>JAQPZY010000946.1:740000-767500 GCA_029931535.1 Margaritifera margaritifera
CGACCTACTGTAGACCCACATTAAAGACTGCTGCGGCATAAGTAAAAGCCACAGCGCGTGACCTTGCCAGAACCAGAAATAAACATCCTATTGTTTCAGAGTCACCACCGCCAGATGAGCGTTCCATGCATTATCTATACGGACATTGAGGCACTTAATATGCCACTGCAATCGCTCAATAAGCGATCCTCGGATCCGAAAAGAAAGCAACACGCAGAAAATGCTACTTGGTCGTCCGCTGCGAAAGAGTCTGCGAAAAGCAGGTGTTATACCGCGGCGAGAAGGCTTTCGCCACTTGTATACAGAGCCTCATTCGCGAGTTGGAGGAGATCTGCGAGGTCTTCCGGAATCCCGCAGAAATGCTCATGATTGGAGGAACTTTTAGGAAGCGTACGACTGCCACATCTGTGGCAAAGAGTTATGAGTCGACCAGGTGCGAGACCACTCCCACATAACCGGCATGTACCGAGGAGCGGCTCACAAATATTTTAACCTCGAGCTGCGCTTCTACCCAGAAACAAGAAAGGTGCCAGTCGTGATTCAGAACCTGCGCGGCTGCGACGGTCCCCTCATCATGCAGAGCGTCTGAACAGCTTCGACTAACAAGATCAGCGCCATTAAACAGCATAGAAAAATACACGACGTTCTCACAGGGGCAGGTACAGTTTGTCGACAGCCTCCAGTCTATGAACAGCAGCCTCGACAAACTGGCTGAAAACCTGGCCAAGGTTGGCAAGGAGGCATTTCGCGCCTCAGCACAGTACACAGTCGGAACGACAGGAACAGCAGAACACGATATTGACCTCCTTAGCAAAAAGAGCATCTACCCGTACGAATGCATGTGCAGTTGGGAGTGATTTGAAGAAATCCAGCTTCCGTCAATAGATGTTTTCTATAGCCAGCTCATCAGAGCAGGAAATCGAAGCTAAGATTACGAGCCAAAAAGGAGTGTGTGGCAGACGTTTAAGTGCCACCATCTTCTTCTCACTGAGGTGTTTGAGGCGTTTCGAGACACTTTGCTGAAAAGCTACAGCCTCGACCAGTCCATTACTACAGTTTGTCGAGAATGGCATCCGTGGCGGCATTTCGATGGTGAACAGGGGTCATGCGAAAGCAAATAACCCGATGTGCCCAGACTACGACAGCAAAGAACCAAACATGGCCTCGATCGTCACCGACACCTTGTCGATAAGGGGTTTGTTGAAATACTCAGTAATCACCGTTGCGTGCCATTTTCTCGAAGAGCGTAATTACTGTCATCTTCATGCTTATAGCTGGTGTGTTTAAGTTGATATTATACGTACTGTCGCTTTTGTTTAGCACCACCACGCAATGGCGCAGCGCTCTGGTGTACAAGAGTGCCACTTACCTCATGTATGGCTGCCGGATCATGCGTGCGAGCTCTGTGTGGATCACGACTTCGAGCTCCAGAGAGATACCACTGATGGTGTAGCTCGCCTCTTTGTTGTTGCTCTGGATCATCTTGCCGTAGTTGTTAAACGTTAGCTCAAATGTAACGGCCTGAAGTCGAGCGGCACAAAGAATCGGTTCCCAAACGCGGCAGCGATAGAAGCGTCGGGCTGGGTGCCGGCATTTTCGCGTTCTGAATGCCTTAGTAGACCGCACTAGTCCTCTCTTTTCCAGTCACCCAAAGATGTCTCTAAGTGCTGGTCATCTCATTGCCCTAGAACTTGACACTTATCTTCTTGACGATGGCACGGCCCTAGTTTTTCACAATTGTACGGTCTGCTGATGTGCAAAGTAATTGTGAATGCCAGTCTGACGGTGCCGGTCACAATGATACCGAGGTTGGGAAATCTGACAGTAAGTTGCAGGCTTTGGTCTAAGGTGCTTGATTTATTAATTACAACAACAATTCTCCTGGCTCCCTTTACACCAAGCGCGCAGAGCTGGAAGCTGAATGTGTCGATTTTGTTTCTGTATTGATGAGATATGCTTAAGTCATAGCAAGTTTGGTGCTATTAGAGTCCACGTGCATTCTCTTCAATAAGCGTGCATCGTTACTTACCTAATAGCAAAACATGGCCGAATGTGGTTTTGAACTTGAAATTAAAGATTTTGGCCCTCGTGAGGCTCTCAGCACAACGAAGATGAAACCACATTTACCATCGAAGTAAATGAGTCAGAATAACTGCCGACGGAAATATCTTCTTCGGCTGGCCTCGAGGTGCCAGAGGGGTGGAATCAGAAAGATATATTCACAACGGAGAAACACAATCAACGCCTAGCAGAGTTTGATGCGTATCGCAAAGAAAAGGGGTTTCCTGGAAAACGCAAAATCAATCTCGAGTTTAAGGCAAAGCAGGACGGTACTCTCCCAGTGAAGTGGGGGCAGGAGTGGATTACGTACAAAAACAACCCACGTAAGTTCTTGTCCCCATCCACGCTACAAGGGCTGAGTGGGCCTAATTGCGTCCGAACCTTAGGCGTCAAGTAAGGGCGGATGTCAGCTGAAATGCGGAAAACAGTCGTCTTGGTCGAAGGAGTGATATCGGCCGACGTAGAACAATGACAGATCCCGATTTCCTCGCTACGTCGGAGTCCTGAGACACAGCGCCCAAAGAATCGCTCATAGCATCGGAACTAGCGGAGTTTAGTACCCTCGAAAAGCTAGAAATCCTTGGACTAAACATGGCAGTTCAAACGCAGAAAGGTGGGCTTTTAATTATTAGAGTTTCATGTCACACTCCTCATCAAGGAATTATAATGACGCTATACCCAAAGATCAATGATCTACAAAACTTTCGCCTTAAAAAGAGCTGCGATTTTGAAGCATCCATACGGGCTGAGGCTGAACAATGGTAAGCCATCTACAAAACGTTACTCATGGTGCGTACACTAAATGCCTATATGTACTTAAATTCAATTGTGTATATAGACCATATTTTTGGGTAACTGATCATGAGGTCCACCCGCCTGGTTGGCACATTGTAGTCTACAATCATTTCACAAACGGCAACCTGTATTACTCTTTTGAGAGTATTTATGTTGTAATTCCCATCAGGAATGGCGTGGATTGCCGAGTAAATACGAACCACTTCAAATTTGCTGTCACCAAGCGCAGACGCGTACTGGAATCGGTGAGTATCACCTGTTCTAGAGACACAGGACCAACTTGAGGATACAGACAGTGTCATAACCAGCACTTGTGCGAGAGCAATGGTATTACCGCTGGCGTTTCGCTTTAATAGCGTCGCGAAATATAGCTTCAGAGGCATCTTTAAGCATGGGGATACGGACATAGCGATCATTCTCGATTTGCTTTCCAGTCCAACATTTTTGTGCGGGAGGGCGTTTTGTTTCAGAAAATATTATTCAGCATAACAAATATGCCCTCCCGGTGGATGTGAGGTCTGAGGATATGATTGGCAAGTGGCATAGCAGCCCCATGTGGTTTTGGCAAAATCAGGTGAACTTTGTCTCCTAGTGTGCAACAGCTGATTGCAATGTCAGCGTTAAAGACCATAGGCTTGCATAGGATTCCATATTATCCAGCTTCTACATATTTCATGTCTATTCCAGACAAGGTCGCTACACAACAAACTACGGTGCGTCACTGTAACGCAGACAAGTTGTGAGCAGAAAAACCACCACAACGGGCTGAAAATGATGTATGGAGTCATACGGGCACAAAATGACAGCTGTGATCAGTCAACCAATGGCGTCTCATACGACAGCTTTACAACTAGATTTGCGTCCATCTTTACCGCTGAAGACACCATCCAATGTGATGGCCTCAACGTCGATGCAAGCCATGGGAAAGCAACCATTTATAGGCAAGGAAACGAATTATTAGTACCATCTGTTAATCCTTATGATGACAATGAACCGTTGGCGCAGCTCGCAAAACAAGTTGATATCGACAAGGAACCCTCCCCCTCCCCCCCGGTTCAGATTCGGGTAGAGCGCGGATGCAAAGCAAATATACATTGAGCAGTGGGGTGACCCCGAGCACCCAAACCCAACCCGCCGTCAGCTAGGGGTAGTTGCGCTTTAGCTGTCTGAACAACAGCCAAAAGTATTGCCCTCAGGTGGTCGCGGGCGCAATTGTTACTACAATGACAACGTGGTATTTGACAAAACCGAATAGACGCAGGTAACATTTCCTTCGGGGTATGTAAAGTCTTCTATCACTCGTCTCGTTAGATACAAAGACAGCTATATTCGAAAAAGCTATGTTCTGTCGCATTACAGTGATCGGTCAGAAAAACATGCAATCAGAAATCAGATGGCACGCTGATTTTAACTCTAGCCGAGCGTGTTGGCGGGCGTGTTGCAGACCATGCCATTTTCCGGATCTAAAGATATTAAGGAAACTGCCATTTTCTTTAACCACATCGCCGTCTTGCCAGTATGCCACGGCGACAGGTTAGATGTGCGTGTCCGCAGAGCATACCTATTAGAGTTTCATGTCACGCTCCTCATCAAGGAATTATAATGACGCTATACCCAAAGATCAATGATCCACAAAACTTTCGCCTTAAAAAGAGCTGCGATATTGAAGGATCCATACGGGCTGAGGCTGAACAGTGGTAAGCCATCTACAAAACGTTACTCATGGTGCGCACACTAAATGCCTATATGTATTTAAATTAAACTGTGTATATAGACCATATAACAGAGAGAGCGCTTAATTTACTAGGGCCAAACATCACTAATAAATTGATTATATTGTGCGGTTGTGCGTAAATTGTGCTGTCCATTTCGTATTGTTATGTATGATATTTATATAATATTGTGGATATTTTGGGAAATTGTAAGTGTTTCTTCGCTTTGGTGTTTGCTTAAATCTTAATGTTTATCAGGAAAAACATGTTTAACTAGTGTCCTTGAATTAGGTTGTTTTGATCAATATGTTTTCTCAATTTGAAGGTCAAGGTTGATTTTTGTTTACAAGTAAAAATTCCATTAAGATGACTCATATTCTAGAACATTCTGTCATGTGACCAATCTATATATATATACCATGTTTGGTGGACATTTATTCAGTTTTGACATTACCATCAGTCTTGTAAAGAGCTATTACAGTTGTGAAAATTCATTCCAAATTCTAAGAGAGGAATTATTTTAAATATTCATTGGATTATAACAGTGCTCACAAACTTTTGGATTTTGGATTTTTAATTGATGATTTTGGAATTTATGTGAACTTATTCAGAGATTTTGGAATACTTCATTTTGACATCAGCACATCAAGATTACTAGTACATCAGGACTTTGGAGACCATTAGCACATCATAACATTCAAGGACACAGCCGTGAATTCGGAACATTCTATATTTAGGACTTGTGATTAGAACAATCATTCTTATTGGATTATTAGGATTTCAAAACACATTACTGTAAGTGACTTTTTGATTTTTCATTTTAATTATCTAGTAATAA
Organism: Margaritifera margaritifera; assembly: GCA_029931535.1. Classification (NCBI taxonomy): domain Eukaryota; kingdom Metazoa; phylum Mollusca; class Bivalvia; order Unionida; family Margaritiferidae; genus Margaritifera; species Margaritifera margaritifera. The sequence goes on from JAQPZY010000946.1 coordinate 745,407, forward strand.
ATTGCTTGTTGATTTTTACTTGATTTGTTGGTTTCACTTTCTTTCTGTTACATTTTTCTTAGACCATAGAGTCGTAACAGAAATTGGGGGCTCATCTTCCGGGATCTGAATTTCTTTAAAGCGTATTAGAGATATTAAAGTTATTTTTGAAATTCATATTGATTTTGTCTCGGAATTTTTTTTTGTCTTTGGCAAAGATTTTATATAGAGAAATTTTTGTGTGTGAAACCAACAAGCATTTAGAAATGGCATCTAATGTTCAGAATTTCATTTCAAAACCTACCCAGAAGGGGTTAGAGTGCATGAGAAAGGATGAGTTGCTCGAGCTTGCCAGAAAATACAGTCTATCTGAGGCAAAAGTATCATTGACAAAACAGGAGATAAAGATTATTTTAATTCAGTATTTAGTAGGAAAGGGAATTTTTGAAAATAGTGCTTTAAGTTTGAAGAGAAAGCCTGTATCTGGTTCTGACAGGAAATTAAGGGAATTAGAGTTAAAGAACCAAATGGATTTAGAATTGGCAAAGCTTCAGATTCAGAGAGAGAGAGAGAAAGAAGAGAGGCAGATACAGATGGAGAGAGAGAAAGAAGAGAGGCAGATGGAGAGAGAGAAGGAAGAGAGGCAGATACAAATGCAGAAAGAAGAGAGGCAGATACAGATGGAGAGAGAGAAAGAATATAGGCGGATACAGATGGAGAGAGAGAAAGAAGAGAGGCAGATACAAATGCAGAAGGAAGAGAGGCAAATGCAGATGGAGAGAGAGAAAGAAGAGAGGCAGATGCAAAGAGAAGAAACGGAAATGCAATTTAAGTTAAGAGAATTAGAACTGGGAAACAGAGCACACTCCACTCCTTTAAATACAAGTTCAGGTTTTGATGTTACTAGATATATTAGGTTAGTACCCCCTTTTCAGGAAAAAGAAGTAGATAAATACTTTCTTCATTTCGAGAAAATAGCTGAAAACTTGAAATGGCCCAGAGAGCATTGGACTTTGTTATTACAAAGTGTACTTATTGGCAAAGCTCGTGAAGTCTACACTTCACTGTCAGTACAACAAAGCACTGATTATGATGTGGTTAAGGAGTACATCTTGAAAGCTTATGAGTTGGTACCAGAGGCATATCGACAAAGGTTTAGGAATTGTAGAAAAGAAACTGGACAAACTCATGTCGAATTTGCAAGGGATAAAGAACAACTATTTGATAGGTGGTGCTCAGCCAAGAAAGTTGATCAAGCTTATGATAACCTCAGACAGCTCGTATTAATTGAAGAGTTCAAGAGGTGCATCCATAGTGATGTTAAAACCTATCTTGACGAGCAGAATGTGGAAACTTTGGAAAATGCTGCTCGTATGGCTGATGATTATTCCTTGACTCACAAAATTTCATTTGGTAATAAATCGTCCTCTCAGCAGTTTTCTGGTAAAAAAAACCATTTCAATCTCATTCGAGTACTTCCAAATTTCACAACAGCACAACTGTTAGGAATCAAACATCTGATAAGACTGATCAGAAATCCTTATCTCTTCCTACGTACACTTATTGTAAAACGAAAGGGCACGTTATTTCTGATTGCTTCAAGTTGAAAAATAAGCAACAGAGAAAAGACAGAGCTTTTCCAAATGCTCTTATTTCTACGAGGTCAAGGTCACGGTCTTGTATTGAAAGCAATACATTTGTTGGGTCAAACAAACCCCAGTCTGATTCTATTTTGGAGGCTTATGAACCATTCATGTCAGAAGGTTCTATATCACTTATTGGTGATTCTGCCAAACCTATCCCAATTAAAATATTAAGGGACACTGGAGTTTCTCAGAGTCTTTTATTATCAGGTACTTTGCCTTTGTCTGAGGAGTCTTCTTCAAGTGAAAGTGTTCTTGTTCAGGGAGTTGAGTGCGGCTTTGTAAATGTTCCTCTTCATTGTGTAAATTTGGCATCAGACTTAGTTTCTGGACCTGTGACTGTTGGGACAGTGACTTCTTTACCCATAGAGGGTGTTCATTTATTACTAGGCAATGACCTAGCTGGAGATAAGGTTGTGGTTAATCCACTTGTAACTGACAAGCCTTGTTTGGATCAGAAAGTTGATCCTGTCGAAACTGAAATCCCTGATTTGTACCCTGCTTGTGCAGTTACTAGAGCCATGGCAAAAAAGAGCTCTTGAGAGTGATGTTGATCAGAATATTATTCCTTTAGCTGACACATGTATTGGTCAGTCTTTTGATGAGGTCACTTTTTCCTCAGGTATTGATCAATCAAATGGTATTGATCACAGTGATCCTCTTTTGGCAACTCATTCTCTTTGTTCTAATCAGGATGACAAACGACAATCCCTTGTCGTTGAACAGGAGCAAGATCCCGAGATATCTTGTTTGTTTCAGAGGGCTATTAGTGAAACTGAAGCCACACAAGTTCCAGTGTGTTACTTTGTGAAAAATGGGGTCCTTATGAGGAAATGGAGACCACCTGATGTACCCGCTGGTGACGAGTGGTCAGTGAGCTATCAAATTGTTGTTCCTAAGTCATATCGACAGGAAATTCTTAATTTAGCCCATGAAACTCCTTTGGCTGGTCATTTAGGAGTCCGTAAGACTTATCACAAGATCTTGAATCATTTTTATTGGCCGAAACTCAAAAGTGATGTTTCTAAATACTGCAGATCTTGTCACACTTGTCAAATGGTAGGAAAACCCAATCAGAAGATACCTAAGGCTCATCTGCAACCTATTCCTGCATTTGATGAACCATTTAGTAGAATAATGGTAGACTGTGTTGGTCCTTTACCTAAAACCAAGTCAGGCAACAAATACTTGTTGACCATCATGTGTGCATCTACAAGATTTCCAGAGGCAATTCCTCTGAGAAATATAAAAACTAAAACTATTGTGAAAGCTTTGGTGAAGTTTTTTACACTTGTTGGCCTTCCCAAATCTGTCCAGTCGGATCAAGGGTCAAATTTTATGTCTGGAATTTTCCAACAAGTTATGCATGAATTAGGCATCCAACAGTTTAAATCTTCTGCCTATCACCCTGAAAGTCAAGGTGCTTTGGAAAGATTTCATCAAACTTTGAAGAATATGATTCGATCATATTGCTTTGATACAGAAAAGGATTGGGATGAGGGTGTTCATTTGTTGTTGTTTGCTGTTAGGGAATCAGTTCAAGAGTCGTTGGGTTTTAGTCCCTTTGAACTAGTTTTTGGTCATACTGTCCGTGGACCATTGAAATTATTGAAAGAGAAACTTCTTTCAAATGAAGATTCAAAGATTAATCTTCTTGATTATGTCTCTGATTTCAAATACAAGTTGTCAAAGGCCTGTGAAGTAGCAAGAACTAATATTCACACTACTCAGTCAAAAATGAAATTAAGGTATGACAGAAATTCACAGGAAAGGAGTTTTAAATCTGGTGACAAAGTTCTGGGTCTCTTTCCCATACCTCAGAATCCTCTTCAGGCTAAATTTTTTAATCCTTATACCGTTGAAAAGAAAGTAAATGACTTAAATTATATCATTAACACTCCTGGGAGACGGAAACAGAAACAACTTTGTCATATAAATATGTTAAAGGAATATTTTGACAGAGATAGCCCAGCTAATTATTCAGTTAATTTAGTTGTACCTGTCCCACACAGTGAAGATATCAACGATGGAATACGATCAGACTATAGTGACTCTGGTATAACCAATCTTCGGAATTCAGAAATATTGAACAACCTAGACCAGAAACTTTCACATCTACAACAACAGGAAAGAAATGAACTAAAACAGCTATTACATGAATATGAGCACTTGTTTCCTGATGTTCCAACACGAACAAGTAAAATTTATCATGACGTTGACATTGTAGATTCTGTGCCTGTGAAACAGCATCCTTATAGGATGAATCCTCTCAAACAGAACTATCTGAAGAAAGAAATTCAGTATTTACTGGAGAATGATTTCATAGAACCAAGTAAAAGTAACTGGAGTTCACCATGTATTCTTGTTCCCAAGCCAGATAATACATTCCGTATGTGTACTGACTATAGAAAAGTCAACAGTGTCACCAAAACGGATTCATTTCCAATCCCAAGAATGGACGATTGCATTGATAAAATTGGAAATGCGAAATATGTTACCAAGTTTGACCTTTTAAAAGGATTCTGGCAAATTCCACTGACGGAAAGGGCAAAAGAAATTTCAACATTTGTAACTCCAGATAAACTTTATCAATATAAAGTTATGCCGTTTGGAATGAAAAATTCGCCTGCAACGTTTCAACGTCTGATGAACATGATAACATTTGGTCTTGATAATTGTGACGCTTATATCGATGACGTCATTATCTACAACAACACCTGGGAAGATCGTTTGGAAACCATTCGAAAATTCTTTGATCGACTCAGTGATGCGAATCTGACAATTAATTTGAGCAAAAGTGAGTTTTGCCATGCTTGTGTCACATTTTTAGGACATATTGTGGGACAAGGTCAAGTTAAACCTATAGAAGCTAAGGTCAAAGCTATCTCTGAATTTCAAGTTCCAATTTGTAAAAAGCAACTGATGCGATTTCTAGGTATGGCTGGATATTATCGGAAATTTTGTTCCAATTTTTCCAAAATTGCTGAACCTTTAACAAGTTTATTGAGTAAGAAAACCAAATTTGTTTGGTCTGACAAGTGTCAGGAATCTTTTGACAAGTTAAAGGCCATGCTTAAGAATGCACCAGTTCTTTCTGCACCAAATTTTAGCCAATCATTTAAATTATCTGTTGACGCAAGTGATGTAGGGGTTGGTGGAGTATTGATTCAGGAAGACAAAAGTGGTGTGGATCACCCTGTGTGTTATTTTTCTAAAAAACTAAACAAGCACCAGAAAAATTATTCCACAATTGAGAAGGAATGTTTGGCTTTGATATTGGCTTTACAGCATTTTGAAGTGTATGTTACCTCAGCTCTTTCTCCAATTATTGTGTACAGTGATCACAATCCCCTTACTTTCATCAACAAAATGAAAGATAAAAATCGGAGATTGTTGAGATGGAGTTTGATATTGCAAGAATATAACATTGACATCAAACACATCAGGGGAAAAGACAATGTGATTGCAGATGCACTCTCACGTGCCTAGAAATGTAATATTGCTTGATGTAATTAAGTCCAGTATCATAAAACATGTTCTTATTTAATTTTGGTTATTGTAGTATTAGATGTATATTCAAAAGAAAGCTTTATTATATAAATCTTTCTTTTTCTTTATGAGGGGAGGTGTTATGTATGATGTTTATATAATATTGTGGATATTTTGGGAAATTGTAAGTGTTTCTTCGCTTTGGTGTTTGCTTAAATCTTAATGTTTATCAGGAAAAACATGTTTAACTAGTGTCCTTGAATTAGGTTGTTTTGATCAATATGTTTTCTCAATTTGAAGGTCAAGGTTGATTTTTGTTTACAAGTAAAAATTCCATTAAGATGACTCATATTCTAGAACATTCTGTCATGTGACCAATCTATATATATATACCATGTTTGGTGGACATTTATTCAGTTTTGACATTACCATCAGTCTTGTAAAGAGCTATTACAGTTGTGAAAATTCATTCCAAATTCTAAGAGAGGAATTATTTTAAATATTCATTGGATTATAACAGTGCTCACAAACTTTTGGATTTTGGATTTTTAATTGATGATTTTGGAATTTATGTGAACTTATTCAGAGATTTTGGAATACTTCATTTTGACATCAGCACATCAAGATTACTAGTACATCAGGACTTTGGAGACCATTAGCACATCATAACATTCAAGGACACAGCCGTGAATTCGGAACATTCTATATTTAGGACTTGTGATTAGAACAATCATTCTTATTGGATTATTAGGATTTCAAAACACATTACTGTAAGTGACTTTTTGATTTTTCATTTTAATTATCTAGTAATAAATTGCTTGTTGATTTTTACTTGATTTGTTGGTTTCACTTTCTTTCTGTTACATTATTCTTAGACCATAGAGTCGTAACAGTATGGACAATGTCTTTTCATCACAATATGGTAACAGCCTGCATATCGTCTTAACATTTTATCACACAAACTGTTTAAATATTCGCCTGCGTTTTATTACTTAGCAGACAGGTTAAATTATACGATGTTTAAATACATTGGCGTTTACTCAAAGATTAATAGTAAACAGGTTGGTATAATGGATTTTTTTAATACGACAGATTCAAAATAACATCAGGGAAATGTACAATTAATAGTGTGTTGCATAGTGGGAAATGTAACAATTTAAGCTGAAAAAGGTGCAGTTGAGCGCCCCAGCGCAGACAATGCTATTCACGTAAAAAAGACTATACCGTAGGCTCATTTTTTTAATCGCTCTTTAGCGCTCACTCCTCCTCGTGCTTTTTTGTACCTACCTGGCTATCAGCATCATCCGATAAAATTTCGTCCATCTAGCAGGAAATCGTGCATGAAGAGTGCTAAACATATCATGATTGACTTTCAGCAAAAGCAGAGTATAGGCGACTGAAATTATGAGTACATCCACCGGCACGACCACGACAGTATTAACCCAGAAACACCTGACACGCATCATTATTATAGTATATTAGCGGCGCTTTCAATAGGCGAGACTGAGGGGGGGGGGGGGGCGGGGTCCAAAATCAACAGTTTAAGGGCCTAAAAATAGGGTAGTGCAAAAACAACAGTACATCATAAGCCCCTAAAAGCCCATGCAGGTTGGGGCTGGCCCAATGCAACAGTCTAGAGGTTTCCTGTGACTTTTTAACCCTCCGCAGTACCCACCCCTATCCCAAGCTGCACATCCCAATGATATAGACTTCACGTTGGACGTGAATCAATATACATGACTTAATTTTCGTGAAGGAGAGCTCATTGCGTTAATTTTTCCATTATGAAGACTTACCATTCCATATAACGGTGAAAGAAATTTTAATAACAGGACTATACACACAGTGAAACGTCCTTTAAGCGGTCCCACTCTAATCGGCATCCTCTGAAGAACGCCTCATATTTAGGTTCCACTGAAGCCTTGATAATACTGACCAAACCTCTGTATACTAGCAGACTCGATTTAAATTAAGTCAACATATGCTTTATTTAAATATTTGCTTGATATTACATTGTTTGTTGGGGGGGGGGGGTAAAGTATTTCCTCCTCCTATCAATCCAGGTTTATTGCGTTGCCATATACGTAATATTAGTACACCAACGGATGTCATATTCGCGAGATGGGATCCTCAGTCTGGTCCAATCTGAACATTCATATTGGGTTCTTTTTTCAACTTTTTACCTCAAAGACTCTTGCCTCGATTAAATTTTTATTTGAATTGTATACACTCAAAGCAATCCATACTTAAAGGAGGGTGTTGACATATATGCATCAGAGAAATTGATATTTTGCCGTTCTAGGTTAATCAAGCTATGAAGAGCGTGTAGTTTATTCAGTTCTAGGTTAATCAAACTATGAAGGGTGTGTAGTTTATTCAGCCTGATTCTATGATGGTTTATCAAATATATCATTCCATTAAAAGTGTAAAGTCCACAACCCTACAATCTCAAAAGTCAAAACTAGCACTTTTCCAAAGACCTAAGATTGCCTGCTGAAAAAATAGAGGTAAGACTTCAATGAGGACAAAATCCAGCCGCAGATCGTAAATTTTCACTCTATAACAAGAAGGAAACGAAGAGGTAAAAACTCTGTATAAGTTGTTAAATAAAAAAGATTTATGAAATCAGACTTTAAAATATATGTCAAAATAAATATATCGGCAGAGAAACAGATGCAACGAAACGGTTGATTAGCAAGAACGTTTGGAGAGTGCTGAAAATGAAAGAGCACAGATAGCTGGACAGATAATAGATTTTCAGGTAACTTTTGGAGATATTATAAGCATAAATTCAAAGGTTACAGAAAATTCATTATTAGGTAAAAGGTTGAAATGTTTGTTTAAAGGGAAAGCATGGGAATCGCTGTGATTATTACAGCTATAGGTATGACTGTCTCAACTGTTGCTTTGTCATTATCTCTGTCTATAGCAAATTTTCGGCAAGATTTTGAAGGAGATGGTGGAGAAACAAGAACAGGTGGTAGTATTCTGTTAGCGGACAAAACACAGTCGCAAAGTCAATTGTTGATAGAGCATAAAACAAGCGTGAACTATATTGCTAAGTAATTGGGCCAGCTATACAAAAAAGCAGCAAAACCATTGCCTGTAATTATTGGCAATTTAAAATGATGGTTGCTCAGGACTGTTGGCTAGGTTGTTTCTTTCTTGGCTTATCATGTAGTTTTGCTTATTATAGCATTTGTTGGTCTTTCGTTGGCGTTTAATTATCAGAAGTGAAAATACAGCACCACAGAGGGAAAAGAAATTATAACCTATTTCAAAAGTTTTGGTTTGGTTTAGTTTGGCGCTTTAAGGCACAGCAACACAAGTAGGTTATTTAGTGCCGAGACAATTGGAGTAAAGTGCCTTGCCCAAGGACGCACCACGGTAGCTGACCCAGGGTGGTCCGATGGTAGGATTCGAACTCCTTTCGGTCGTGAGTCCGGCACGCTAACCACTGAGCCATGGCGGCTCCCTATTTCCAAAGTAAATAAAGGCAGTTCCTATAACTATCAACATGATTATAAATGATTGTTTGCTTCATGATCTTTAAAATCATCTTTAGATTCTACTAGAAAACTATCGCCACCATAATCTTTCTTCTCTATATAGTTGTCAAGCACGTTCTCTTCTTTTATTATGTTGTCTATCTTTTGACGAGTTGCTACAGACTGCATATCTAATGCTCGAAATATATTTTTTTTACCTCGTCTGTATTTCAAGCAGTGTACAGTGCTAGTTTAAAGCTCTTGGATGACTTTTTCACGTTGATATTTGTAACCGGTAATGCTACCCGTTTTTTTCACCATATCACTCGGCAATGAAAAGTATGCCATCACCACCAACAGTATAGTCTAATCTAACTTTGGAATCCGAAATATATTGCTGAAAATTTAATCAGACTCATAACATTGTTCACCTAAAATTTCTTATATAACTTTTAATGCGTCCTGAACAGTGGACACATTATGTAAGAGGGCTTGACGGCACGTCAGCACGATACTGGCCCATAAGGTGCAGACAAAAAGCAAATATCGTAAATGAAAAGAATCCCCGTCCCACCCACACACGCCCGAAAAAAAAGACTGTATAATAGATGTTCTGTTTTGAAGTTGAGCATCTGAACTACATATCACGTAAGACCTGTTACTTAGGTCCGTTCTCTCTATTTTTCTTCTGTGAGTCCCTTGTTATCAGGAAAAAGAAGTATGTCCAACTTATTTATTATTCCATTTTATTCGATTGTTGAAGAATATATTAGACTCTGTACCTGCCTTTTTCCATTTACCACCTGACTTCTAAAAATTGCATATATATAACACTTTATTGTCCTCATTTATTATATTTACATAATTTTAATTCAGTAATTGAAATATTTGTAAAGTAGTCAGGTTGAGCATTTATCCCCGGTCAAGTGCTTACTTTGGATAGCCTGTACACTTTCTGGTGACAAAGCTATCAATATAAATCAATGTAGTAATGAAATCTGGTTGGTCAGGAATAAATATCCGTTGGATTACTCAGTGTCAATGTATGTATAACTATTTTAAACAGGGATACAAGCAAGTCATAGCGATAGCTCCAAAATATTAGGTAGAAAAGAAACAAGAATAAAAAAAAATTGAAAAAAATAAAAAATAAAAATAAAGAGCAGACACCAAAGAATATAAGATTCGTTCTCCACTAGCAAGTGCCATTTGTATAAACTGGTGTCAGAAGGGAGCGAAAAGTAAACAAATGTTGCATGAAATCTGTTTTGACTTAAATAAAATTGACTTGCCAAGAATGATTAAACAGTGGATACATTTCATGCCGGTTGATATTAAAAACAATCTTACGAGGTTTACAATGTAGGATGTAAAAATAAAAAGAATGTCAAGTTTCTCATACTTTTGTAGAAAGTACATGTATGGAAATAAGAAAAGTCTGAATGCATTCCTTGTTGATATATAAAAATAAATTTTATTCTTTGGTTGTAGGTGAAATATAAAACTTTTTCTCTTGTAAACTCATTGATATGTACGCTTGTTATATTGGAACCCAAGCCACACACAGACGTGTGCATAAAATCCTTATTTGTGCGATGTTGACCTAATTTTGTTTGTACGATGATAACCTTATTTTGATCGTGTCGTTTCTTGTAATAATATTCTTTTTAAACAACCAATTATGATTATTCAAAGATGCTGGCATATGTCGAGGTTACTCACAGTTACAGAAATAATTAAATAACTTTCCATTGAATGACAAAGCAAAAATGTGTTAAAAGTGACTAATAATGTTTTTAAACTTCCTAATAATCGAGGCAATATACGAATTTCTTCTAAAAGATCGATCCATTGTTAGCAAGAGAGGAAATTACGTTTTTCCCTGTATACAGGCTGAATCTGATGACTTATATGGAAAAACAATTTATATTTACCAAATCGGGACTTTTTACATTTTGTTATCAACATCATTGCGCATTGTTTTTGCTAGAGGTGGTGAGACATAAAAGGAGAAATTTATTCTTTGTAATATCACAAGGTACATACTAAACAGTTACTCACTATTCATCGGCCCCAACCCAGGCTTTGCATTCTCTATTTTCCAACCTGGCTACACGAAGAGTCATCAAACCGGATTGTTGGTACAGCATTTCAGGTGGAATTCTCGTGCCTGATTTTTCCAATGAATCATAATTTGAAATCGATCGAAGAACATTTCAAGGAGGGATACATGGGCAGACTGAATATTAATTGGAGGTTGAAAAAGAAGAAATCACAGAGGGGATTACTTTATAATACAAAGAATAAGCACTACGAAAGATATTTTTACTACTACAACTAAGGAAATTATCCACCTCAGATTTTATTGCAGCTTCATCTTACGAATGGTGATAAATAGTTTATTTTGTAGGTGCAATCGTGAGACTGACAGTGAATTATACGACTAACATGATTCATGCAGTAAAAAAATGTCGTCTGATTGCTCATAGTGAATCATTTGCTAAAATATTACATCTCAAATTTTTTTTTTATATTGACATGAATTTCATTATCCCCAGGCTTTAGCGTGGTGAACATGTTATAATGTCTGTCTGTCCGTAACACTATCTCCTCCTAAATTGCATTGTGCAAATTCACCAAACCTGGTATATAGGTTGCCCATGTGATAACCATCTGCGAGAGTGGTATAGTGTTGTGGACACCTCTCCTGCCGTCTCTGGGCAGGGGTCAAAGGTGCAGTATGCAAAGATTGTAGTTACAGTATACTGTTTAAATATTTTCGTTAGCAAATTTTAAAATACAGTCATAGCACGAGGAGATATAATATATGCAACAGATTTTGGATTACAACCCATTTATCAAGGTGCAGGGTGAGGTGGGTGAATATGCTACCCAGTGGTCAAGGTGCAGGGTGGGGTGGATGAATATGTCACAGATTTCAGCTTAAAGCTCAGATGCTATACTAGCAGAAGTCTACAAAGCTGGAGGCTCGTACATGGCACAGAAAATGACTGAACTATTCTAGTCAATGTGGACTCAAGGAACCATACCACATGAGTACAAGGATGCAACCGTCGTAAACTTGTACAAGCGGATAGGCAACAGACAATCCTGCAACAACCATCGGGGCATCTCCTTGCTGTCAATACCCGGCAAATCCTCACCAGAATTCTGCTGAATCGTCTTGTGCATCACATCGATCAAGGGCTCCTGCCACAGAGTCAATGTGGCTTCAGGAAAGGACGAGGGACCACATGCATGGTGTTTGCAGCTCGTCAACTCCAGGAGAAAAGCCAGGAACAAAATTCCAACCTGTACACGACATTCATCGGCCTGACAAAAGCTTTTGACACAGTCAGCCGTGGAGGCCTTTGGAAGAGCATGGCAAAACTTGGTTGCCCAGAGAAATTCAGCGTGATGATTCGGCAATTCCATGATGGCACGCTTATTTGTAACGCGGACGACGGCGAGACATCTGAACCATTCCCAGTCACCAATGGTGTCAAGCAAGGATGTGTGTTGGCCCCAGCCCTCGTCTGTATGATGTTCTCAGCCATGCTAACTGATGCCTTCCGTGACTATGACACTGGGATTGACATCAGATACCGGACTGACGGCAAGCTCTTCAATCTGAGGAGACTACACGCGAAGACGAAGTTACAGAAATGATCTCCTATTTGCTGACGACTGTTCCCTGAAAGCCTAATCTGAGTCTGAAATGCAACACAGTATGGACCATTTCTCTTCAGCTTGTGACAATTTCGGTCTTACAATCAGTATCAAAAAGACACAGGTGATGACCCAACCTGCACCAGGAAAGTTTTACCTACAGCCTACCATCACAGTAAATGGCCAAACCCTCCTTGCAGTGGAGAAGATCACCTATCTCGGCAGTATAATGTCACGTGCAGTCGACATCGATGATGAAACCAACGCCAAAATTGATAAAGTAAGTATGTTTTTTTGGCAGACTACGTGCAAATGTGTGGGAGCGCAGAGGCATCAGTCTACAAACAAAACTTAAGGTCTACAAAGCCATCGTGTTGCCGAACAAGCTATGTTTGCCAAACCTGGACGGTGTACAGACGTCATGCCAAGAAGCTGCACCATTTTCACATGGGCAAACCAAAAAAATTGATGAGAATAAGATGGCAGGACAGATTTCCAGACACTGAGGTTCTCACACGAGCATGCCGTCTAATCATCCACATTCTGCTGATGAAATCACAGTTGCGATGGGCAGGTCACGTCACCAAGATGTCAGAAGAACGACTACTAAAGAAGATCTTCTACGGAGAGCTGAAGGAGGGAAAGCGATCTAGGGTGGTCAGAAGAAACGCTTCAAAGATTCCTTCAAACACTTCAACATTGACCCTAAATCTTGGGAAGATCTCGAACAGGATCGTTCCACCTGGCGGAGTCTCATCCATACTGAAGCTATAGACTTTGAACGTAGGAGAATTGCAGAGGCAGTGCAGAAGTGCGAGCAGCGTAAATCTCAGAACTGCAGCACGTCCTCAATTGATCAAACAAACCCAGGCGGCATTTCTGTCAAGTGTGCCATAGACAGTCCAAAGCACAAATTGGCCTGATCAGTCACTCACGTATTCACAGAAACCAAACCAGTTAGTGATGTCATGGTCTTCTCCGAACTCGAGGGACGAACAACAACAAACACATTGGTCAAGGTGCAGGGTGGGAGTGGATGAATATGTCACAGAATTCGTGTTACAATCCATTGTTAAAAGTGCAGTGTGGGGTTAGGGGTGCTTATGGAACAAAAAGTGTGGGGATTTGCATTGACGAACAGAGGAGCAATGAAAGTAGCTCTAGTTTTTGATTAAAAAGAATGACCATGCTTTGAGATAAATATATAAAACGGAGAGATAGTCAGGCATGCGGGTAAGTGGATAGATAGACATTTGCCTGCATCCCTCTATGTCTTTCCGTTTTTTATATTTATCTTAAACCACTATATAGATAAATAACTTTGTCAAGCCGAATTAATTACAAAATAAAAATTATGGTGTTGTTACCTATGTAATGGTTATGAAGGAACGCTCGTATATGTATGGAGGATCATATTTTGGCCAGGTGCGTCTCTTTGCAGATCCTGTAATGAACTGTAGATATATGTTTCCATTTGTCTGAACAGCAGGTGGCGCGCGCATTGAGTATAGCGTTTGGTGATTGTTTGTAACGTCAGGATATTGTTATGCCACCCCTTGTAATCTAATTGGAGAATTCATGCGATTTTGATATTTGTGGTAAATAGACGAACGATTGGGAAATAGAAATATTTGATTATGAGAAATAGATTTATAGCATGTATGTTCTAATGTGTGTGTGTGTGTGTGTGTGTGTGTGTGTGTGTGTGTGTGTGTGTGTTGGTATGAATAAAGTCTAATTAATTCGTCTTAAACTCACGAGATGTTCACCTAAAGTAACTATGTTAACATCTTCATTACAAAATGAATAGGAATTGTAAATGAAAAAGATATGCTTTATCGGTCGACCTTACTCTATCTCTCAGTGTCAGAAAAAACTTAAATTATGTTTGCTATATTGAAAAGTAATGGTCTGGAAAGAGACGTATTGACTCGGTAAACAATTTAGTACTCTTATCGTCAACACAGTGTAAGAATTGTAGGGGAAAAAACTTGCCCCAGCACAATAAATTTTACAGTAATGGTTCTTGAGTGAAGAGAAAAAGAGCACTGCATGTTAGAAAAATTCAAAGCCTAAGTGAATATTTGTCGGTTATGACTATTGCATTTTCATCTGGCTTAAGCGATAAATTAATGTAGATTTGGATGGACATATCCTCATATTTTACATATCAATAACAATTAATTTTACTCTTATTTTATCACATTGTTTTGTCCGTCTCTCTTTTGTTTGATGTTAACTCGCATTTCATCGATTGATTGATAAGATTAAAGTAAAACTCCGGTCAAAAGAGTCAAAGTGCGGAGTACGCAGTTGTAATATCCTATCACAGACGCACAATCAACATCCAATCATAAGGTTTTTAAACACGTGTTCTTTACCACGTCTACTCCTAAAATGCTAGTTGGAAATTTACTAAACTTGGTATTTAATGTGTTCATATTGTAACCATTCACAAACTATTAGTCTTGGTTCCATCCCATGGGGTCAGTGTGAGGCGGGGGGGGGGGGGGGAGGGTGGTCAAAATTATTTTTTTTACAAATGTTAATCATAGGGCAAGTTTCAAATATATATTGACTTAACTGTGAAGGCACTATATGGACTGGCAGGATCAGATAATGACCCGGCTCTCACTTTAGTCCTGGAACGGATCGGTCTCCATTGTTGCAACAACAGGAATAACATCCTAATAATACAAGGAAAACACTGTTATATTGATACTGGTCATTATGTTGAACATTTTGCTAGTACAATGTAGATACCAATTTTCACAAAAGCTACCTTTCTTTAGCAATTATGTTTTTAATAAAAAGAATAATACATAAATCTGCTTTTTGACTTAGCAAATGGTGCTTTTTGACTAAGCAAATCGTGCTTAAACTTTCAGAATCAATTTGTCATTTACATGAACAGCAAGGTAAAAGGATGTCTAATGCCTGCTTTCGCTACATAATTTTGCCGCGTTTCCTTTTATACTGCATTATATATGAGATAATCATATATATATATATATATATATATATATATATATATATATATATAACATTATAACTTTTAGAAATCAATTCTGTCAAGGAAAATGTATAGAGGAAACAAATAACAAATACGACACAGCCCGGTGCAGAAAGACAGAGAAACTGCCCAAACGCTTTCGTGATCTACGGATTCCTTTTCCATGATACTAACTGTCAACAATTACAAACACAAAACGTAATCAAAATATATATTTATATACTGCTTTGTTATTGAAACCAAAGAATCTAATACAAATATACACTAAAGAAGCAGAAAACTGTATCAAACTAGTTTTAAGTTTAACATTTCTGCTTTCTAATAAAAATTTTACGACTTTCAAGGCCATAAACACAAAATTTGAATGAATATCCTAATATGTTGAAGATTCCTTTATAAGTGACCTGGATCCAGATATCGGACGTGACTGTAATTGTTGTGCAGAAGATTCAGTAAAATAAAATCTGCTATAACGTTCTCTTTTTATCGACAATATCTGGAGTCCCAAAGGGCGGAAACTATCTGTACCATTTTAGGAGGAAGGAAAACAGAAAACTAACATCGTGCACAATGAATGACGGAAATCCCGTAGATGTTGGTATGAGTTGTCTGATGGTCATGTGTGTGAAAGGGAGGAATATACTACAATCCTTGGGCACAAAACATGATTCGGAATCGTTTAATAGGCAACAAGTGGAGCTTCGAATGGTGTGGCGAAATGGCATGCGTATGAAACAAGAATACTTTGTTGAATCGCTAATTCCGAATAGGTTTAATATGGTTCATAATGATGACGTCAGCGACGACGCTGACAACAAAATTTTATTATTATTATTATTATTATTATTATTATTATTATTATTATTATTGTTGTTATTATTGGAGACTTCAAGGCTAAATAGAAAGCTGATTTTAATATATCCACCCTTTAATGAAAAACTTAATTTCGTTTCATCCATTACATATTACGATAGGAGAGAACTTGTAAAATATTCTAGGAAAATTGATTGTGTATGAATAATCATCAAATGATGCAGTGTAAATAAGATTAGGACTAGAATTATTTGTTATTCCAGGGATAAAATAATAAGGTTTATCTTTGAAAGCAAAAAAAACAAAAAAACAAATAATTCACCAATTGTCCATAATGTCGAATTTTCAATATTGTATTAAAATTTGATAGGCTTACTCCACTCCCCCCTCCCCGCCACCCAGCCACCCCCCGATCCACCGCATGCAAAGACCTAGGACTAGGAAAATGTTACCGTAAATAGCGACATGCCTAGCGATAGATTTGTGATATTAACAAGCTTGTGTTCACAAATCTTTCTGCAACATTTCATTAAATAATGTACATTTTAATTGATTTTCTTACTAATAATAAGGCAAATAATTCTGCTACTTCTCCAACTACTGTTCAAACTTCCACTGCTGCTAAATCGTCTGCATTTACTATGCTGCTACTATAACTACTAGCATATCTTCCATTCCTCTCCTTCTTTCTTCGCTCTCCTCTTACTTTATCTTCCCCTACACCTTCTGCCCCTCTCCCTCATTTAAGTCCTTTCTTCACCTCTTTCCGTTGCCCCTTCTTTCTTCTTCTCTTCAACTAACTTCTCTTTCCTCACTTTTTTCTATCTACTCCTTTTCCTCTATATTATCTTCCTGCTCACGTCCTCCTTCTCTTTTATTCTCCTTTATATCTTTCCTTCCTTATCTCCTTACCGTCCTTCTTCTTTTCTCCTCTCCTGCCTCCTTAGCTGTCTTTCTTCATATCTCCTGCTTCTCCGCCTCTTCCACTTCCCGCTATCTCCTTTTCTCACCACCTCCCCATCTTTCTTCCTCCTATTCCTTTCCCTGCGAACACTGTAGAAAAGCGATAGGTGTTCTGAGTGCCTTTAACCTTTCTTCTCTTTCTCCCTAAAAAATTAGAAATACTACTCCCGCTTCCATTTCCTCTTGCTCCTCTTGTCGTCTTTAGCTCTCCTCTCCTCCCCATCGTTCCTACTCTTCCTTTTCCAGTTACTTCATGTCCTTCTCCTCTTTATATTCTCTCCTCCTTACCTTCCTTTCTCTTCTTCTTCTTATTATTATTACTACTACTCCCAATGTTGTAAAAGAAACACTAGCAATTGAATTTGGTGTCCTCCTCATCTTCATTTGGGAATAAAATGAGACTTTGAAACAAAAGCCGAAGCAGCATTATTATAATTTAGTTACTGTTTGTGGACACATTCCTAAAAATATATAAAAGTGTGATAAGTACATTAAAATTGTGCTCTAGATTTAGTGATAGAGCGTTTTAGCTCGGTAGTTTCTCGATGTTCCTTTCTTGTAATCTTGTAATACATATTTAAATACCTCTTTTTAATTAAGGTATTTTTCCAAGGACAGAATTTTGTAATTTAAAATCTCTTAACAACTATCACCTTGCAGAGATGTTATAGTCATGTTACATTATCTGTTTAGGCCGACACACCTAATCTATTCCAATCCGCAAACCCTGATTGATAAAATATGAAATAATGTTTACCTTTTGGTGTAACATGCTTGCAATCTTCTCTCATGCTGATGAGTTACTTTTTCAAGCCAGGATCCTGAACTGTACAAACGGCAAATGAAACATATCACATTTCTCTCTTGTCAAAGTTGATAGAAGACCCCTAAGACAATCTCATTCGAAAGTAAAGGGAATTAAAGCGACAGTTTTACCTTAAATGTTTTGTCATTTTTGCCCCACCTGTTTATACCTGATGCATATTATTTCCTATACCTGATGCATATTATTTCCTCTGATACATCTAACTTCTCATTCCAAACTAATTTCACTGCTAACACCGTCACATGTATATTTTCCCTAACCTTGTTTTCAACAGAAGATCATCGCTTTTGTGTTTCTTTTCAAATGTTATGGAGTTCGAGAGTTTTGTCATTTCGACTTCAAACTTTATACATATATTATATTTACTTTAGTAAAATTTGTTTTTAAAAGATTTAAAACTGTGTATTTGCCTCCTCTTAGTCGTGCACAGGCTCACAATCTTTCATCTTCGCGCTGCACGCTCTTGATCTATCAAACAATGACAGAGTAAAACGACCTATTGATTGTTTTGTAGTTAAAAGTGTTTACTCAAGAGCTCTACGTCATACGTTTCACTTAAAGATATACATCATCTGTCTTTTAAATCATTAATGGTCTCATATGCAAAATAAACTTGAATCTGACTAAATATCACTTTAAAAAAGAGTGAGAAACATCGTCTAAGTTTATTTTCAGATCGTATTTAAAATTCCCATTATTCGTTAAAAATTGTATTCCTTTAATTACTGAACCGGTTATGTTTTTCACTCTGTGCCCTTTTTCTTCGTAAAGATTAACTAAAATACTAACTTTTTAAATTCAGTTCATCTCTCTTTTATGGGAAATTGTTCCTCAATTTTGTATCCTGTCAAACACATATAGTTCCTTTTTAACAGCTTTATTCATTCGTCTCCAATTGCTACAAACAACTCACTATATCATTTTAGCTCTTCTGCTTTCTGTCATTGTTTGTTCAGAGATTAATGTTTTTCACTCTTACAAGAAATTCCAGCATGTCACAAACAGAATGTCTACGGGAATAGATTTTAACTATAATACGTTGAAAATTGAATCATGTTTGATTCAAATTCAGTAGAGTGATAACATTTTTAATTATCAAGTAAAAGTTTGCACATAAGCTAAAATTGTAACATTGTATGATTTAACGCATTTCGTTGCAACAAAGTTGATGCAGTTATCTATCACTTTGTTTATTAAGTAATTTCATGGAATTTCTCTCAGGTTAAACATTAGCATGGATAAGTAATGACTGTTATTGTTCAATTCACACTTGTTACTCATGTAGCCATTTTATTTATTGCAATTATGGTTTATGTAATACCAATAGTAGTATCGTCGTTATTCAGTAACATAACATTAATACCCCCAATAGATCTCTGTAATGAAATACCAATTCTTCAAGTATTTTAAATGCAATAATGTCTTCAAATGTTTTACGTACCCTCTTTTCTCTTCAACAAACAGAGATAAGAATATTGGATCAGAAGCAAAGAACTATTCCATGTGATTTTATATTACACGCTACTTTGTTGTAAACTTTAATTCTAGCATCAACAAACGTTGGAAAGTGACTTTGTCACAACAGTCCAATGTCAGTATTCATTGTTATCAGAATGTACTGTTTCTCTCAGTTCCAGTATGATATCGCAGTCTTTCCTGTAGACGTTTATATAAATGAAATCTAGTTTTAAACCTTGGAGTCTATCAATGATCATGTCATGAAGTCTATCAATGATCATGTCATGAAGTCTATCAATGATCATGTCACGCTTTCTATCGGCTAACGATGCCTTAACATATCAGTGTTTTTTTTGTAACACGTCTAATTTTGATACCTAGAGGTGATACTTCTATCAGCTTTGTGAAAACACTATTTTATTTTTAAATTTTAAATCATTATTTTACGTGATGTTGGCATTGTATAGCATTCGTTATCAATCCCATGCTGAGCAGCAAACTCTTTGTAAATGATAATAGAAAAAATATATATGAAACCAGTAAGAGTTTAGCATCTGAACGAGTATAATACTTGTTCACATTTGCATGTGAAGCACCACACAAAATACCGTGACAAGCAAGATCTTTCAAAATTTATGTGCGTAAATGCATCTTTACGTTAAACTCTTTTATCAATGCTAAGCGTGTGTCATTATGTAACAATGCTTGCCTCGAAGAGACATCGCAACAACCGTTTGATATCTTTTAATTTATTCGGTAAATTTCAAAACATGTTATCGCTTGGTCTCCAAGAAACAAATGTGATCATATTATTAGATGTTTTAGTCACTATATTTGTTAAATATTCTCAAGTATACCTCTGGTAACTAGGCGGCTTGCGCGGCTTATGTGGACAGAAGAAAAGACTAGAAAAATTAAATCTAATATATTAAAAAGATTGTACGCAGTTCTGCTAAAAAGAACCAATTCGACTACGTATTGCAGCAACAACTTATTTTCTTGTACGTGCATTACAATTTAGCATGACTGCGTTTCAAAAAGTGTTAGAATTCTAATTCAGTCTTAATTTCGTTCTATCTTTTACAAGACATCATTTTACACTTTGCATTTCGTTTTGTCCTCTCCACAAACGTTGCAGGACATTTTGAAAATAATTAGTTGATCATATATATATATATATATATATATATATATATATATATATATATATATATATATATATATATATATATATATATATATATATAGATATAGATATAGATATAGATATATATATATATATATATATATATATATATATATATATATATATATATATATATATATATTCAGTATTTTATTTCTGTGAAATACTTTTGTAAAGTCCACTACAGGTCATTCTGTTAGCCATTAATGATCCAGAAATGCCCATCCCTATACTACAACTGCATCTCTAATAAATACGTACATAAACTAAAGAAATATAACCTATACAATCTAATTATGCCCGTAAATAATAAAATATATTTAATGAACTTTCAATTACAAACATTTTAAATGATAGGATGAAAAGGATACAGAAAGAAATAAGTATGAACTAAAACGGATTATATTTCGACGGAAATAAATAAATATGTATACAAAAAACAGACTATATTTTGACGGAAAGAAAAAGTATGAATATAAAAAATATATACTAGAAACAAACATATATATATCTATACAAGATCCCATATATATCATAAATCATATTCATGATTTATTGACAGTATGAAAAGCAATATCCCCATTATATTACAACTGGTGTACAGGATTTATTTACAGAATGAAATAAATGATCCACTTTATATTATGTCTTGTACAGACTGAATAATGTATTACCAGTATTACCAGGAGTGAAATTGTAAGTTTTAGAAGGATACAACTTGAGTACCATTTAATATATGACCTTTGTGTATATATTACTAAAAAAAACTAAACAAAGCCCACTTATGCTGTTGGCTTGCAATCATAGTTACAACAAACGCATAATACGCTGGCTTACCAGGGTCTATATTATTCGTATTTAAGTGCGCGTGATACACAGTTATATACGGTATACCATCGCATACGTATGGTTTCGGGAAAAACTGGAAAACATTAAAAATACCTTTTCTCTCTCTCTCTCTCTCTCTCTGTCTCTCTGTATGTCTCTCTTATATATATATATATATATATATATATATATATATATATATATATATATATATAATTGATATTAATAAACGCAGATTAGACTGCAAAAAACTGTGTGTATGAAATACAAATTGTACGATGTTGTCCTAGTTTTTATGGCGTCATTTCCTCTAATCAGATTTGTCGCGAGAATAGAGATTATTTATACTTTTAATAACAATGAAATATTCAGTCATTGAATGACAAAACAAAACTGTGGTACAAATGACTAACACTGTTCTAAACATCATGATGAGCGTGACAGTCAGTGCTGGATTACCCAATAGGCAGACTAAACACGTGCTTAGGGCACCAGGAAACCAGGGGCACCAAAAACAAATTTAAAAAAAGAAAAGAGACATTAAGGGTTCGTTTTTTTAATTAGATACGGGGGTTAATGTTATCGACGTCATTCCCCATTGTTTTAGCTCTATATGGTAGTAAAGTAAAGGAAATGTTTCAGTCTTTGTGAGGTCACATAGATGATGATGTTTTGTTCTCTGTACATATATGGAAATTTCAGTTTGTCTAAAACACTATAAAAGTTGTGAAATTACATT
>JAQPZY010000946.1:770000-796277 GCA_029931535.1 Margaritifera margaritifera
CTCTCTCTCTCTCTCTCTCTCTCTCTCTCTCTCTCTCTCTCTCTCTCTCTCTCTCTCAAAACGTATACACATATTGTATACTGTATGTATTTATGTATTGTAAGACAGTGAGCACTGGGCTTCTCAACCCTGGCATTGTTCTTTCTTGTCTGAGGGAAAAAAAGGTTAGGTAACCAAATGAGCAGAAAGAACCCAAATGTACACATATGTATTGTGAAATCCTGAACAGTTTGCAGGCAGATTAAGCTTAAACTGTATTACTTTCACTTTCCGCTTAGATGTAGGACTTGAAGGAGGTCGAGGTAACTAAAAATATCTTTATTGCAGAAACCATTGATCAAGCGGAAGTGTTGTCTCGTCGCGTCCTGTCTTCTTCTAATTTTGACATTGACAGTGATGGGTGTATTGTTTCACCTGGTTATTCGTGTGAATAGGTATGATAGTCTATTATTATTTACTTTCCCAATTTTTACTATTGCGATATAAGTATCTCAATTTGTACTATTGTGATATAAGTATCTCAATTTGTACTATTGCGATATAAGTATCTCAATTTGTACTATTGCGATATAAGTATCTCAGTTTGTACTATTGCGATATAAGTATCTCAATTTGTACTATTGCGATATAAGTATCTCAGTTTGTCCTATTGCGATATAAGTATCTCAATTTGTACTATTGCGATAAAAGTATCTCAATTTGTACTATTGCGGTAAAAGTATATCAACTTTTTTCTTCCTCATCCTCCGCCTCTTCTTCTTCTTCTTCTTCTTCCCCAGCTTACAAAGTTATCTCATTGCAATTGACGACAGTATCTACTGTGTCGATAAAATGCTGTATTTATTATGTACATCCAGTACAGACCAGCTACGAAACGATGACGAGGTGAAATTGCAGGTAGAAGATGGTATCATGTGCATTCATGTTAGAACTTTTAAGACCCTTCATACAACAGATGGAATGCATAATCAGATATAAACATTATGTCAGTTGCTTGCACATCTTACTGAAATATATGCACACCTAATTATATAGAGAAGATTCCTCTATGTGACTTTCTTATCGTCATCATTTTGTAGTCAAATCCAAGTCTCTAGGAAACTGAATATTAAGTCATTGTGTCTAGATGTTATTGCTGTGTCTAGATGTTATCATTGTGTCTAGATTTTATGGGCAGTATCATGAATATCCCTAAGAATCGCAAAATCGACCGGTTCATGGTTTCAATGTGAAGCCTTCAAGAATCGTTTCCAACTTGCATTTGCAGTATGTATGAATGTATGCATGCATGTATGCCGGTAGGTAAATTGGTAGGTAGGTAGGCGGGTAGACAGGTAGGCATGCAAGCGGAAACTTCAATTCCCAGATTTAGCTTTTAAAATTGAAACATAACCTATGCTTTCAGTTCTTTGGAAGATCGTGGCCTTCTGTACAATACGTTGAAGAACGAGGCACTCACAGCTGATTCTAAAGGAAATCAAATCATGTACAGATATTATCCAGATATTGGTAAGCTAAACAATAAGATCTAAGCAGTGAAAGTAACGAATCTCTATTTATACAGATTTTTTTTAGACATTTACTTTTACTTGAAAACATACAGCCTTTTTTTTGATACGGTGCAGTTAACGCTACTCTTTTCAAGAAAAGCAAATAACGCTCGAAGTTTCGCAAAATGTAGCTCCGTTACAGCCCTTGGAATTGTTTACGATCCACGGCATGTTTGATCGCGACATGATCTTTCAACTGAAGGTGTATATTAAAAGTTAGAGTGATAGCACCATACCTAAGAAATACATTTATGTCCCCTTAAATACATTTATGTCTCCTTAAATGAAGCTTTCTTCTTTATAGACATATTAAAAAAGTCTAATAAAATCAGATGATTCTCACACCTAGTCATAGCTGATTGATTGGAATAACACGATAATAATTATATGATTTTTTTATTGCTGTATGTTATTGTCGTGTTTTGTAAACTGCCACTCCTTAATTATACACGCATTGTTTTATTAGTATTGTGAATTACAGTTTTTGTGGTTTGTTATCTGTCACGTATGTACAAACATACTGTTTACTGGACAAAAAATTTTTAAAAAAAATGAAAAATAAAAAATACGATGGAATCTTTAAATAACAAATATTTATAATATATCTTCATGGATGGCAAAGATATTCCAGTATGAATCTAAAAAGAAATTCAAAAATATAAAAGAATATATTTGCTAATTTAGCTCTAGGCGAAATCAGTTTAGGATAATGGTAAGACATAATACCTATTTTCGTTGATTTTTGTTTTTCAGAGTACAGATTTCGAGACTGCAAAGGAACCCAGATGAAGCAGTCATTTCCTGACCTAGATTATGCGTTGTTGGGATACAACATACTCAAAGGTTACCCGTTATCCACAGGACACGACCCTGGTTTTACATTCCCTATTTTCCAGGCCGACTACACGATTAGCTATCAAACGGCCGATTGCCGGTACAGCGTTCCCAAGGGAATTCTCCTCGTACCTGACGTATCATGTGTGACATCATTCTCATCCAAAGTCGTCCAGACGCAATATGAATTCTCCAAGTCTCTATCTACATCTGCGCATGTCCACGGTGGAGGATTTGGTGTCAGCTTTTCCGCCAATGCTGGATACAAAGAGGCGTCCTCTACAGTGTCCAAAGGGGAATGGGTCTTTATTTTATCGAAGGCAAGCTGTAACTATTATTATTCCAGACTAGAAGAAAGCAGTCCCCCAGCATTCCATCCAATGTTTCTCGACTGGGTATATAGATTAAACAACGCTCATTTGGACGAGAAAGAAACTTACTTGGAATTCTTTGAATATTATGGAACTCACTTTCTCACAGATGCAACATTTGGTGCAACCTTCGCCTTTGAACATAAAATGCAATCTGAGAAGTTCGAATCACTAACCGAGAAAGGTGTAAACGTCGCTCTTTCAGCGAGCTATTCTGGGATAGTGAACGTGGGCGGTGGATTTGATTTAGACACAAATCAAAAAGAATCCGCTTCTAAATTTAGAAGTGAGGTTGAAACGAAAACTATTACAAAAGGAGCCGCACCACCCGCCAACGGAGATGCTCTAACGTGGGCTTCCACTGTAAAAGAGTCACCGGTTCCAGTAAAATATAATTTGAAACCGATCAAAGAACTTTTCACAGAGCGATACATGGGAAAATTAGATATCGATTATAAACTGATAGCAAAGAAGATAGATGACTATAAAGGGGAATACTGTAAACACCTGCAAATGCAAGGACTTGTGGACAGTTGTCACGAATTATCCGCCGGTCTTGAGATGGAAGAGACTGAAATTCTCGGAAATTCAACATCCATGAAACTTGATCGATCCTCCTGTTTAGACGAGTGTGTACAACGAATACATTGCGTGGCAGTTACCTACTGCCAGGATTGCAGTAACAATGAGAGAGATTACATGACATGTCGTATTTTTGAAGAGAGCAAGGACAAATTCACAGCAAAAATAAACAATAAGTACACATCTTTTATAATGTTGTCAAAGATAAAGAAACAGTTTGCCCTTGAAAATACAAAAATGGAGGGATCTAACCGTGCTTTGAAGATGGAGAGAACAAATTCCATAAGTGACTGCTTGAGACGTTGTATCGATGACGTCAATTGTGTAGGATTTTCCTATTGTAACTGTACTGACAAGAACGAAAATTGCAAACTATATGCAGAGGATAGAATAAAGGGACTGGACAAAGAAAACGGCACACAGACTTACTTTATATCTCGAAAAATAAGCACGGTGCAAGATATTTTTCCTACTACTACAACAATGGCTACCTCAGAGGTTGCTACAACTTTTGCTTTGCAAAATAAGTACAGGGGTTAATTTTGTAATCGTGAGATTGTCGGGTAATTAATAAAATTAACGTGATTCATGCTGTAAGCAACTGTCAACTGATTGTTTACATAGAATAGTGTGCTAAATAATTTCATCTATTAAAATAAATTGTTGTTGTCGTGGATTTTATTATTCCCACGGTTTAGCAGGGTAATATTGTGCTTCCCATGTGATTATTGTTTATCACGTCAGGATAAAGATGGCAGCCTGTTGTAATCCAAATTTGCGTAATTTGTAAAACTATAAAATTATCCATTAATGAAAGGTGTTATAATCTATTTACATATCTTGCTAGAAATATATCCCTGCGAGTTGGATTTTTGTGAATGTACGAACGATGGCAAAGCAGACATATTCGATTATGAGAAATAGATTTGCAAATTTTACTTTCGTGCGTGTTTGTGTGTGGTAGTGGAAATAAATGCCAATTATTCAAACCTCACGTGATATTCAGCTGAATAGTTATTGTGACAATATTATTAGAAATGAATATGAGGTGTAGATGAAACAGATGTGCACTAAAGGTCGGCATATATCAACTCTACTTCCAAGTGTTATTAAAGAGATGTGCAATAACGGTCGGTATATATCAACTCTACTTCCAAGTGTTATGAAAGAGATGTGCAATAACGGTCGGCATATATCAACTCTACTTCCAAGTGTTATGAAAGAGATGTGCAATAACGGTCGGCATCTATCAACTCTACTTCCAAGTGTTATGAAAGAGATGTGCAATAACGGTCGGTATATATCAACTCTACTTCCAAGTGTTATTAAAGAGATGTGCAATAACGGTCGGTATATATCAACTCTACTTCCAAGTGTTATGAAAGAGATGTGCAATAACGGTCGGTATATATCAACTCTACTTCCAAGTGTTATGAAAGAGATGTGCAATAACGGTCGGCATATATCAACTCTACTTCCAAGTGTTATGAAAGAGATGTGCAATAAAGGTCGGCATATATCAACTCTACTTCCAAGTGTTATGAAAGAGATGTGCACTAAAGGTCGGCATATATCAACTCTACTTCCAAGTGTTATGAAAGAGATGTGCAATAACGGTCGGCATATATCAACTCTACTTCCAAGTGTTATGAAAGAGATGTGCAATAACGGTCGGCATATATCAACTCTACTTCCAAGTGTTATGAAAGAGATGTGCAATAACGGTCGGCATATATCAACTCTACTTCCAAGTGTTATGAAAGAGATGTGCAATAACGGTCGGCATATATCAACTCTACTTCCAAGTGTTATTAAAGAGATGTGCAATAAAGGTCGGTATATATCAACTCTACTTCCAAGTGTTATTAAAGAGATGTGCAATAACGGTCGGTATATATCAACTCTACTTCCAAGTGTTATGAAAGAGATGTGCAATAACGGTCGGCATATATCAACTCTACTTCCAAGTGTTATGAAAGAGATGTGCAATAACGGTCGGCATATATCAACTCTACTTCCAAGTGTTATGAAAGAGATGTGCAATAACGGTCGGCATATATCAACTCTACTTCCAAGTGTTATGAAAGAGATGTGCAATAACGGTCGGCATATATCAACTCTACTTCCAAGTGTTATGAAAGAGATGTGCAATAACGGTCGGCATATATCAACTCTACTTCCAAGTGTTATGAAAGAGATGTGCAATAACGGTCGGCATATATCAACTCTACTTCCAAGTGTTATTAAAGAGATGTGCAATAAAGGTCGGTATATATCAACTCTACTTCCAAGTGTTATTAAAGAGATGTGCAATAACGGTCGGTATATATAAACTCTACTTCCAAGTGTTATTAAAGAGATGTGCACTAAAGGTCGGCATATATCAACTCTACTTCCAAGTGTTATTAAAGAGATGTGCAATAACGGTCGGCATATATCAACTCTACTTCCAAGTGTTATGAAAGAGATGTGCACTAAAGGTCGGTATATATCAACTCTACTTCCAAGTGTTATTAAAGAGATGTGCACTAAAGGTCGGTATATATCAACTCTACTTCCAAGTGTTATTAAAGAGATGTGCAATAACGGTCGGCATATATCAACTCTACTTCCAAGTGTTATGAAAGAGATGTGCACTAAAGGTCGGTATATATCAACTCTACTTCCAAGTGTTATGAAAGAGATGTGCACTAAAGGTCGGTATATATCAACTCTACTTCCAAGTGTTATGAAAGAGATGTGCACTAAAGGTCGGTATATATCAACTCTACTTCCAAGTGTTATGAAAGAGATGTGCACTAAAGGTCGGCATATATCAACTCTACTTCCAAGTGTTATTAAAGAGATGTGCAATAACGGTCGGTATATATCAACTCTACTTCCAAGTGTTATGAAAGAGATGTGCACTAAAGGTCGGCATATATCAACTCTACTTCCAAGTGTTATTAAAGAGATGTGCAATAACGGTCGGTATATATCAACTCTACTTCCAAGTGTTATTAAAGAGATGTGCACTAAAGGTCGGCATATATCAACTCTACTTCCAAGTGTTATTAAAGAGATGTGCAATAACGGTCGGCATATATCAACTCTACTTCCAAGTGTTATTAAAGAGATGTGCAATAACGGTCGGCATATATCAACTCTACTTCCAAGTGTTATGAAAGAGATGTGCACTAAAGGTCGGCATATATCAACTCTACTTCCAAGTGTTATTAAAGAGATGTGCAATAACGGTCGGCATATATCAACTCTACTTCCAAGTGTTATGAAAGAGATGTGCACTAAAGGTCGGCATATATCAACTCTACTTCCAAGTGTTATGAAAGAGATGTGCAATAACGGTCGGCATATATCAACTCTACTTCCAAGTGTTATGAAAGAGATGTGCAATAAAGGTCGGCATATATCAACTCTACTTCCAAGTGTTATGAAAGAGATGTGCAATAACGGTCGGCATATATCAACTCTACTTCCAAGTGTTGTGAAAGAGATGTGCAATAACGGTCGGCATCTATCAACTCTACTTCCAAGTGTTATGAAAGAAATGTGCAATAACGGTCGGTATATATCAACTCTACTTCCAAGTGTTATGAAAGAGATGTGCAATAACGGTCGGCACCTATCAACTCTACTTCCATGTGTTAAGAAAGAGATGTGCAATAACGGTCGGTATATATCAAGTCTACTTCCAAGTGTTAGAGAAAACGAAAACTGGTTTTAGCATATTGAAGAGTAAATATCTGGAATGAGAAGTATTGACACGGTAAACAATTTAGTGATCTTATCTTCAACGCAATGTAACATTGTCGATCACAAACTGCCCCAGCATTATCAATTCTAGAATGATGATTCTTGAGTAAATACAGCAAAAGAAAAAACCACTGCGTGTAAACAAAATACTATAAAGCCGAACTGAAAATCTTCCAGTTTCAGCATATGAATTTTGATTTAGCTACATTGATAAATATTTCATAATTTGAATTTTGATTTAGCTACATTGATAAATATTTCATAAAAATTGCCTGGACATATCGTGTTATTTTGATTTAGCTACATTGATAAATATTTCATAAAAATTGCCTGGACATATCGTGTTATTTTGATTTAGCTACATTGATAAATATTTCATAAAAATTGCCTGGACATATCGTGTTATTTTACGTTTGAATATTTTATTTTACTCTGATCTTGTCGTAATGGTTTTACATCTGTCTTTGTCATTTTTGTCTGATATTAACTCGTATTTGATCGATTGATCATTCAAGAGCAAAGGAAAACGTCAGTCGAGACTGTGCGAACAATGCCGTGACAGTCATAATATCGAAGTGTAGGCACACAATCAACATCCATTCACCAGGTGTTTAAGCTCTATGGTTCAAAAGCTATACCCAAGGGAGTATGCATGAATACCGTTAGTGGGTGGGTGGATCGTAGACAAAAAGCCAAGGGGCCTATGGGATGTAACCCCTGGTGGTCGCCCAATGGTGAAGCCCTCGGGAAGTCAAGCATTTTAAGCATTTCCAGGGCATAAATTCAACGATCGACCTGTACAGAAAACTTACTATAAGAAACGTTCCGTTATTTAGCTGTCATTGTTGTTTGTTTTTTGAGGGATCGGGTGTGGAGCGCAGATTTCACACCCTCCCCCCCCCCCCACCCCGATCCGCCCAATGTTATGCGAACATATATGTTAAATGGATGTATATTGCCTGCCTGCGCTTTGATACTGTAACTGCATCAGATATTGACTGCTTGCACAGTTTCGACTAATGCCGTATTATTTATAAGTGCCAAATATCTTCTCTGCGCTTTTAAAATAACATTAATACGTCTTATCTCACACCATTGAAACTTCTTAGATTTGTTATATTTTTGGATACTCTTTTAGCTAAATTTTTGTTTTTATTTCCTTTAAGTAGTGCCTTATATGTCCTCCATTATACAATATATACAAATCATACAACATAACTATTATACAACACATAATTCTCGTGAAATGGAATATATATATATATATATATATATATATGTTAAAATTTTGCCCTAAGGTTACTATAATATGAATCTGCAAAAAAGTAGCTATCATCAAAGTTGTCTCCAAACTTCAGCACAGGGGATGCTATTAAAACTCTCGGTTTGTCCGTGTGTCTGCTAGTTAAAATGTCTGAGCTGGTTGGAAATTTACGAACTTGGTACTTATCTTGTTAATATAGTAACCATGGGGTCACCGCGAGAGGGTCAAAGCCCAAAATGTCAAAATGTCAAAATATAAATCACAGTCATATTTTTAAAATATTTTTTGACTAAAGTCTGTTTGAAAATACATGAACTGGAAGAATTAGATAATGACTCAGATTTCGTATTTAGAAATCGTCAAGACCTAACAATTCTCCATTATAGCATAGAACTAAGTCAAAGCAACACTCTCCTACAGGGATATTCGTCAAGGCCTAACAATTCTCCATTATAGCATAGAACCAAGTCAAAGCAACACTCTCCTACAGGGATATTCGTCAAGGCCTAACAATTCTCCATTATAGCATAGAACTAAGTCAAAGCAACACTCTCCTACAGGGATATTCGTCAAGGCCTAACAATTCTCCATTATAGCATAGAACCAAGTCAAAGCAACACTCTCCTACAGGGATATTCGTCAAGGCCTAACAATTCTCCATTATAGCATAGTACTAAATCAAAGCAACACTCTCCTACAGGGATATTCGTCAAGGCCTAACAATTCTCCATTATAGCATAGAACCAAGTCAAAGCAACACTCTCCTACAGGGATATTCGTCAAGGCCTAACAATTCTCCATTATAGCATAGAACCAAGTCAAAGCAACACTCTCCTACAGGGATATTCGTCAAGGCCTAACAATTCTCCATTATAGCATAGAACCAAGTCAAAGCAACACTCTCCTACAGGGATATTCGTCAAGGCCTAACAATTCTCCATTACAGCATAGAACCAAGTCAAAGCAACACTCTCCTACAGGGATATTCGTCAAGGCCTAACAATTCTCCATTACAGCATAGAACTAAGTCAAAGCAACACTCTCCTACAGGGATATTCGTCAAGGCCTAACAATTCTCCATTATAGCATAGAACCAAGTCAAAGCAACACTCTCCTACAGGGATATTCGTCAAGGCCTAACAATTCTCCATTATAGCATAGAACCAAGTCAAAGCAACACTCTCCTACAGGGATATTCGTCATGGCATAGACAATTACCAACTAACAGCTGGATACAATCTTTTACAAGAGTTACCTTTCATTATACATACTAGCAAGATATATATTTGCTTCATGTCTTCACGTGGATACCCTATTTTCTCAGGAGCTAACTTTGTAAATAAACTGTATTTTAAGAAAAACAACAACAACAACAGCAACAACAACAACAACAACAAGATAAATCTTGTTTTTGTCATAAGAAATCGTGCAAAAACTGTCAGAACCAATGTGTCGTTTGCACGAACAGCTATCTGAATGTTCTTGTTTTTTCAGATGGTATATCGTGAAAATGTCCTTAAATTTTGCTGATGTCATATGAAAGGGAACCCTTGAAAGTAGTCTTTATTTTCTGGCTTTGATAAGGAAATGGTCAGACAGAAAAGGAAATAACGCTTGACAAATATTGATAAAAAAATCGAGACTCTTTAAATTGGAAAATCAGTATATAAACAACGCAGAATTTACTTGCAATTAGGGACTATGAGGCCTTTCTCCAATGTTTATTTACTTCTTACGCACAATAAAATATTACAGGTAGACCACAATTTCATGGCGAGGTCAATGGTCATGTGGAAGAGTCTATTTTCTCTATTTAGAGATATGTATGTCATTGACTTTTCA
Source organism: Margaritifera margaritifera (assembly GCA_029931535.1). NCBI lineage: Eukaryota > Metazoa > Mollusca > Bivalvia > Unionida > Margaritiferidae > Margaritifera > Margaritifera margaritifera. The sequence goes on from JAQPZY010000946.1 coordinate 780,197, forward strand.
CATAGTCATATTTTGCTTACAGTATATTCACATGTTTATAGCTGCCAACACATAAAAGAATGAGCAAATATTTAATTTGTTGCATATGTCAGAGACATGTACTCGAAAAATACAAACTTCTGCTTCACCTCTGACTTCGCCGTGAAAACGCGGTCAAAATTGTACGTGAAATCTTAAATGTTCAGATCATTCTATTTTTAATCTAATATTTACACACAATTGCAATTTTTCTTTAATAGTGAAGAAGTAGGCAAAATCTTGTATGAATTCGATATAAATCAATGTCCGTAACAACATGCCCTCTCAGAGGATATCTTGCCTTGCATCAATGGAAATGTATTTTTTTAAGTGAATACTGTGGTTTAATTGGTACAAATGGCTCAATGATGTATATAGTCATTTTCACAATGATATTAAAAGGTGTTCCGTTTCAAAGTTTATGTTGGTCCTTGTAACTATTTTTAATTATTAGCTGTAATATGGGCCACTTGAGGGCTCTACAGGACTTAACATTACGTCTGTAGTTTAACACGTGGAGGCTACTTGAGGGCTGTACGGGAAATCCTATAAATATGTTCATAGGTTTAACATTGAGGCTACATTGTTAAATTGTTACAAGTGGTTGACATTAATTGGGGATACACTGTTACACTGTTAGAGTTGACCTCAATATGGGCCACTTGAGGGCTGTATGGGAAATCCGATGCTAAAATGTCTATAGGTTTATCATGCGGTGGCCACTCGAAGGCTTTGCGGGAAATGTAATGTTAATTTGGGGATTATTATAGGTTGTTTCCATGTTGAAAAATGTACAGTGTTCTACGGGATATCCTATGTTAAAAAATTTCTATACGTTTAACATGTGGGGGACACTTGAGGGCTCTGCAGGAAATGTAATGTTAACTTGTGGATTGTTATAGACCTTTTCCATGTTAAGCATTTATAGGACACTACGGGCAATATAATATTAGCATTTTTAGATACTATCCAACACACCAACTGTTTGATATACTATTAAACACATACTTCTGCTCTACTATCCAAAACATAATTTTTGTATATACTATCCAACACACCAAATGTTTAACATACTATCCAACACATACCATTTGATTACTATCCACCACATACTTTTTGATATACTATCCAACACACCAAATTTTTGATAAACTATCCAACACATACTGTTTGATTACTATCCAACACACACACGACTATCCAACGAAAAGGGTAGGAGTGTTTATACACACGCTATACTTACATACAAACAAACATACTATAACACACAATCAAGGCAAGTGTAGGAGTGTTTATAGACACACTATACCCACACAAGCATACTACTCTATAACACAAGTGTAGGTAGTGTTTATATACACACTATACCCACACAAGCATACTACTCTATAACACAAGTGTAGGTAGTGTTTATATACACACTATACCCACACAAGCATACTATTCTATAACACAAGTGTAGGTAGTGTTTATAGACACACAATACCCACACAAGCATACTATTCTATAACACAAGTGTAGGTAGTGTTTATATACACACTATACCCACACAAGAATACTATTCTATAACACAAGTGTAGGTAGTGTTTATATACACACAATACCCACACAAGCATACTATTCTATAACACAAGTGTAGGTAGTGTTTATATACACACAATACCCACACAAGAATACTATTCTATAACACAAGTGTAGGTAGTGTTTATATACACACTATACCCACACAAGCATACTATTCTATAACACAAGTGTAGGAGTGTTTATATACACACTATACCCACACAAGCATACTATTTTATAACACAAGGCTAGGGAGTGTTTATAGACACACAATACCCACACAAGCATACTATTCTATAACACAAGGGTAGGTGGTGTTTATAGACACAAGTAGTAGGTGGGGGGTAAATAGCCCCAAAATTTTTTGGGGGCACTACAGCCCCGTACGGGAGTTTAACATGGTGGGGGCACTACAGCCCCGTACGGGAGTTTAACATGGTGGGGGCACTACAGCCCCGTACGGGAGTTTATCATGGTGGGGGCAGTCTGGCTACGTACGGGAGTTTAACGTGGCGGGGCCTCTCTGGGTACGTACGGGAATTTATCATAGCGGGGGTCGCACCGTATGTAGTGACGAGGACGTTGTCTTCGTCACTACATTACGGGGTGTGGGAATAATTAATCTTTCTTGAAAAAAGGGTGGTCCTCATAAGGACCGTTGGATTTTTTTTGTTTTTAGAGTACACTTAGAGGTGGGGGCACCTCCAAGGCTTTCCCCTGCATGCAGGGCAGCTCCCCTTCCAGGTTGCTTTACTCATGCAGCGGTTGACTTTTATAAATGCAAAAGGTGGATGATCCGCTTCCGGATCCCAATTTTCTTTATTGGAGTCCTCCATCATCCAGTGTGGTTTGATAGGGATTTTACTTTCCCTCTCCTCCTTCTTCCTCTCCTCCTCCTCCTTTTTTTCTAAGTCATGGAGGAGGTGCCACGCCACCTCTAGATGTACTCTAACTTGTCTGATTATTTCAGATCTGTTCATTCTCTTGAATAAACTGGGATAGCTTAAGTTGTGAAGACGTTGTTTTAATATACTAGAAGCGCGGACGTGAAGGAAAACATCCCTTATACCTAAAAAACAAAAAAAACATCACCCCACTACCCCGCGTCTGACGTCATTCCTTTGACGTCATTCTAGGCTTCGCGGAGTTTGCACTCCATCACCCCTGACTTTAAAATTTCGGACCTAAAAGAAACTACTTTTGATAAAAATCAAACACTCATCATACCATCCCTAATTTTTTTATTTTTTAAAAAACTTACACACACTACACAACCATTTTTTAAAATATTTTTTTATATAAAATTTTCACACACCACACATAACCCTTTTTTTAAAAAATTTTTTTATATTAAACTTTCATTCACCATTCCATTTGTATTTTTTTAGTTTTTTTAAAAATTTTTTATATATCAATCACACCACACAAAACATACAAGGGGAGAAGGGTTTTTTGGTGGGGTAGACTATCACAAAAACATTACAAAACATATAAAACACACATATAGATATTGGCAATATGAGAGTAGTAATCTTTTCTAGAGATTGGGTGGCCCTAAGAAGGACCGTTGGGTTTAAGAAGTTATGTGGTTGTTGTTTTTAACTTCTTAGGGTTGATGTAGCCGTGGCAGTAGCTCCAGCAGGACGGCCACGTTTAGCGATGGGTCTCACAGCTTTAAGACAGGCAGGTCTCTTTCGGGTGAAAGAGAAAGCAAATTCTTCACAGTCAATCTTGCAACTGATTTCGCCGTCAAATAGTTTGCTGGACTGCTGCATAAGTTGTTGTTGTTGTTGCTGCTGTTGCTGCTGTTGTCTTTGTTGCTGCTGCTGTAGTCGTTGTGCTGCCTCCCATTCTGTTCTTTCTCTAAGTATTTCTTCTCTCATGACCTCTTCTACTAGATCATGGGCCATTTGAATGAACGTCATTGTCTTTCTCTCTGGGTTGGTCTCCATCAAATGATTCTTCACTCTTTGAATGTTAACCATAGCTTCATTCAGCTTTGTAATCTTGGTGGCGGCCATCTTCTTCTTCTTCTTCTTGGAACTGTTGAGATCTTGACGAGTCAACGAGAATGACTACACTGGCCAGTGTACCGCTTTATATGCTTAACGCGCGGACGCGATGGAAAACATGGTAGGGTGTCAGATCGACAGGGAGATAATAGATAGAGGAGAGGTTTAACTTTTTTTAGATCGATAGAAAGAGAGAGAGAACATGATCATTATTTTTTTTCAAATTCAATAAAATGAACCACACAACACCATTTTTTTTTCAAAGAACATTGTTTTTAATCAACAAGAACTATTCTAACATAAAAAACTAACCATTCAACAAGAGATTAAACAGGAACATATTTACAAGGTTGACAACGTTGGGAAGGTAAAGTAAATGTTAAACTTTCTACATCGACATCATTTTGATGCACACTACGATTGTGAGCTAAAGACAAGAGATAACCATAACGTTCACAAAACCATTGTTGTACGTTAGCATCGTTTATAACATAGTCACTATCAAAATAAGTCAGTAAATGTTCTAAGGAATATCCAAGACTGCGTTGATGAAGATAATGGACACAATATTGTCCACACACCATGAAATCAGATCCTTGTAGTCTCACATTATTGAATCGAGTCGAGACGGCATTTCTTCTCATAAACTCGAGGATGTCTTTTTCCAAAGGAGGTAATCCATAAGAATCAAAATATTCCACACAGTGAGCGTTGGGAAAGTACACGGCAATCCAATGGGTTCCTGGTAGATCACTGTCGTCAGTATTGATGACATAGGCATGAACGTTTTTTGGTTTACGATGAGGTAGTTCATCTTGAGCACATACCACAGGATTCCAAGAAGAAGTATAGGAACCGCGATTCAATAGGTAATGAAGTTCCCTGGTATCCATTTTTTTTTTGTCTTCAACAATGGAAATAATGAGTCACCAATGCACACCTGACTTTAAACTTAAATGGATCTGTCTTGTAATTCCACGAATATTCACGTCGGATAGGTTCTGCACTCTGATGAATGAGTCCTTCGATCCGTTTGATCTCCAGAGGAGTAAGTGGAGGAAAAGAAGAATTCTGCAAGACTTTATACCATTGTCTCAACACGTGTTCATCCGAGAGTTGTGACCAGGCCGTTTCCAAATATTCATCCAATTTTTCTTCGCCTGTCATCATCATACATTTGTCGTGTTGTATCTGACTGGGATGATCCTTTTGACATCCATAACATTCTTCTTTAATCAGACTGTTAATGATTGGACTCAATTCCTGCGCATAACAGGTCACTAACTGTTTTTCGTGTTCTGGCCATCGACAAGCCATAAATCCAGTAAACACAGGAACTGAATTGATTTCTTCTTCTTCTTTTTCTTCTTCTATTCTAGGTTCAGAATGATTCACTTCACAGAATTCTTCATCTATCTCCATAGGTTTTTCTTCGTGCTGCATCTTTTCTTCTTCTAATAGTCTAGAATCACTTCTCTCAAGCTGTTGATTTCTAGAGTGTTATCAAATTCTGCATAGAAGACGACGTTCACTGTCTCAGGTAGAGGATTTGCTGCTGTGAAGTAATGCCAGAGCCTGAAGCGTGAAGCGTATTTATAGGATTTTCTCGGAGACCTAAAAGATCTTTACCAGTGCTCATCAACACATTTTTGCCTGCTCTCATAAAGGCTTCTTTAGGATTTTGTTTGTCGATGAGGACATTTTGCAAAAATTCTTTTCCTTGTGTCAAAGCAGCATCTTTTAAGGCATGAAATCCTCGAGTCACCATCGGTTTCAAAATAGGAGCTACCGTCCGAAAAGCTGATTTTAACATATCTCCTAAACCATGTCCTCGTTGTCGAGCCACTCCTCGGTACACTGGATACATTTTTTGGATGTTACAAGACGTTAGAGAACTTGTTTTTTTCGAAAATGTAGTTTCACCGTGACTTTTCCTTGGCCAATGAATGGTACATCTTGTCCCAAATCTCCTTTTATACTAATGTGGACACTGTCAAAATACGATTTACTGACTGGAAGATAATGAGGATGTACAAATTCACGGTGAACGTGAAACGTGTTTCCACCTTCTTCGTACGCACCAGCAGCAGTATCCACTTTGAAAGGAATGACTCTTAGTAAGGGAGCAGATGTGTGTCCCACCACGTTGTACTCTACCACATCGGAGTACACAAACATTAAATTCAGTCCTATGTTCAATTCCAAAGGGTGTTTAAAAGCATCTGCGGATTCTATGTCAGTTGAGATGTTTCGATTGGTATACTTTTTATTTCCACCCAAAATGGCATACAATCCAGAAGAAAATTCGATGCTCATGAATCTTCTCTCCTCGGAGGGTATGTTTCTTTCTTTAGCAGTTTTGTCGTCAATGAATTCACCATTAGCTTTATCCAACATAGCAAATTCTATGTGGAAACGGCGTGCCACCTCATTGAAACCGATTCGTACATGTTTTTGTTTTTTTTCAAAGGCTTTACCAAATTGCTTTTCAATGGTGGACTCAAGGGTGTCCCACAAATGTCGGCTACTCAAATAATACCCCGTAGGAATTCTCAGGGTATAATGCCCAAAGACCCTTATGTCGGAATCTTTTTCTTTTTTTGGATCTGAAAACTTTTTGAATGCTCCCTTCATGTCTGGATTTTTTTTGTCTCCTTCCCAGATTTTAGGATCATCTTTTTCTAATTCATCTTGTATATTTTTGTTCAAGATTTGCACGACGATAGTGTTTTGACCTTTGTTGATGTTCATGATTTGCGTAGGATGAATGATTTCTACCAAACCCACTTCCCAATGAGCATCGTGATCCAATTGAATGGATTGAGGCAATTTGGTGGTGAAACAACATAATCTGTTGTTGGGAAACACATCCATGGAACTGTCACTAGGTAACGTTAAATAAAATTGGTCATTCATAGTTCCAAAGTGGTTCTGGTGTCCGAGGTGTCACTCAAGTGAACAGAAGAAGAATGATGTTCAAAAGGTTCCAAAAGAAGACTGGTATTTTGGTGGTGGTGGTGACTGGACGAAGAAGGTGGACTGGCGTTGCTCGTACTCCCGTTGTTGTGGTGACTGTTGTCCGTTGTCGTCGTAAATTTCAAAGAGGGACTGGGTAAAAGATAACCGATGCAACTGCTCAGTAAAATGGTCCACAATTGTTTGTCTCCTTGTTGTAAACTCAAATTGGCAATAGCTGCTCCGATGACACAATACACTACAAAGATTTGGCAGAAAAAGACGATTTGATTTTTAGGCACACGTTCTCCACAACACACCCAAAGTGGTTGTTTTTGTAATTCTTGAGAAGAACTCTGCGAAGGAGTCGTTGAAGTCTGGGTGGCTGCTGTGTTGAATGGCATGTTGTGAGTTTACTTCTTTTTCTTTTTATAGTCGACGACTTGAGAAGCAGCAATCCAAGAATCAAAACTAGGAGGATATCCTTTCCAACGTACTTTGACTTCTTCTACTCGACGTTTACCTACTTTCCGTGTTCTTTGTTCGAGAATGCTTTCGATGTCGTACAAGGCGTCTTCTTTTTTAGTCACTCGTTGTAACTCAGGCAAGTAAAATGTTCCTTTGAGTACTTCACCGTGCATGTCTTCCAATTTATAGACGGGAGGATCACGACCACGGACGGGGGTAGTGACACGAAACAATTCGGTAGTCCAGTTAGGTAAATAACCTTTGTCAAAAGTACGTTTGGTTTTTCCGATGCGAACCCAATCTCCCGTCTTTAACTCCAACAAGGGTGTCTTCTTTTTTTTTCTGGGGTGAACCAAATAATTTATCAAAGACGACCACTTCGTTTTCAGGGCTGACCTCTTCGGGGGCACATCCGATGCTACGATGGTACGATTGATTGTACGCTTTGACCAAACGAGGTAACACGTCGATGTACTTGAGAGTATGTTGATGTGTAAAATATTTCCACATGCGTTCTTTCAAAGTTCTTTGAAAACGTTCCACGATACTGGCTTTGGTTTCAGGGTTTTCGGTAGTAAAAAAATGAATCTGTCTTTGTTTCAATTCTTTTTGAAAAGCTTGGTTTAGAAATTCGGTGCCTTTGTCAGTTTGCCATCGTAAAGGTTGACGTCCATTTTGTTTCAAGACCAATTTTAAGGCCCGTACCAATTCAATACTGTTTTTAGAGGTCAAAGGCACGACCCAAGCAAATTTGGAAAACACGTCGATGACACAAAACAAATATTTGTGACCACGATTGTAAGTGGCTAAATGAGAGATGTCGGCTAAATCGGCTTGCCATTGATGATCGATGCCTTCCACTTGAGTGGTACTTCTAGAAAATTTACGTCGAATGGGCTTGTGTAACGTGTACGTCGATTGTTCTTGTAACCATCGTCGTACTTCAGGTAAACGTACACTTTTCAATTTACTTTTAGCAGCTCGATATAATTTTTGAACTCCTCCGTAACCAGCAGCATGACCAGGATTGTAATAAAGGCTAGCTAACAGTTTCTCCATGATTTTTTTTTTCTCAATAACTCAACTCAAGTCCCAATGCTCTTTTCTTCGTGAGGTATCTTTTTGGATTGTTTACGTGTCCGACGTGCTACTGCGGTAAAAGAAGAAGATGTGGTTTGAACAGGGGTCATCGGTTCTGTTTTGACTTCTGACTTCACTTCTTTCTTTTTCTTTTCTGAGGGTAATGGGGTAAACAACATCTTTTTTATCCCACTGGGTGTGGCTAACTTTTTTTTCTTTTTAAGAGGTGGAGTTGGTAACTCTTCTTCTTCTTCTTCTTTTTCTTCTTTGACGGTCATCCCTGTACCGGTGTCTGTTTTAGTGGTGGTAGCCACTTTAGGTTCGCTTTTCATCATCGTCTTAAAATCTCTCAGAGTGGGTGGAGCTGTTTCGTCGACCGCTTTTTGACGAAAGAGTTGTAGACGTTGTAAAAGTTGACCGTACCGTTGGGATTCTTCTGTTTCGGACACATTGTTTTGTTCCATCAGGGATTGTAATTCTTGTTGTAACTGAGACATTTCGTTGAGATTAGGATTGGGTGGTAAATGAGGTATCCGTTGTTCGTTCCAACGATGAAATTCCATCCATCGTTTGTAAAGTACTAAAGTCAGTTTTCGTCCTTCCATTTCATCCAAAGGTACCAAAAAGGTGTGGTCTTTTCAGAGAAGGGTTGTCCTTTTTATCTTCTTTTTTTTTTTGGTTATCGCATGACCCCTCCTAAAAGCGGTCCAGCAATCGTTCCTAACAAAGGAGCGGCTATTTTTAACAACGGTCCTATCAACATAGGTAGAAATCCTCCTCGTTGCACCAACATTTTTTTCTTTTGTTGAAGAGGTATTTTCTTTTTTGCCATTTGACGAAGAACGTTCCGATGTTTCCCTAATTTTTGTTTCTGTATCTTGGACAAAGGTACCGTTCCTTTCAACACGTTCAAACAACATTCATACACGGTATCGATGATTTCTTTGGGGGCTGTTTGAATGAGTTGTTTTCGCATGGGAGGATTGGATTTGGTCAAAACAGACAAGACATCCCAATGTTTGGCCAGACGAGGTGGAAGTCGTCCTTTTTTGGTTTTCTTCTTTTTTTGGTGGTGGTGGTGGTGTGCACGCTTGGGAGCCATCTTAGAGGTGAGGAGTAAGTCTGAAGTCTTTGGTATTTCCCCCTTCTATTTTATACTGGAATACGTCTCCACTGATTGTCTGCACGACGTACCAACTTCACGACAGGCCTCACTCGACGTTGAGGTGTTTTCAAAGGACTAAATCGTCTCAATACTTCTTTGGATAAATCCACTAAACTTTGTAAGATGCCAGTTCTTTCTTGGACTTTGGTTTTAGGGGATGGTACTTTCTTGGTGGCTGCTGCCATGGCTAAATCAGCTGAAGTCGATGGTCCCGACGGGGTGACTTTCGAAATAGGTTTCCATTTTTGCATCAAATTAGGAAACACTTGTCTTAAGTCTGGTTTGACAGGCATCATGGTAAAAGGTGGTGAAGAAGACAAAGAGGAAGAGGATGATGTGGATGCAAAAGGAGACCTCGTCATCATTAGGGACTGTTGTGGTGGTGGTGATGGTAAGGGTGGTGGTGGTGTTTTGCGGGTGTACGTTTGCGTCCTGGCTGCAGTACCTCTCTTACGTCGGGTGCAGTGGTGGTGGTGGTAGGTGTTGTTTTCTTCTTCTTCTGGGCACGACTTTTCTTTTTCTGGTGGGTGACTTTTTTTTTTTTGGCTGGTTTTCTTCTTTTTACTTTTCTTCTTTTTAGGTGATTTGGTTTGGGCATTAGGATCCCATTTCAAAAGGGAACGAATCATAACCCCTCCTAAAGAACCACTTCCACCAGGAGTTAAAATGATTTGTTTTTTAGTCCGTGAATCGATTCTAGGATCAGCTAGTTGTGACAATGCCCCTTTATGTTTTTGAAAAAAACGTTGAGTTTGATGAGGGATGTGAATGATGCCTTGCAGTAATTGACGTGCTGTCAAAGTAAACCATCGTAACACTTCTTTAAGACTCGCTTCTAACAAATGAGCACGGACTTGTGCATTTTTTTCACGACTGATGCCATACAAGGCACGAATCAATTTAGCCGAAGGATGAGGTTGAAAGGAAGCCATCTCTCAAAAGAGTGTGAGACAGAAATGACGTAGTGGCTGTTTTTATAGTTTTTTTTTTCTTTTAAAAATGGGCTGAAGGGGACGTGTAAATGACAGGACCCCCTTCTTCACCCCAAGGGTGAAACAATTGGGCACGAAATCTCAAATAGTCAGGAGTGGTAGGTTTTAAGTCAATGAGTAAATACTCGTGAGGGGTTTGAGTGGCATAATTGAGCCAATGAGCCCCTAACTGTTTGGCTAACAATTGTACTTGAGATTTGTCTCTGGGGCTTTTAAACAAGACCACGTAATGAGCATTCAGACTAATGGTACGATGGGCTTTACTTTGTTGAAATAAATTTTGTGTAATGTAGACAATACTAGCATTACGATGGTGTCCTTTTCGTGTAAACCAAAGTTTAATTTCTTCTTCGTCTTCTCCTAACATGTCATCAAAAATAACCAAATGGGTTTGACTCACGTCAGACACGATTCCATCGTCTTCGTGAGGAATACCATCCACAAATGAAATGGTTTCTCCTTGACTTTCTTTCAATAACGTGTAAGACGGTTGCCACTCTTTGTAACACCACACGATACGTTGAGGTGGACGATCGAACAAATGAGATTTGTGTTCGATCAATCGTTTGACAAATTCGGTTTTGCCTGAACCACTCGGTCCAGCAATCAACAGGTTAAATGGATGGCGCAGATACAAAGCATTCCAACTTTGTCGATCTAACTTTTCGTCAATCACTTTAACCACAGAAGAGGAGGAGGAGGTAGACGAGGCTGAAGAAGATGTAGCCATGACTGAGGTAAGAAGATTTTTGAGAAGAAGACAAAAAACCCAAGGTATTTTATACATTTTCATACACGTTTATTTTTTTTTTTTAAAAAAAACAACCAACAAAAAACATTTTTTACAAGTCATTAACACCACGAGTGATAAAATAGTAAAGCAAAATCAACAGGTACACAATGAAGGCTCCTACTGAAACAATCAAACTGTCATATAAACACGTCAATGTACAACAATAGTTTCGTGTCCTAGTAATGGAAGACACTGTTTGGGGTGGTGGTGGCATTCTTCTGGTCGTCTTTTGTTTTTTTGAATCCTCTGACGACGGCGTTGGTAAAGAAGGGTTGTGTTCCTCAAGAGGTATTTGAACCACAGAAGTGGTGTCACATTCTTCTTTTTCTTCTTTCAGGGTTTCCCATGGAGGTTCCCATTTTTTCACTTTTGGACAATTATGGACATGTGGCCAAATCTTTGGCAAACTGAGCCACTTCTTGTAGCCAATATTGGAAACCAAGGTTTCTCCAGGGTCGTACATCTTTCCAATTGAAAAGGTGTTGGTGTAACTCACTAGCAAAACACACTTCTTGAAATGTTTAATAAACAGATAAAGTGTGACGAATGTCTTCTTCACATGGAAGTTCCTCACTGATTTTCATCACCACTCTCAACGCTTTACGTACAATGTTTCTTTCGTGTACTGATAAAATCAAGTTTTTATAGTCTTCTTCTTCTACTAAGTCCAAAAAAGAACACAGGGTCATATTGTTTTTTGGAACTCAAAAATTGAGTCCAAAACAACCACGGATCCTCCAAAAGAATCCAAGGCAAACACTTGTCCTCAAAAATACTCCACAACGAATGTCCTGGAAAACGAATTCCAAGATAAGCAGTCACTAAGACACACACCACATAACGTCCAAAATTCAATGGAAACAGTTCTTGTATCACTTTTTTATAATCCTCTAAGGTCTGAACATGATCTGTGATTTCCTTCCACGGAATCCGTTTCACGAGTGACGTGTAGAGTTCAGGCATACCCACTCTTTATAGCCAGGCTGCCCAATAGACACTTGACGTGTACCGATAAAGCATGAAGGCTCATGTTTGACTTCCTTCCACGGAATCCGTTTCACAGTGACGTGAACAGTACAGACGTGCCGCCTCTTTATAGGGGTCGATGGCCAAGGTAGGTATCTTGGGTGGCATGTTTTTATAGCCAGGCTCCCAAGGTTGGTACCTTTTTGAGACAGTCTCCTTCAGGATAGTAGTAGCGATAGACGTTTCCCATAATCATTCTTCTATGACCTTGGAAGAGGGTATAGTTTAAAAATCGAGAAATGACTTTGATTTTACGTTTCACTTGGATCTTGACAAACTCTCGGTAAATCTTTGGCGAACTTCCAAAGGCATGCCACAAATGTACTTGGCTAAAGTTTCCGATTTGGAAAGAAGTAACTCTCTTTTGTATTCTTCACGATACTGGTGATAGTCGTTGTTCAGAATCAGATTTCTGATGCGGCAAAAGTAGCCATAGTATTGAAATCGAGGAATCACTTGAAGTTTACGTTTCACTTGAATCTGAACCAACTCATCGTAAATCCGTTTTCGTAACTTCAAAGGTAATCCACCAATGCGATCTTCTAAGGTAGGAGGTATATACTGAAAAATATGTTCTCGCAACTCCAAAGGTAAACCAGTAATGTATTCTTCTAAAGATGTATCCTTCTCCTCCGCCATGGAATTTTTTTTTTTTTACTTCTTCTTTTGTTGGCATCTGGCTCTTCGGACCCGTACTGTTCTAAAGCCACTAAAGGTAAGAAGTGACAGTGCGGAGACCATCTGGCATGTTCAATGTAAGCTGAGTCGGTAGGCTCCCAATGGTGAAGTTCACACCACAACTGAACAATTGAACTTTATCTCCTTCTCCACCGTATTTAAAATCCAGATCTAGCTAAACCTTCCGGTTTAGGTCCTTGTAGAAATTTTGGCCACTTGTCTTTGAATGACTCGAGTCCGACTTTCATACTTGGAATAACCAAGTAAACTCACAGGTATTCTGATATGCGAATATGGACCAACATTGACCTTGTTGTCGTTAACGTCAATACCAGTTCCTTTAGTATTTCCACTGAAGCAAAAAGGGCGTACTGCTTCTTTAGAGGGTGGTCGATGAGTGGTGGTGATGTTACAAGCTACGGAATCCTTTTGAACGTGTGAATCGGGAATACCAAACCGTACAGAATCCGTTTCATTGCATGGTTCTGCATCACACTCCAAGTCGTGGTGACTCATCTTTTTTTTTCTTCTTGCTTCTTGGTTAACGTTGAAAGTTAGAATGAAGGGTTAGCTTTGGAAAGGGTTCCTTTTTTATACCTGTCGACTGTACCATCCGAAAAGTATTGTAATGTCATCCGTGGAAACGCTAAAGAAAGGTAAGCACAGTTTTGTGACCATCTGGTATGTTCCACGATAGCTGAATCTTTAGGACTCATGCGAATGCTTGCACCACAACTGAAACATTTCACTAAACTTCCCTGTTCAAAGTAGACAAAGCCTGCTCTGGCTAAAGAGATGTCTGTGGGTAATCGATCCCCTTTAGGCCATTTTTAAACGTGTTCAATCGACTGGTACAATCAGCATAGTCAGGCAAAGCCCATGTTGAAGTCATCTTTTCTGTTTTCAAGAGGGTTTCCTTTTTTATACTCCTCCAAATTGGCGTGTCCGTAAGGTAAAGTCGTGTGATCTGGAAGTCTCACTCGGTTTTGGTACACAATGCGATACACTTTTTGAACAGGACTTGGTTAGTTCGATAGTATGAGAGTCAAGCCTTTGACTTTACAGGAGGTGTGAAGTTGGCCTTGCGGGTCTCGATATCGGTACCCATAATTTTTAGGGCCACCGCTGGCAAAACTCAAAATGGTATCTTGAGGGTGCTCGTCTGTCCAGGCTCCTAAACGATCTCCTTGAATGGTAGGGTGGGGGCAACCGGGGCGATGAATGTAAATGCCAACTGTCAGTATCAAAGTACAGGGACACGATTTCCTAAGACTTCTAACGCTTCGTCATACAATTTCAAACGAGCATGAGCAGTCACGTAGGCGGCAATGACTACGTTACTAAACTTGTCAGGTTTGACAAACTTGGGTTCTTCCTCGAAATTGACAATGATCAAATCCTCACGGACGATTTCGACGTGCTTGACTAGAATACTTTTGTCGTCCACCAATTTAAAGTAGCGATAAGGATCGTCCCACGTATTCCGTTTTGGGTAAGATCGTTCGTTGAGCCATTTTTCCCCACAAGCAATTGAGCATCACTTTGGCAAACGATCTTTTTCCTTCATTTTTTTCCACCTCTTCTAAAGTAATGCCTTTGATGTCACGGTATTCTTCTTTAAATCGTTCTTGGTCTTCGGGAGTTTGACACCACGAAGGATAACCACTAGCTTCTTGTTTCAGTTTGAGAAATTGGTTCACGTACCCCGAGAAAATGCCTGGATGATGGGTGGCGTCGTCCTTTTGGTATTGGGCTGTAGTTGGAAAGTGCCAGATTTCGTATACTTTCAATAAACGGTATCCACGATCCAGAGCTCGAAACAATTCGGCGCTCACCCACGTTCCTGTCAACGACCGTTCTTCCTCCGTGTGGTGACAGGGATGATCTTGGTTGCACGTTTCGGCACACGTCCGACATAAAGGAAACATCAGTTTTCCTTGACAATGGTAAGGCAAGATGGGATGAAACAAGTTTGTCGGAGGTAAGACTTTACATTGAATTAATCCTTCGTATTGACGAATGTGTTCCACGTCAATGTGTTCTGTCAAAATTTCAGGGTGTACGGTGGGAAAACGAGCATATTTACACACCCAAGGATACAAAGAACACACGTCGATGTATTTGATTTCTTCTATTTGGGATTCATTCACGTCGTACAGCAAGCGATTGGCGTTGGTATCGTCCTCCAAATAAACTGTGGCGCGGATCTAAAGGTTCAATGTCGGCCGCGTCGTAACTTTGAGTAATGTTCTTAAATTCAGGATCGGTTTTCAAACGTCGATCGTACTCGTGCTCCCACATTTCTATCACTTGGTATCCTTGACTCTAATAACTTTCTTTAACCTTTCCTGCTAAACTGGAGTCGATCGTTGGCAAAGATCTGTTCGTATAACTGTTCCATGTTATGAATCTGAATAAGGGCTTTTCATGTCTCGGTCAGGATAACAAGTAGGACATATCCGTTGAAACAAGACAACCCTGAAACTCGTATAACTGTGTGCGAGGTTTTTCTAAATCAAATCCATCCACACGGGAATAACCTCCAATCTTCTTTTCTCTCCTCCTCCGTTTCTAGCATGTTGGTATCCATTTGCGTCCTTCTTTTTCACACAAAGTAACTGAATACCAACGGTAAAGATTTGACCAAATCATTGACGACTAGCAAAGCAGACCCGTGTTGGAGTCCGATGATGGCCAAGTTGGTTTTCTCAGGCTATGAAATTTTTGCCTTCTAGACTACAAGAAGCGGAACGAGGCCTTTAAGGTAAGGTGGCTGCATCTTTCAAAGGATTTGACCTCCCCATGATCCGAGAAATAACATCTCGAAATTTTTTCCACAACAACGTCTTAAAATATCCACAATCAGATCGACAAATATTTGAGCCAATCTACTTCTTGAAAGTCAAATGGAATCGTTTTCTGGTGAGCACGGTACCTAAGTGTGAAACAGACTTCCTCGCTGTTCGGGTTCGCACTTCCATCGAGGTCCGTAATCAATGAAGGTCAGGCAAATGAGGTATGGACGAGCCTGTTGATATATGCCTTACCGTGTTACAGAAGTGAGGAAGAGTAGCCCTTTAGAAAGCCCATTTCTGTCATGCGCCAAACGTTTTTGGCATGCGACCTAAAAAGGCATGGCCAAATAACTCATTGAATCTTTAAACTGGACTTGTCCTATCCTTTCATGTAGATGAGATTTTATTTCCGATCATGGTAACTCATAAGAGGACGTTCGGCTTCCATCGGTTCAAATAAATAACTGAGTAGATAACTGCGCGCCATCGTATCCACCGAAAAATTGTGAGCTATGACGGTGGCATACCGATGACAA
>JAQPZY010000923.1:0-455000 GCA_029931535.1 Margaritifera margaritifera
TCTATTTTTAAAGTTTGGTATAGTTTTGATTCATTTATCTATTTTATTTTATCAGACATATAGGTTCAATAATAGAATAAATCGTATGTAACTTCTGGATACATCAAGTCACTATTTTACTCTACTTACTTTGCCTTTCGGTTCCATCGAGTTTTTTAGTTATTTCCTATTCAATCGTTTTTTCTTGCTAACTGCAACGAAGTATTAGCCTTAGCAGACAGCTCATCTACTAACTTTAATAACGCAGAGCTTTAAAGGCCCCCCCCCCCCCCCCACCCCCTCCCGTCAACAAATAGGTTTAATCTCTTCATACATTCCTGTTTCTTCTCATCGTTTAATTCCTTCTGTAATTGGTCCATAGTTGAAGATTGTTTTGAGTATTTAATGTTCCAGAGACTTCATAATTTCCTCTGTGTCACTTCTCTAAGGCAGATATCTCACTGTTTGGTCCTTTGTTCAGTTGGTTGTAAAATTCTTGTTGTATCTTGGTATTACTTTCTTATAGGCCTGTCTCAATACAGTTTGCTAAAACCTGGTAATTCAAGTGATTTATAGTAATTAAATCTCTTGGAGATATATAAATCTTGAACATCTGACATACCATCTCTTGCTATTATCTATTTGTTGTCTGTCAGTTCTGAGCATTCAGAGTCCATCTTTTTTTTTCATTTGAGCTTTGTTCCAGTGATTGTTACTTTAACTGTACTACATTATTGTTCCATGTTTTTGATATCTTTCAAGTAGTTTATTCTTTAAAATCTTACGTATTTGTACACCAAACACGTCTTTGCACACATTTTTTCTAGGTTTACTACATCGCTTAATTTTTGCAGAGATCACCTAAATTTTGTAATATGGTTTAATAACTATAGTTCACTGATTATTCGTTCATCTAGCGACTTGTTTCGCATCGCTCTTTGTCTTCTTCAACATGATTCAAACAATGAAAATATATTAAGACCTCTCGTATGAACATTTCTCCAGATATTTATTATATAACTTACTTAATATTCTGAAAACAAAATGTTACAGAGCATTAAAATGAAAATCTATTTTACTTTTAGGAGTCTTCATTTCGAACGCTGATATTTAATACTGTTCTATTGTAACCTTTTTGTAATTGCTTTAACTTCCCAAACGCTAGTGGTATATTGAAAACAAAATAACGCATTGAATAAAACATTTTTTCTCTACTGGTGTAAAGGACTCTAATAGAGCAGAGTAACAGACATTCAATTAATTTTTTTTTGTTACTGATTTTAGTCCAAGGAAAATACATACATTTTTAGTTTTTAATAATCCAGAAAACGGCATTCAGATTCAGTATTTGTCTACTAAAGATCTCTGACTATATCCAATCCTAATTAATCTAGAGCCTGTAGTTGGATATATATGCTGGTATGCAATTATTAACCAGGAGTGACCTCTAAAACCTTTTTGAATTATGTTTCCAACACTTACAATACAATACTTTATCATTGAATAATTTCTCTGTCATCACAATATTATTAGCAGTGATTTCCATCTGTTTACTTTTCTGCATTTAATATATTTCAAGATATATAGGAATTCATCTGGAATTAAAAGTTGCGTGTTTCATTCTTTAATCAGTTCATGTAATAATATTAGGTTGTTTCTAACATTTGAAATATTGTAATAGCTCATCTTCTCAAAATATATTTCTCTCGTAATGAAAAACTGATAACGTGCAATGTCCTATTACTAAATGAATTAGAAAAAAAAACATTTTGTTCTTCAGATTCACGTTCTACTGTTATGTTCTTTTTAGAGTTTTAAGGAAACTTCTTTGATTTTCTCCTAGCTTTGCTATCGTTTCAACTCTCTCAGAATCACTGTATTATTACGATTCTCTCATTAATTTTTATTTCATAATACCTTATTTGTCTTTAGGTCCACTAAGGATAGTCACATTAGTTTTATTGACTTTATCTGGTGGTAAACCCTGTTTTTTCAGTATAATAAATTGACTTTAACGAAAATCTAAAATAAGTCAACTTTATTATCTTCGTCACAAACTATATGTTTGATGGTGGAATCTATTGACATTTTTTCAATAGCCTCTTTAAAATTCATGGTGCAACTTCCAATTGTAAGAGGCTTAATTTAATGCTGCGTGGAAAAAATAAATAGTGTTAATTATTATGTTTTTCTCACTAGCATGATTATTTAATCAAAAGTGTTTAACAGCATGTCTGGGCAGGGAATTTACCTTGTTCTCGTAAAACAATATATGCCTTATCAACTTGCTTGCTAACTTGCGACTTTGATTCGTTAGAACTTGTTCTCCATGACTCACAAAAGCACATTAAATAATTCTTTGAAGAAACACTCAGATAATTATTCCAATAACAAACAAGTTATACCAACACTCTAAAGATACTAATTAATTTTGTCCTTTTTAGTTTCCTGAAAAAGTAGATTTTTATTGTCTTGCTCTTATTCTAACTTTTCTGCTTTTGCTTTTTCAAATTCTCGAGAAACCCAAGTTACTTCCCAAGTTTAACTCATACACTTTCTTCTATTTTAAAGTCACTTTACTTTCCTTATAATTTGCTCAAACTTGTTTAATTCTACCACTAGTTTTTCTTTTAGTTTTTCTTTTATTGTCTTACACCTTATTTACAACAAATTGGTAAGTTAGAAATAAATAATATTTAAAGGCTAGTGCATATAAGCAAAGACGTTTTATTATCTAATAAGAACTTTAACTAATTTAAGAATATGCTCCCTTCGCTCACTTTCACCTTCAACTCATCAATGAGTTTACGAACTAGTTCTTAAAAGTAAATTAATCAGATTATATTTATATAATAACTGACTTACAAACTCTCATAGTTATTTTAATTTGTTTTTTTTTCTTCTTCTGTTACAAATTTTTTAACTATATGATACATAGAAACTACTATGAGATTTACTCCAACTGTAAGTGGAAAATATCTGTCTATTATATAACATCCAGTACACATGTATTTAAGAATAATGTCCATAACTTTCTCTTATTATCAGAAACATCTCTTTCGCTTTGTTCACTCTTCTTAAAATTAATGTGCTTAAATGTTATCAAACGTGCACTTAACACAGATAGAGATAATCCTAGTCTAAATGATGAAAATCCATTAATTGTCTTATTCCCTTTTTCGTCATATAATCTTTTTTCAACTCTGTCTGTAAATAGTTTAAATTAGTAGTTGGAAAAAATTTGCTAATCAGAGATGTCGCCCAAAGTATAAATGCATCTGACAATGACTTTTATATTTTGAGAATGTTGAATTAATACCAATTTTATATGTTTTCATCATTTGTTTTCCATCCAATCCTTTTCTGTTAGATATTTGCCAGGTATCTCTTTATATTGATATTGATATTATTAAGTTTTAATTCTTGTTTATCTTTACTCTAGGACTAAGTTTTTTTTCTCTCTCTCTCTCTCATTGCTGTTTTTCAATTTTTATTTGATCCATTTAAAAAGTAAAAAATGGCAGATACTGATAGAATTAAAACTCCTGTTTACGACGACAATTAGTTTTTTTTTTATACAAATGATACAAATGCAGTAATTAGTAAGCCTTATACTGATAATTTAATTCATGGTGGATTTCAATATATTATGCAATCACCAGCATATACAGATATGGTTGATTCATACAAAGATCGTATTAAGCATGTTTTGGTATGACTGATGAAGATTAGCATAAATTAATTAAATCTCATTCAAAATTAAATAAAAATATATAGTTTACAAGGGATTATATGGTAAAGATATACAAGTTAAAAAATGGCAAATTAAAAACTTATGTTATCTCCTAGATCTATTGAATCATTTTGTATGGTGTAAGTAAATGTTTTAAATCATTAAACTTTTTTCCAGAAGAAACTATATGGAAAACACCTAAAAAAAAAAGGCAGATGATCTTGCAAGAGTGTATAAAGAAGCTCGTAATACAGTTGCACCAAAAGTTCAGCAAAGACAACTATTTACAGATTTATATTAAATAGAAATTGAACAAACTGATAAGTCATTAAGAGAAAGAGACATAAGCGAATTGAATCTAGCTACCAAGCCGCTAGAGATTATTAGAAATTAGTATTCTATCCCAGAAGAAGAAGTAGTAAATTCAAAATTAGCTCATATGACTCTTGACTAACAAACATATAATTAAGAGATAAAAGATATAAAAAATGACATTCTAAGAAACGAATGAATAAAAAGCAAGACTAAAAGAACTACAAAATACTGAAAGTAAAAGAGACATTTATCTGATTTGAAAAAATTACTGTGGAGAAAATATTATTAACATAGAATCAAAAGTTAGAGAAAAGTTATCATTAGAGAAAAGGTTAAAACAATTGCTAATTTTGCAGCTTTATAAAGCATTGTAACAATATTTGCTTTATCCATAGCAAATTTTTAAGAAGAGTAACAGTAGAAGCGAAACAATCTAGTGGTGAAGGCGTAGGTGGTGGAGGCGGAAGTACTATAGATAAATTCCTAAAAGCATTAAAATAGATTTGATGGATATTGCAAACTAATTGTTTCAGTTAGATAAAAGAAAAAAGCAGCAGAAACATTGTCTGGTATCATTGGCAGCGTAATAAGCTGGCTTCCAAAATCAGCTGGATAATTATTTATGTGATACTTGATTATGCTATTTATCTCTTGGCTGCAATAATGCGTTTGTTGATTGTAATTATAATCTAAGGTATAGCTATAAGAACAACAAAAAGAATAAAAGAAAGGAGAGCAAAAGCGAACAAGTTCTTGAGGAAGTTCTGCTCCTACATAAAAAAGTGCATGATACCAGCTTCCAGAGTCATTAACATACTATACAAGCTTGTTTATTTGTTTTATGATAAAAGCTATCAATTTTATTATTTATTTCTTTATATACATAAGATTTATCAATTGAATGAATAACTTCTGGTTCTTTACATAATTCTCTAGAACTTGTTTGCTGTGCTCAATTTTAACTTCCTCTGGTATCTTTTGTCTAACTTTTACAGACATATTATTAGCTATGGGTATTCAAATCTTCACAATGTCAATAATTACATCAGTATTCAATCCAAGAATAAACCTATCAGATCATTTTTGTTAATTATTATTATACCAACTATGCTACCTATTTTCATCAGCATATCACCAGGAATATAAAAAAATCCATTACCACAAACAACATACGTTAATCTACCTTTTGAATCTGAAATATATTGTTGAAATCTTATTGTAGCATTTTATCTGAATCATATCCTTGCTGGCATAAATTTAAATTGCAGCCAACTTTTTTTGTAGTATCTTGTATAGTTGATACCAACTGCGTAATAGATGTTTAATTTTGTATTTCACTACCTAAAATACTTATCACATACGATTTGATATCTCGATTTAGCCTTGATATTCCTTCATATGTTATTCCATTGCTATCTTTTGGAGAAAAAAGGCCATCTTATTAATTCTTCTGATGTTGCATGAGAGTTCTAATGCTCAAGACTGTATTGTATCCACCACCCCTATTCCAAACTTTGTCTGCTTCATATCTTTCTTAACGACTTATCTCATCATCAGTCATTTCCCTTTTTTTTGTAAGAGGTTCTAAGACCAGTAATAACAGTTAAATTCTTTCATTTTAGCTATTTTCAATCATGATGTGATAGAGTATTAAAGTCGTTGCAGATTATGGAAAAACTGTTTTAGATCTATTATGTTTTTGTTGTATTAAAATATTCATTACCAGATAATTGTGTGTTTCATTCAGACAATAGTTTTAGTATTTGAAAGTAAATTTGATACCTATAATAATATATATTGATTTTATTGACTCTGGTACACTTGAATCAGAGAAATTCCAGTAAGATATGCCACATCCTGATTTTGCCTACCATACTCTTAGTTTATTTGATTTTGACAAAATTTCGTATCACACTGTGCTCTATATTTGATCATTGAATCATCGTTATCAAATTTTAAAGTGTAACTATCACAAACGTTTAATGTTTTATGTAAAATAGTTATTTTCTGTATAGTATATCTTTAAATTTGTTAATACAAAGAGCATTTTTTATTAACTGGTGCATAAAACTGACTTGCTGGACAAGAATAAGATACATTGCTTGTTATTTTCTTAAAATCTGAATTCCATTTATTTAATAAAATTACTTCAGTGGATTGTTATTTGACTAAAGCTATTTTAAACAACCGGTTTGTTTGGTTTTTTTTTTTTTTTTTTGTGTGGCAAAATGCCTACCTCAGTACCTTAAGCCTCTCTCGCTGTGGATAGTACCTAAGAAAGAAACCACATACCACCACATGGGGAAGCCATATTTCCTTTGCAGACCTTTTTAGTAATTTGTCCTCAGTTCGGACTTCTTGTGTTGCTAGTTTTACGTGATTCTTTATACAATTCATGCATAGGACCAGCACCCTTCTGGCTGACCTGGGCTATTTTATTTGTACACATGGTGCCTATTTTGACCCTTTGTTTACCATTTTATCACAATGCTTTTATGGCATGTACTTTGCACAATACCATCACCTTTTCAGCGACTCTCTGGTCAAACCGGCATTTGTATTATGGTGTTTACGTAGCAACTTATACTATTTATTTTTGCTTTTATTTTTATTGAAACTTAATATGTGGTTCTTTTTATCTGCGTTTTACGCAACTAGCTTTAGGTACTAAGGTGGCACTCAATTATATGTTCAAAATACTTTAGGCGGATACCAAGTCTTGATCAGGACAAATCCAATCACACACCTTTTATAAATCTATCTGAACCAGACACATAAATCTGTCACCATTCAGTTGATTAATAAAGTCCTATTTGCACACGACAAGAGACTTTTCCCAAATTACTTTCATGTCAAAATGAAGACAGATTAAAGGATAGAGAGGGAGAATAACTGTATTAAAAGCTCAGTTGATTTAAAACTGTTTTTACCTAGTATTAGCTGGAGTAAGTAACAACATAATTTGTAATTATATATACAACAAGAAGATCAGACCCTGCATGTCGAACCCAGGATCAAATAAAATGCGTGACCATGAACCCAAAGTCATAAGGTTGAGCGAGCATGTAGCAGAATGAATTGCCTTAAGTTCATAATGATTCATCAATTATATGAAGAAAAGCAATCAAGAGGTTCATGAAATATAAGCAAATCAAAATAACTTTAGCCCAAAACCTTAACTCAGATTTTATATGACTGTGACCTCGACCACAGTTCAAAGAGGCATGAATGCATGTTGCAAAATGAATTGGCTTAGTTTCAGACTCACCCCATGTATGAAGAAAATCCATCAAGTGGTTTAGGAAATATAAGCAAATGTAAAACCTGGAACGGCAACCTGACTCTGACCTTGTCACAAAGTTCAAAGGGTAAGCGTGTATGTCATTAAATGAACTGTTTTAGCCTCACAATGATTCATTTAAGGTATGAAGAAAATCCATTAAGGGGTTAAGGAAATATAGGCATTTTTGCTTTTTTTCTACGTAAAAGTATATTATTATAAGAATGGTTTTTTCTAATCGAATATTATGATCTAGCTCTTTTGCATTATAAATTATTCCTTGAAAAATAAGAACTTTTAGAATTTTGTGTTACTCAGAAAATGTCATTTATATTAACTTTTATATTTTTCAATTACCATTTGTTGTACTTTTTTCTTAAAAATCTTGTTGTTGCTACTGCTTCTGAATGGATAATCATATCAAAATGGTGCTTTTGTTAAAATACGTTTCATGCTATGTGGTTTAACCTAAATAAAACTGGTACCGATCAGACCTCCAATATGGTCGACATGGTAGCCATGTTGAAAATCGTATTCTTGTTACTTCTCCTAAACAGATGGTCATATAGGCATGAAGTGTCTACTAAAAAGGTTCTCATGATAAATAGTTGGTTCTAAGTGAAAATGATCCTGATCAAACCTGCTACATGATGGTCACTACTTCTCTTGAAGTTATGGTATAAATCGACATAGTGTTTTACGAAAGCACTTTTCGCTATATGTAGTTGGTCCAAAATTACAATGATGCCAATGTGAACTCACAAAGAAAACTGAACTTTAAACGTGTTGCGAAACAGAATTGTTGTAGAAAGGAAATCTAAAATATTAGGATGAAGATGTCATTTTAACCATTATAATCAGGGTAGACATTAATATCCCCGCTCCCAGAATGGTCTACTTACAACTCTCAAAGATGTACAAAATGCTGCAATGAACTGGAACCCCAACTAGTTGTTCATTAAAACATTACAATATCAAGTTATATATTGTTAATCTAAAGTTTTGGTGACACTATCAGCATAGACCTTATTCTGTTGTGCTTTTGTGACGATATTCATATAGACCAGCAGCGTTTAACTGTTCGCATGGCTCACACAATTTTAAATTGCTACTCATTCTGCTTGACAAGATACTGTAGTGTTATCACACATTTTTTATGTTTTGTTTTTTTTAAAAGTCACCGGTCCTTACCCACTCATCACTTTTTATGATGAATGGACAAGTATATTTTTCAAACCCTGCTTAGTGTATATGATCAGGCAGTATACATAAATAACATAAATGGCACCTGTGAAATTTACAAAAACACATAAATATCTGAATCGGAGCAGTCTTGGAAAATAGCGTTGAATTGTAGGTCATTACCGACAAGATATTATTCGGACCGGCAAATGTTCCCTTTCAAGCAGACCAAATGAATGAATCAAAATCTGAGTCAATAATTATACAATTATCTTCAATATTCATTCATACTTAGGTGCTTTCATCATCCGCGCAACCCTCCTTCTGAATACATGGAAATGGGGTTGTACGCTAGCTTTACATTGACTGAATGCTAACAAATGGACAAATCACGATAAGGTCAAAACATAATTCGACTAATTCTCCTACCTATGCGCTCGAGTTTTCATGAATTTGACCCTGCAACCCATCGATCATACCTGCAAAGATCCAGAACTTGCTGGACCGAATATCCTGCAAAAGGAAACGCTAATTTCCAAGATTGCAATAAGAGAGTAACTTAAAGTTTAGTTACATAGATCTAGACTGTTTGCTGGATTAAAACTGTCTAATAAACCAGACCGTTAGCTAAGGGCATCATTTTAATTGCGTGCACTATTATGATCAAATTACAGTGATGTCAGATAAAAAGAATTTGAATTAATGAAACTAAACGGTACTCGTGTCTACTGACTACCTTTGTCTCTGATTTCTCCAGGTCCTCCCTGGGCATCTAGCCCGTGGTGTCTTCTTCTTCAAGTTCTCTTGGTAGCGTTGTATCTTCACCCACTTTCACCAGCAGAGTCAAATGCACACCATATAATAAGGAACACAATCGACACCACAATACAAAAACTTCCCATATACCCTGAAAACAAATGCAAACTAAAAATAAAGCATGGAAGGTAAAGAAAAGATTATGAGTCAGATTCTTTTCCAAGCTTTTATTTTCCTATTTTAATACCATTCCTGCTTTTGCCAGTTAAAAATCATGGTAAATCCTGGGAATTCCAACGAAATATTCAAGCCATTTCAAATTTTTTTGGGGGGGATTCATAAATATCCCAAGTAATCCCAGGAATTCCCAGAATACGTTTGCAAAGGGCCTATATCATATTTAATACATGATTTGGCCATCAAGACACCAGTTCACAAATGTATATATCCTGTGTAAAGCTTGTCTATCATTTACAACACACTGTCAGGGCCAAACTAAAAACAAAAATGTGTTGGTTCTGGTTACTCGACTGATTCTACCTTTAACCTGCTGATCATAAAGAATTTCCTGTCTTCAAAACAATAAGTCTGTCGGAGAATACTCAATACTGCAAAAGTAACAAGCACATTCTAGTAATTTATGTCTCCCGCTTTCTTTTGGCTTAATCAATATCAAGCTGCCTATACAATTTGGCTGAAAACCAATACTGATTAAGGGGGTTATTGTGCGAAAACAAAAGTAGTGGGTTTGACAATCAGGGGCTATAACTCTGAAATGATAATGCAAAACGCTGACAATCGACCTCAGTATTAGTTAGACGATATGCTCATGCTGGATGCCATATATATTGCAGGGTGGGATGAAAGGGTACTGATAGAGAAATACTCGTTAAAACTTTTTAAATACTCTTGGAAAACACTGTAAAAATCTGTATTTCCAAGTAAAGATATTGTATTGCATTGTATTGTATTGTATTGTATTGTATTGTATTGTATTGTATTGTATTGTATTGTATTGTATTGTATTGTATTGTATTGTATTGTATTGTATTGTATTGTTGTAATCTAGGGCACTTTACCTTTGAGCACTCTCCACCCCCACCCCACCCACGCTGTACCTGATATCACACAAGCGAATATTGTGTAACTAATTTATTGTATGACCGCGGCTTTCTTGAAATTGTTGCATCATCCAAATGATTATCTGAAAGCAGTCAATCAATTTATATTACTCATGTAATTACAATCGTCTGTCAAACTCATCAACATCATTTTTGTACAGGCATAATGGTCAATAGAGATGCTTTCTCCAAAGAAAACGATGTCATTTTTACTGAAGTTTTGTACCTTTCCCAAGGAATACTGAGAATGACGATGACATAATATTGTCTCAAGTTATGGATCGTGTTCAAGGGGCTGATTAAAGAAGTAATTATATCCAGGGACTCTATGAAAATGTATGAAGTTTCCAAGGACGATTTCAGATATTTAAAACTATAACTCTTTGTAAACGAGGAATCTGCCGGCAGTACTAGTGTTCGGGATATAAAAAATTTGATCGAAATTTCAGAAACAAAAATCACGCAGAAGAATATGTTGAGGGCCAATATGTTTTCAAAGCATGGTGGAAAACGCGTTTAACTCAATGGTATGCAATTCGGCCTCTTCCCGAAAAGACTGCAGACAATATCAATACACATTTGTTCAAGTTTGTGATTGATGTAAGAAAACAAAATGGTGACACGTATTCAAAGAGTTCACTCAATCATAGTGCGTATGAACTCCTGAGGATAATGCGACACTGGGGTTGACAAGAATTTTTCAAGACCCAACAAAAAGACACCTTCGCAAAAATTAATAAGATCCTGGATGAACAAATGATAACGTTTACAAGCGAAGGTAAAGCACTGCCTCGGTTAGAGGGAAGGCCAGTTAGTGAAGAGGATGAGAGAAAATTGTTGGAAAATCGAGTTTTGGGATCGATTATATCTTTTTCCATGCAGAACTCTCTATATTTCTAAACTGCAAAAAATTCGGATAATGCAAGGCAGCTAAGCATTATGATTCAGAGTGCACACAGTCTGTAATTGTTTCAGATAAAAAGGAAGCTATATTGAATATTATGGAAAACAATAAAATAAAATCTATTACATTATTTGAATTTTGAAATGTATATATATATATATATATATATATATATATATATATATATATATATATATATATATATATATATATATATATATATATATATATATAGCTTTCAAACAAATAATGACCCAATATGCTTTTCTCCTGATACACATCCAAATTTTAGTATCATGAGTAAATTTGAGAGTAATGACGTTATATCAAATGCCATAAATTAATGCACATTACATGCGATACCATATGCACAAGCAATACACATGATAACGTATAAATGACAACTCTTTCAAGCAATTTATCAAGGCAATACTATTAAATCTCAAACACTATTTCACCAAACATATCAAACGTACTATCAATATTTAATCATTTTAGATGTAGTATTTTTAAAAATAATTTTTAAAATAGTTTTCTGCAAATTAATTGCCAACTTTAGGCATGGTTTTTACAAGAAATATGTTCTTTTTGGAACAAAATCAATTCCAAAAAAGCACAATTACTTGCAAACACATATCTATAATTGTTTAAAGAAATTCGGATACTAAATTACAACATAGCATATATTTTATGCTAGATTGCAATTGTACATTATATCTCACATCAATGCATCTAATCAAACATTTCCTCACTTACTATCTCTTTCTCTGCTCAAATTATTGGTTGGGCTAAGTTCGTTTTCAGGTGTTTTTCTTATTGGCTTTACTTAGTTTTTGTTGGGAAATGAAAGTAAAGTGTCTGCCTTAAGGACACAACACGGCAGCTGAAATAGAATGGTCTAGAAATCGAACCCGGTACTCCTGCGTAAGAGTCCAGCATACCAACAACTGAGGAACCGTGCTTCTTACTCCACTCACAACACATCATTATAATAGTGTCTCAAGATTGTAATAATTCATTGGTTTTGCAAACTCAATCTAATATCCAATTACTTTCTCTACTTGTAGTGTAACTTGTTAAATTTCTATTCTAGATATTTTCTTCAATTATAAATTACAAATGATTAATTTTAATCCCTAAAATACATCATTTTGCTAATTTTTATAAATTTGTTTCATTAAGATGTATACATCTTATATTTTATTTTATTTTTTCTTTCTGCTTTTTATTTTCTTGGGAAGGGGAAGATCTTTGTAACCCCAAACCTGTCAATAGTCAATAGCATGGGTTACTCCCCTTGTCTTCCTTTAAAGACAGAAGGTTGCTTGGTTGACTGTATCATGATGATTAAATGGGAGCTAAGTGTCTTTTCCAAGGATACACAGAGGCAGTCGTATCGAACACGTGACCTTTGGATTACGGGTCTAACATTCTATCAGAAGAAAGATATGTTGAAAGAAATATTAAGCTGACTAATTCAGCCACTTAGATGCAAGATCACATCATCAGTATACACTGATCTTACTCATAATTGTACTCATCAAAGATCTTAATAATTTATGTCTGTTTATCATGCTTACTTAAAATCTTACTATAAATACAGTCTCTAAAGTGTTAACAAGTTCAGCCAACCAGACTCAAGATCGCCTCATTAATATGCGTGGATTTTGCTCATTATTAAACTCCTGCAAGATCTTGATAATATAAGCAGATGTTTCTTGTTTGATCAAAGTCAGATCAGAAAAAACGGTCTCCAGCGTGTGGAAACATGTTCAAACAATCAGATGCAAGGTCACCTCATTAGTGTGGGTAGATCTTGCTCATCATAGATATCGTTCAATATCTTGATTGTATAAGCACATATTCCAAGTGGGATCTAAATCTGATAAAAATATGACTTCCTGAACTGTAAAAAGTTCAGCCAACCAGATGCACGTTCGTTTCATTAATATGTGTGGATCCCGCTCATTATCGAACTCGTCTGAAATTTCTCATCATATAAGCCCATATTCTAAGTCTCATCAAAATCGAATCAGAAATATGGCCTCGGGTGGTAACAATCTCAGCTAATCAGAGACAAGATCGCCTCATTAGTGTGTGTGGTCCTTGGTCATTATCGAAGAACTTGGTGATCTAAGTTCATATTCCAAATTTTATCATAATCGGATCAGAAATATGGCTCTCAAAGTGGTAACAAGCTCAGCCAATCACATGCAAGATCACCTCAATAATAATTGCCGAACTCGTCTCAGATCTTGATGACATACGACATATTTCAAATTTGATAAAAATCAGCCCAGAAATACAGACTCCAGAGTGGTAACATAGTCAGCCAATAAGCTTCAAGATCACCTAATTAAATTCGTGGATCTCGCTCGTTCTTGAGCTCTTCCGAGTTTTTTTTATGAGATAAGCCACACGCACACATACAGTAATCATGTTTCATGTTTTTCCCTCTTGCTTTCATTTGCTGTTGTTGTTTTTTTCTTTTATTTATTTATTTTTTTGGGGGGGATGGGTTTTTTTTGTTTTTTATTGCATATTTATCGCATATAATCGGTATTATATATTGAGTTGGTATATAATGAGATACCAAGTCCGCAAGTTAAATTAAAAATGTTCTGATCTTTTCGCGGAGACGTTGGCCAAGAAAATACTGCTCTATTATAATCTCATTATTTACTTATGAGCACCTACCCAACAATATATGCATGTGATTAAGTTGTGACCTATCTTACTACTGAATTACCCCTAATATGTACATTACAGTATGAGGCCACCTACATTACTACTGGATAAAAACCAAAATAAAAGAATAAATTATTGACTGCGAGACCATTTCGATGGATCGAGACTCACATTTGCCAAAATATTTTGCATTTTAAATTGGGCACTGCCTTAGCACCTAAAAGCCTCAGAACAAAAACGACACTAATAAAAAAATAAGTTGCTACGCAAGGGCTAAATGAAGCAACTTGTTCAGACAGGAAGGCGATAACAAGGAGCTGGTTTTATGCAAAGTACATGAATTGGGAGCCTTGTGACACAATAGTAAATAAACAAGTAAACAAAAGGCCAAATGAGCCACCATAAATACGAATGAGGCAACCCAGGTCAGCCAGAAAGGAACTGGGAAAGTGCTGGTCACTTGTATGACTTGCATAACAAGCCGCATGAAACTACGAACACAAAAAGTCAGAATTCAGGATTTATTAATAGTATATAGGATACAGATTTGCAATCTCCTTCTGTAGGAGGTAAGTGATTTCTTTCCAGTGTACTACACAGAGGGGAAGAGGCTTTGTGTCATGAAATGGGCTTTTGCTAAAATGTATGATAAATAAATCAGAGATGAATCGTGTTAGAAAAACATTAAAAGCTCCATTAATACGATACAAAGTCATAAAGAATTAAAACACATGAATTTGCAAAACGTAAACAGAATCGTCGTGAGAAAGGTTTCAAAATTCTTTCAAGAGAAATGTAAACACAGATTTTATGGTTGAAACAATCAAGACTTGTATCAATTTTCCAAGGACGCTGAGCCCTTCTTGAAAAAAAATCATAAATATGTAAATTCGGCATTTTGGTTGTGTAAACATTCAGCTTGACTTAACTATAACATTTATACAGAGACCAACGTAAAATGGAAAGAAGGATGCATACAGGGAATTTTACCACAAAACAAGATCTATGAAAATAATAAACATAGGTGAAATCAATGATATAAATGAGCGTTTGTTTTACATTTTACATACAAAATTTGGACAGGAAAAAGGCAAAAGCAAGAGATGGATCTTTGACGGAACTGAATTTTTAACACTGAAAGTAGACAAGTGTCAATCGATAAAAAGAAGCTCCTATACTGTTTTGCCAGAATGGGTGACAAACAAACAAGCTTGCATAAACGTAAAGAATAATGAGGATGACATTTTCTCCTACGCAGTTGGCTGTGTACTAAAAACACTGAGTGATCGTATATACGGAACATCAAAATATAGTTTGATTATATACGTCACTGGGTTTACAGCTATCCTATAACTTTACAGTGCATCAAAAACACTTGAATTCGAATATGAAATCTAAGTAATCGTGTATGATATAGTTGAAGAGAAATACATTAGGTCAATTAGAGTGACAGAAAGAGACAACAAATATTAAACATTATAAACGAAAAATATAAAACATTACGGCAGTTAAAGTGACAGAAAAAGAAAATTATAAGTATCTTGAAGTGTTGATTCTATTTGATGGAGTGGAAAAATACCATTTTGTTGGCATACAAGATTTATCAAAATTGGTATCATCACTAGTATGCAAACATCATGGGAAGAAATCCATATGTAAAAAATTCTTCAAATATTTCAATCTACCAAAAAAATGATCACATTACAAAAGACTTTTTTACAGTGTAGACTCAATGATAAATATCTTACCTTACAAGGATCAGTTATCAAATTTAAAAACTATTATTATCAATTGAAAATTCCATGTCATTTATTTAAAAACTATTATTATCAATTGAAAATTCCATGTCATTTATTTAAAAACTATTATTATCAATTGAAAATTCAATGTTATTTATTGCGATTTTAAAAGTAATATCACGCTTCATGTGGTATCTACTCACCACGAAATTGCAACGATGCTACAAATCAAACCAGTTCATCCCGGACTTTTAAAAAAGCTAAGCCCATCCCATCAGGTTTCTGTATGTATTTCAATTCAATTCACATATGTTGTAGGCTAATAGTTGACAGAGTTGCTGATTCCAAGCAAGTGTTTTATAACTGGTTGGGTAAGATAGCGAGAGTAGTCTACAACGAACTGAAAAATGCAAAACCTATGGTATTCACAGATAAAGATGAGAAACATTTTAACTCAACAAGTACATGCTATTTCTCTAAGAGCACATTATCAAAAGCAAAGTTTTTCACTTAACAGTCAATGACCGAGGTTCTGCTCATGAGACTGTAATTTAAATTTCAGATACCCAAAACACATCCCTCTATTCATTCCTGACTTGTCCAGTTATGATAGTTGATCAAGACGCCTGATAAGCAATGACCCAGGTAATGGGATAAAAATCATACTAAATAGCAATGAGAAATACATTTCATTCAGCAAGGATTAATAGCAGATATGTTCATGAAGGATGACAAGGAAATAACAGTTCAAAGAACAGTTAGATTTGTAGATAGCTTCCGGATGATCGGACAATATCTACAGCAATTGACAAAATATTTAAATGATGACAAGTGTGTTTAGACTGTGAAACATTTTAGAGACATGCAACCTACATATTTGAGAAAGGATGTATTCCAGGGGTGTCAAACTCATTTGCTATGGCGGGCCATTTTTGATATAAATAATAATAAATAATAATAAATAATGAGTCTGGAGGGCCGTATGTTTGACACCCCTGATGTATACTCATATGAATACACGGATAGCTTTGAATGATTCAGTGAAACATCTATAAGACACAAAGAAAGTTTTTATTCGCGTCTGAATGATTCTAACATATCTGACGACGATTACCGGTATGTACACAATGGGATGTCACACTTCAAATTGAAGACACTAGGTGACCGTTACGATTGTTACGTGAAGAAGGACACACTAATGATACGAGATATTTTTGAAGAGTTCCAGAATGTATGTGTAAAACACTACAAACCTGATCCCACGCACTGTTACATTAGACCTGGTTGAGCTCATTGCACCAGTTTAAAAACATCAGGTGTAAATTAAAACTATCATTTGTAGAGTTCGAACTTTTGACATACTATGACATGTTTTTGATGGTCGAGAGCGGAATAAGAGGTGGTATTAACATGGTATCACACAGAAAAGCCAAAACGAACAAGAAGTATTATTGATGATAATGGAAAGATAGAATGTAATGGTGAATATGAAATGCAAAGGTCAAAGTCCAGGTCATATATTATGTAACTTAATCCAACAATTGATATGGTTCGCCAATGAGTAAATACATGCTGGTTATACACTTCAGATGG
Organism: Margaritifera margaritifera; assembly: GCA_029931535.1. NCBI lineage: Eukaryota > Metazoa > Mollusca > Bivalvia > Unionida > Margaritiferidae > Margaritifera > Margaritifera margaritifera. The sequence goes on from JAQPZY010000923.1 coordinate 17,291, forward strand.
GCTAGTGAGAAACAAACTATATGAGTAGAGAAAAAAATCCTGATGTTAATGACACAACATGGATTTTATAAGTGGATTTGGAGATACCAACACATCTATTTATCTCCCTTGCAAAAGAAATTGATATGAAACCAACTGTACAAATGTATAATATGTGATACATTACAGAAACATAAAGATTTAGCTGCAATTGGATTTGTAATTGAAAATGCTACACACATTTGTCTTGTTTTAACAGCAACCTTAGCTAAAGACATACACGGAGCTCAGTACATGTTTGAAACAAAAAGCTAACAATGTGTTCGCGAAAGATTTCTTCAAGCACACGAATAATTCAGCATTTGGGAAGCAAATGGCAATCCTTCAAAAGAGGACAACAGTCAAAATATGTCCAGATGAAAATGCTTGAGCTATTAAAATAACACATCATCCAGTCATGATATAATTTGGGCAATTTTTATAATTAAAATATCTTTGGCGGTTCAAACGTTATGCTCCAGAGATGGATACAAGTCACAGAATTACATTTTCCCTTGTCGTGATCTTGAATTTGAGCTAGGGGCCGTGACTACAGTGCGCGACACACCATCTAGTGATAATATATACTTGGGCAAATTTCATTAAAATATCTTCAGGGATTTAAAAGTTACACTCTGACAAGGATACAAGTCACAGAATAACAGTTTTACTTGATGTGAATGTGACCTTAATGTAGGGGGCGCAACTACAGTATATGACTAAACGTCAAGACATTATATATATTTGGGCTAAGATTCATTAAAATATCTTCATTGGTCCAAAAGGTATACTCCAGATAGGGATACAAGTCACATACTGTCAATTTCCTTTGCCGAGACCATGACCTTGTGGCAGGTGCTTGTCTATAGAGCGTGATACACCATCTAGTCATGATATATACATGAGCAAAGGTTCATTCAAATATATTCAAAGATTCAAAAGTTATACTCAGAAAATGAAAAGGATACAAATCACAGAATTACATATTTTCTTGCCATGATCTTGAACTTAAGACATGGCCCATGGCTATGGTATGCAATACACTATCTATTCAAGATATATTTGGGTAAAGTTTCGTTAAAATATCTTCCGTGGTCAAAAGTTATCCTTTGGACAATGATACAAGACACATAATTATATTTTCCCTTTCCGTGACAACGACTTTTTGGCAGGGCTTGTAAATACAGTGCGCGACACACCATCTAATCATGAAATGATACAACTGACAGAATTACATTTTTTTCTTAACGTGACCTTGATCTTGATGAAAGGGGCGTGGTTATGGTACGCGACACACAGTCTAGTCATGATATAAACTTCGGCAATGTTACATAGAAATCTTTCAAACCACTGCAAACTTATGAGCCCGACAAAGACATATTAATGGACAGACTGACGAATGGACAGACAACGCTACAACATAATACACACGTCTTAAGACGGGTACATCCAAATTCATCATGATGGCCAATGACTGATATTCTTCAAAGCAAATGTTGAATGAGGCAAAATGTTTCTTTCAGAGAAAGCAACAATTAAACAGTGCACAAATAATCCTTGTGCACCGTTTATTGATCGGATTGGATTTAGACACCAAAGTTAATTGGTGTCTCTGTGAGTAAAATTTGCCACAAACAAATTTGTTGTTATACTAATCAGATTCTTTGAAGATAGAGAAAGTTTTCAAATATACATTTGAATTAGGGTTGGTACTAATATTCAGAGGAAAGTTAGATGTATTTGAAATTAATGTTTTGGATCAAATTGCTAAACATAGAAATACTGTATTATTTAATTTTATAATTGGGTTCAATTTCAATCGGGATCATGTCTTTTGTTTTCTTGTCCCTTGTCGTAACTGGGGCCTTTTTGAATTGAACTGAATCCTAGTTCTGACCCATGTGTACACCCAAAAAACAAAATTCTCGTACTTTTAAGTTCATTCCATACCTAGGATAATGTTTCTTGCAGGATCTGGACCACAGGTTGTGTAGTGATTAACCAGCCATTTGGTGTCAACGATCTCCAAGGCTGTCTCCCCAAACAGGACAACTGAAATGGAAAAAATGGAAGATATTGACTGGTATCTGTATGATGAAGACTGGAACAGCAGAAAAGAATAACAAATGCATTCAGTGATATAATAAACAGCTAAAAAGTATTGGAGGAATGGTAATCAATTTTCTCGAGCAAATATTTCCAAGACTGTCCCACATCCCACCTCTACCCATTAATAGAAAGAAGTCTATAGTAAAATAAAAAAGGGCCATGACTCTCTTCTGGAAATAGTGTGAGTATAGTGATTGGTCAATGTGCGTATTTTCTGATGATGACCATAATATGTGTTAAGTTTCATCGCAATTCACTGAAAAATATCAAGAGTGTTGGATTCACAAAATTATGATCAAATACTGCATCAAGCTGTAAGTCTACAATGGAAATAACTATTACAAGAATTGCGAGAGTACAAAGATTCACCGCAACCCATACAATACTGCAAGACAAGTTGCATTCATAAGATTCTGTCTTACATGAAGAATTAGCTGCAAGACAAAATGGGCAATAATTCTAGCAAACATTGCGAGAGGACAGTGATTTGTCGATATGCGCATCGTCTGATGATGGACATAGCATGCATAAAGTGTCATGGCAATCTATTGAAAACTGTGAGACTAGGTTTCGTTCACAACTTTGTGTCATACACTGAATTCAGCTGCAAGTCAACAAGGGGCAATACCACTTACAAAAACTGTGACAGCACACTGATTTGTCCATATGCGCATCTTCAGGTGATGAAGATAATATTTACTAAATTGCATGACAAACCATCAAAAACTGCGGAACTAGAAGCGTCAACGAAATTGTGTCATACATTTCATCCAACCACAAGACAAAAAGGGCAATAATTCTAACAAAAATTGCAAAACAAAGTGATTTGTCGATATGCGCATCTATAGGTGATAATCATAACACGGACAAAGTTTCATGGCGATCCACTGAAAATGTGAAACTATTTGCCTTCACAAGATTGTGTGAAACACTGCATTCAGCTGCAAATCAGAACGTGTCAATAACCCTTATACAAATTGTTGGAGTACCGTGATTTATCGATATATGCATCTTCAGGTGACGACCATAATATTTACCAAGTTGCATTGCAATCCATCAAAAATTGCAATACTAGTTGCACTAACGACTGACGGACTGACATATGGACACGAGGATGGGACCACAATGATATTGGACTTGAGAGATTCAATTATACCAGTACTTGTACATTTAGGGAGTGTTTTTTAAAACAATATTTGCGGGATCAACTGCATCTGTATTTGAGAGAAAACAGCATGTAACCCCTTAATAATCTCTGAAATATATATATACCACAAGCATTTAATCTTAAAAACAAAAACAATATTTGGTTGCTTTGTTTCAATATTTTAAGTTGAGATAACAATTTGAAGAAAGATTATGTTAGCGTATAATACAGATAGAAACTCTTTTAAGACTTAGAAATGTGAGCAACATACACCAAAGACATAGACTGGAAACCTGTCTGAAAGAACACGCAATGGAGCATATACATTTTTCATTAATGGACAGGTTCCCTTTATACTGAGGGGAATTATATATATATATATATATATATATATATATATATATATATATATATATATATATATATATATATATATATATATATGTATGTATGTATGTATGTATGTATGTATGTATGTATGTATGTATGTATAATCTGGTCTGCATTATGACTGTGAAACTGTTGTAGATTAAATTTTAGGCAGATTCAGTAGAAACTATTTTTGTGCAGTAATATTTTACTGCAGACTCTGGTCTGATCTAGAACTGTAAAATTGTTTAAAAGTAATGTATATATATATGCCTATACCACCAACTTTGTAGTATCATTTTTTGGTGACGTGTGCATAGTCGAGATGGTATAGGGGTTGGTTTTCAAATCTCAAAAAGATTTCTCTGATTCTAAGGAATGGAAGTATGTGTGGTTTGTATTCCAATCTAATGCAGAAATTATTTTTTTTAAATAAATATATTAACATTGAGTTCTATCCCATAATCGTTGTTCTATTTTGTACTTGAGTACCTAAAATACATATCACATATGATCTAATACTCTAAATTAGGGACTCTATTCCTCCATCTGTTAGTCTGTTGCTATCATGTAGAAAAAAATAAGTCCATCCTATTCTTTCATCGGGTGTTACCATTTTATTCATTTCTTCAGCTAATATTGTTCTCCAGTATTCAACTGCTTTGGCTCCGTAATTATAGTTTCGATTATAAGAACTTGATACAGCAACTGGTGTAGGTTCTCTAAAACCCTAATGTACAGTTTTATATGCTATAGGTCAATAATATCAATAAGATATTTTTTTTCTCCATTAAAATATCTCCAATCAGTAAGTGGTGGAATATTAAAGTTATTACAAATTATGTTTAATTGCTTTAGATTTATATGATTGCTTGTTCGATTACATGCTTGATAATCTGGTAATGGTACTGAGAATTTAGACAGACTTTATCTTATCTGAAAGTATATGTGAAACCTACATATTGTGTTTGCTAACGCAGCTATACTTTTATCTGATAAATGCCAACAAGATATTCCACATACTGATGTTGTCAACCATGCTGCCCAGTAAATTTGATTTTGCAAAACTTTCATATCACACCGTGATCTGTGTCTATTCATTGAATCATCATTATCAAATTTTAGAGTGTATTGATGACAAAATGTTTAATGGCTTTCATGTAAAATAGTCATTTTATCTGCAATTTAGTTTTATCTCGTTACAATCACTTACTATATTAACTCGTATGGCCCGAGTTAAATAATTTAATGCGTTAAACTGGGTTGCAGGAGATGGCTAAGATACTCCATTTTGCTATTTTAAAAAAAATAATTAAGTACATGATTTATTTATATAAGATTTTTTTATTATTCATGTTCTAACCGTCGATGGTTGAGCTTACGGTTTCTGTGACAAATTAATTGGATTTAAACAAAATAGTAAAATTTTGGGATATAAAAATCCCCCTCCTTGTGCCGCTTCAGAAAGGGGTGAGAGGAACTCGCCTTTGGCTACACGTCACCTTTATATTCTAAGTTTTCTGTTTAATAAATTAGAAGTCATGATATGATATTTCAAACATGTTATTGATTTATGGTTTTTTATTTGAAGGTCAGTGGTCGATGACTGAGGGTTCCTTCAATAAAATGTTGAGTGACAGTGGTTGAGGGTTTTTCATACAAATTTTAAAACGCGTAGCTCAGAGTTTCTCCATAATCCTGGCGTTTGAGGGTTAGTGGCCCAGGGTTTTCAATAAAACTTTGAGTAACAGTGGTTGAAGGTTTATCTTAAAATTTTGAAGACCATTGGTCCACGGTTTATCATACAATTTTGGCTGAAAGTGGCCCAGGGTTTTTCATAAAATTTTGAAAGACCAGAAAACCAGGGTTTCTCAGATTCCTTGAGGCTTGAAGATAAGTGACCTAGGTTTCTTTCCATAAAATTTTGAAGAAGAGTGGCCCGAGGGTTTTCATATTCCTTGACGTTTGAATGCTAGGGTGCCAGGTTTTTCATCACATTTTGAAGATCCAGTGGCCCTTATTTTTCATAATATTGTGACAGTCAGTGTCCAGGTTTTTTCATACAATTTTGAAGGCCAGTGGCCCAGGCTTTTCCATAAAACTTCGAAGACCAGTAGCACAGGTTTTTTCATACAATTGTGAACACCAATGACCAAGATTTTTTTCATAAAAGTAAAAACAAAAAAAACACCAGGCCACTGAGGCTGATATTCAAACTTTAGTACAAAAAGTTAATATGTACGTACTAAAAGTTATAAATTTGGTGAAAATACTTTTTAATGTGGTTTTAGTCAATTTTTTTTTCTTTGTAAAACGGTTAACAATCTTGGAAATTAGGGTAAAAACTTAAGATTCTGGGGGAAAAAGTAGAATGTTTTTAAATTATCAGCCAAATATATTTTGTAAAAAAACTAAACCCTAAATGGAGTAAGTGGCGCAGGATGATGACTAGGGATTTTTTTAATGAAACTGGGTAGAACAGGATATGTGCCCAGAACCAAGGGTATCTACACTACTAATTTATCCATGAGAAAGCATTTGAAAATGGTAGTAGCTAGCTATCATTGGCAAATATAATACTGGAAAATCGCGAAGGATATATACATATCTTTAAGACCTAGGGTCGTAACATAAATTGGGGGCTCGTCCGGGATCTGAATTTGTTTAAAACATTTCAGAGATATTAAAAATTGCCTCTGAATTTTAAATTGACTTTGTTTTGGAATTTTCATTGTCCCTGGTAAAGATTCTTATTTCACACATTTGAGAAATCTTTAGTGAAAACAGCAAGCATTCACAATGTCATCTAATGTTGAAAGCTTTGTTTCAAATCCTACCCAGGTAGGATTAGAGTCTATGAAAAAGGATGAGTTGCTTGAGCTTGCCAGACATAATGATCTTTCTGAAGCGAACGCATCTTTATCAACGCAAGAGATAAGGAATATTTTGATTCAGTATTTGGTGGGAAAGAAAATTTTGGATAATAGTGCTTTGGGTTTCATTGGGAAGTCTGTATCGGGTTTTCATAGGAAATTAAGCGAATTACCAGATGGAATTGGAATTAAGAAAGCTTCAGCTTCAGACAGAAATGATGGAAATGCAAATTCAGAAAGAGAAAGAGGAGAGGGAATGCAAATGCAAATGCAGATGCAGAGAGAGAGAGAGAGAGAGAGAGAGAGAGAGAGAGAGAGAGAAAGAGGAGACGAAAATGAAGGAGGGGGAAATGCACATGCAGAGAGAGAAAGACAAAGGGAAATCCAATATAGATTAAAATAATGAGAACTGGCAAGCAGAGCACTCTCCTCCACCCCCACCCCCCTTTTTACCTTTACACACAAGTTCAGGTTTTGATGTTACCAATATATTAGGTTAGTACCCCCTTTCAGGAAAAATACTTTCTTCACTTTGAGAAAATTGCTGAAAACTTGAAATGGCCCAGAGAGCATTGGACTTTGTTACTACAAAGCGTACTTATTGGCAAAGCTCGTGAAATCTACACTTCACTATCGGTATAACAGAGTGCTGATTATGATGTGGTTAAGGAATATATCTTGAAGAGTTATGAGTTGGTACCTGAGGCATATCTACAGGAGTTTAGGAATCGTAAAAAAGAAACTGGACAAACCCATGCCGAATTTGCAAGGGAAAAGAACGACTATTTGATAAGTGGTGCTCAGCCAAGAAGGTTCATAAAGATTACGATAACCTCAGACAGCTCGTATTAATTGAAGAGTTCAACAAGTGCATCCATAGTGATCTCAAGACCTATCTTGATGAGCAAAAAGTGGAAACTTTGGAAAATGTTGCTCGCATGACTGATGATTATTCCTTAACTCACAAGGTTTCATTTGTCAGTAAGTCTTCCTCTCAGCAGGATTTTAGTAAAAAAAAAAACATCTCAGTCTCATACGAATACTTCCAATTTTCAATCCGGTGCAACTTTTAGAAATCAAAGATCTGATAAGACTGATCAGAAATCCTTATCTCTTCCTACGGGCACTTATTGTAAAAAGAGAGGGCATGTAATTTTTTATTGCTACATGTTAAAAAATAAGCAACAGAATACAGACAGAGCTATCCCAAATGCTCTTATTTCAAAGAGGTCACGGTCTTGTATTTAAAGCAATACAATTGTTGAGTCAAACCAACCCCAGTCTGATTCTATTTTGGAGACTTATGAACCATTCGTGTCACAAGGTTCTATATCAGTTATTGGTAATTCTGCCGAACCTATGCCTATTAAAATATTAAGGGACACAGGAGCTTCTCAGAGTCTTTTATTATCAGGTACTCTGCCTTTGTCTGAGAAGTCTTCTTCTCGTGAGAGTGTTATTATTCAGGGAGTAGAGTGCGGCTATGTTAATATTCCTCTCCATTGTGTCAATTTGGCATCGGACTTTGTTTCAGGACCTGTGACTGTTGGGGCAGTGACTTCTTTACCTATAGAAGGTATTAATTTGTTACTAGGCAATGACCTAACTGGAGATAAGGTCGTGGTTAATCAACTTGTAACTGACAAGCCTTGTTTGGATCCAAAAGTTTATCCTATTGAGATTGAAATCCCTGATTTGTATCCTGCTTGTGCAGTTACCAGAGCTATGGCAAAAAGAGCCCTTGAAAATGATGTTAATCAGGAAATTATTCCTTTACCTGACACATTTATTGGTCAGTCTTTTGATGAGGTCACTTTTTCTCCTCGTATTGACCAATCAATAGGTATTTATCACAGTGATCCTCTTTTTACTACTCATTCTCTCTATTCTAATCAGGATGACAAACGACAATCACTCGTTGTCGAACAGGAACAAGATCATGAGATCTCCTGCTTGTTTCAGAGGGCTATTAGTAAAACTGAAGCGACACAAGTCCCAGATTGTTACTTTATGAAAAATGGGGTCCTTTTGAGAAAATGGAGACCACCTGAGGTACCCGCTGGTGACGAGTGGTCAGTGCGCTATCAAATTGTCGTTCCGAGGTCGTACCGACAGGAAATTCTTAGTCTAGCCCATGAACCTGCCTTGGCTGGTCATTTATGAGTCAATAAGTCTTATCACAAGATCTTGAATCATTTTTATTGGCCGAAACTTAAAAGAAATGTTTCTAAATACTTTAGATCTTGTCACACTAGTCAAATGGTAGGAAAACCCAATCAGAAGATACCTAAGGCTAATCTGCAACCTATTTCTGCATTTGACGAACTATTTAGCAGAATAATGATAGACTGCGTCGGTTCCTTACCTAAGACAAAGTCAGGCAACCAATACTTGTTGACCATAATATGTACGTCCATAAGATTTCCTGAGGCAATTCCTTTGAGAAATGTTAAAACTAAAACCATTGTAAAAGCTTTGGTAAAGTTTTTTTACACTTGTTGGCCTTCCCAAATCTGTCCAGTCTGATCAAGGTCAAATTTTATGTCTGGAATTTTTCAACAAGTTATGCATGACGTAGGAATTCAGCAGTTTAAATCTTCTGCCTATCACCCTGAAAGTCAAGGGGCTTTGGAAAGATTTAATCAAACTTTGATTCAGTATTTGGTGGGATACAGGAAAGGATTGGGATGAGGGTGTTCATTTATTGTTTTTTGCTGTTATGGAATCAGTTCAAAAATCATTGGGTTTTAGTCCTTTGAGCTGGTTTTTGGACATACTGTCCGTGGACCATTGAAGTTATTGAAAGAATTTTTTAGTTCTTTATCCAAATTTGGTATTGATATACCTTTAATATTTCTATTATTGTTTGTTCTTATGCATAGAGGTTCAATTGCTATGACGTATAATAGCATTGACAGTTAGCATCTCTGTCTCATGGATCTCTCACTATTTAGATTAGATTTACTTGTATGGATGAAGCTATATTTGTATATAATATTTTAACCCATTTATAAAAGTTATTTCTGAAACCACAATTTTAGGATGGTTTCTGTATAACTATGTTCAATTCTGTCAAATGCTTTTTTTGATCATATAGTATCATTGCTCCATGTTTCATCTTTATTTTGTATAAAATCTGTTACTGTTTGTATTGTTAGAGTATTGTTTTCTATATTTCTTCCCTCTTCCCCAAGCTCTGGTTTATATTAATTATTTCTCCCATGCATTTTTTAAAATTCTATTCGCTAATATCTTACTTAAAATTTTGTAATCAGTATTTAATAATGAGATTGGCCTCCAGTTTTTAAAACAAATATTCTATATCTCCTTTTCTTTCGAATATTATTGTAATTAATCCTTCTTTTATTGCTTCTTTCGTTCTCTTTGTCATTTCTCCATGTAGACAAATATTATTATATAGTAATTATAGTATATGCAATAAGTGTGTTTGACATTTTGGTAAAATTTCACCAAGAGTCCATCTGATCATGGTACTTTCCATTTATTTATTTAATTTCTTCAAAAGTTATAAAGTTGTCACAAGTTATTTTAGATGCTCTATTTATTTGTATGAAATTGATTTCTTCGCTGTATGTGTCTATTTCTTTCTATGGTTTATGTTGTTTTGTATATGAATCTTTGTAAAAATGAAAAAATTATCTTATTATTCCACTAGAATTCTTAATTAATGTGTTATTTTTCTTTATACTTTCTAAATTTGTTTCATTTCCTCTCCTTATTCCTTTCCTTTTTAATATGCCTCTTGCTTTAGTATATAATTAACTAAATTTTAGAGCTCTTTTTTCTATTCCTCTAAGTTTAAAGTCTTGGATTTTATCATATATCATATTGGCTGTATTTTTTCCATATTATTTGTTTTATCACTATTTAGAATTAAAATGCATTCTTTTTTAATATATTTATTTGCCAATTTTTTACCATGCAATACTTTTTTGTCACATTTGTAACTTATTCTTTTATCATCCTCCCATTCTTCTATTATATTGTAACTTTCTTTATTCATATAATTCTGTATAATTTCAATTATTTTTGTTTTGTATTCTTCTAATAGCGAGTTATTTATTTTCCATAGACCCTGCCCGCATTTATTCCGGTTTTTCATTTTTATAACCATACTTATTGGTTCATGATCTGATATTTCTCCATTCTCTATATAACATTTTTCCACATCTTTGGTATCTATTTTGGAGATATAAAATATATCCAAACGACGACCTTGGTTATTTCCATACTTAAATATATATTCAGTTTTATCTTTATTTAATTTTCTATGTGCGTCAGTTATCTTATTGTTTTTTTTATAAAAGTTCTGACTGGTTCTTTTAATCTTAGATCTATGCAGGTTGTTACGTCTAGGGGTTAGAAATAGTAACAAATGAAAGAACGACTCAAACAAGCTTTCACAATTTATAAAATATAAATTTAATTTCCTAAAATATTAAATATTTCAAACAAACAAAGTGAAAGAATTAAAAATAACTTACAGTTTAGAAATTCCTAAATAATCCTAAATATCCTATTGAATTTTGATAATCCGGAAGTGAATCAAAAGTATTCCGAATGAAGTCACTAATGTGTTGATATGCCACAAGAAACACAGTTTTAAATCCAAATGTTATTAATCCCAGGTAAACTCCTGTGAATGTAGAATATTGTTAAGTTCCTTGAAGAATAGTACTTAAATCCAAAATGTACTATGTAGATAATAGATTTTCACCAGCTGATTTTACAAACAATAATAATCTCATTAACCTTATGATTCTGGAGAACTGAAAGAATGTTCATTCAGTGGTTATATTGGCATTATATAGTCTCTTACTGCGACTTAGAATGAGTTCTGTCAACAACCTTCTTTACCCAATCAGAAGCTAGGTCGTACATGTTACTGCTTGTAGTGCCTTTGTACTACAATTAAAATACCTTATTTCAAATCAACATGATTTTGACACAGGATTCAAGTCATAAAATCTGCACGCGGTAGCACGTGGTTTCTTCATTGTGGGTTAAGCTGACCGACATAATTATTGATTTTCCCAGGACTAAACATGACTCATGTAAACATGTTGATGTTCATTTGTACTTTACAAATAGCATATGCTACTGAACTAAGGAATTATAATACAATGATTATAAACCCAAATGAAAACTATTATAATTTAAAGATAATACATAATGCCGTAACAATGTTAGGCCATTACTCCTATATGTAGCCTTTTCTACCCAGTTAAAATCTCCTATTATTAAGTTTTCCAATGAGTACAGTGGTACATATTCAGTTAATTTGTTGATATATTTTCTTTTTCTTTTACCATAGTTAGATGGTACGTATGCGTTTATTATGTGCCATCTATTAAGTTTTGTATGTATTAATTTGCCTTTTATTATGTTCTCCAACGGTAACTTAAAATTACATTTTTTTGTAATTAATGTTGCTATACCAGCACATATTATGTTTCTACTATTGTTGCATATCACTATCACATTTAGTTGTTCATTAATTTGATTTTTTTTTTTTTTTTTTTTTTTATAATAAGTGCAATTCTTGTAGAAATATTATGTCCGAGATTTTAGTTATCTCAGATAATTTTCGATTTTTTTCATCATTTATTCATTTTTGTGTTTAATGATATAACACGAAGGTGTGTGTCCTCCATGACGTCTTTAAACACATCTTATATTTGTACAGTCAAACTATATCTGTATTATGTTATTATTTTTGTTGTTTTCTTTTGTGTCTTTTTAATCTGTGTTTTCAATTTGTTGTGTTTCAGGTTGATGTTGTTGTTTTTCATTTTGTATTTGTTCAGGTTGTTGTTGCTTTCATTTGTTTTGATTTCGTATTGTTGTTGTTGTTTTTGTTTGTTTGGGATTTTTTGGGGGGGGGTGGCCTTGTTGTTTTATTTGTCTATATTGTTCTATGGTTATTCTTCGTTTACCTATTTCTTCCTGTTTTGCTGTGAATTGGTACCTCTTTGCCGAATTAAGGTAGAAGTTCGTAATGTTGACTTCTTACAAAGAGGTGTCCTTTTGTAACTTATACTGTCTCTAATGCCTAATTCTTTGGCACCTTCGGCCGACCATGTATGTATTCTTTTTTTGTTGTTTTTTTTTTTCTGGATTGTTTTGGTGTTAATGAAGAGAACAAATGCGTGCGGGTGTCATTTACCCTTGATTATTCTCCTTCTTCCATTGTTATGTTAAGTATTGATCCTCGTTGTCACTCTCTTGATACATTAGAACTCAGCTACTGCTGGAGGCTCGTGTTCCTCCGGGGTACAGACAAAATCCCCCATAGGACAAAATCCCCCCAGCAAAATGAAAGATAGGACATAATCCCCTACCCAAGTCAAAGTTTAGCCCTTTTTAAACTTTCTAAGTTTTGTGTCGGCTTCCCTTGAGTAGATAAAAGACATATAGTGTGCGGGTTAGATGAAGCCACACATATATATATATATATATATATATATATATATATATATGTGTGTGTGTGTGTGTGTGTGTGTGTGTGTGTGTGTGTGTGTGTGTGTGTGTGTGTGTGTGTGTGTGTGTGTGTGTTTCTACATGTTTGTGGGCCCTTTGAAAGTTTGTGTCGGCTTCCCTTGAGTAGATGAAAGACGTATAGTGTGCGGGTTAGATGTTAGATTTTAAGAGACAAGGAGATTAAGATGTCGAATGATCGTTTTGATCTAAAGACTAATTGCACGCTCATGTGCTTTGTCACCTCGCTTTCATAAGCATCACTTCACACACTTTTAATCCATCGCATTCAATCCTTCCGCGATGTTTTTAATACTTGCATTTTATTGTCTACCATATTTAGAAAAATAACGCCAAGATTTAGGGACTGATTTTGTTTGTCAGAGGAATATGAACTTCCATGTTAATCGTCATATAACAAGCTGTATTTTGGGGTATGTGAAACCACTTGAAACTTAATGATCAGTATGGACATAATCAGGAATAATAACGGTGGTGAAAAGTTGTGCTATGATGGTTACATGTACACGAAGAAAGCTGAGAATAAAATCCTCATCCGATGGGAGTGCTCCCAAAGAAAGGCACGCCAATGCAAGGGCACAATTACTACAAACTTAGATCACAATGATTTACATGTGACCGTCCAGCACATCCATGAAGCTGATCCAAACCTTGCTGAGGTAGCGAAGTTAGACTCCAGTTACGTGAGCAAGCTCTGAATTCAAGAGATAGGCCTGCTCAGATCCTGACCAGTGCGGTGCTTGATGATTTGGATCCAGTCAGGGCTCACATAGGGCGAATTGACACTATGAAGCGGAACATTAGACATCAGAGGAGCGGCACTTTACCTAAGGAACCTGATTCTCTGTGAGACCTCTCCATCCCACACGAATGAACCACAACGGGTGGTCTTGACCCACAACCCTTCCTCATCCAAGGCCATGGACCGGACTCCGCTCCACAGAGACTTCTGGTGTTCGCCACTGAGTCAGCATTGCGTCAAGTTGCCCGATCAAGCAAGTGGTATATGGATGGAAATTTTGCCCTGGCACCGCACATCTTTAAGCAGTTGTACGTCATACGAGCACCACTGGGTTAGTCATGTGTGGCGTGCGTGTACGTACTGTTGCCAAACAAGCATCAACAAATCTATGAGGATATGCTACAATCTGTTTTGGAGAAATGTGAAGAACTGGCTTCAATCTTGACCCAACTACTGTGATCACTGACTTTGAAACAGCAGTTATCCAGGCCAGCACCAACATTCTTGGTCCTTACGTTCAATCCCGAGGGTATTTATTCCACCTCAACCAAAGTACTTGGAGGAAGATCCAACAGCTTGGATTCACTAACCTCTACAAGACGGAGGATGAGTTTCGGCTGTTTTGTGGGATGCTGGATGGGCTGGCCTTTCTCCCTGCGGATGATGTCACGGACGGCCTGAGATTTCTGCGTATCAATACCCCGGCAGGTGCAGAGGCGTTGCTAATTTATTTCGACACGACATATGTGACAGGGTCATTCCGATGTGTTCAGCCGCCTCCAGCAGACATTTGTGATGATGTGCCGCCAGTCCGCTTTCGACGTCTGCCCCCTCTGTTCCCACCAATAATGTGGAATGTCCACCAGGTCACTCTTGATGGGAATGACCGCACAAACAACTTGTGCAATAGTTGGAATCCGGCATTTTCACCCTTGTTGGTTACAAACACCCATCATTTTGGACCCTCATCGACAGTCTCCGCAAGGATGCTGCCTTGGTATCAATGGCTCTTCAATATGCAAGGGGTGAGGCACAGAGAAAGATAGTCAAACGAATGACGAAAAACCTGCAAATTCGTCTGATGAGGATCTGCACAGATCATCAGCAAGATCTGAAGACAATCAGCGAAACCCTGAGAGCTGTGGGGCACTGCATAAGTTGGAAATAGAGCATTCTAGCATAAAGATGGAATAAGAACTGAGTTTACTGTATTTGACCATTATTGTTATATTTTGTGAAGTAATTAAGAAGTAAGCTATACTTTTATTATACAAACATGAAATTCCATAATTAAATTGAATATGAGGTATATTGATGATCCCACAGGTTGTGTTTTATTCCTTTTATTTTCATTGAGACCAACTGGGTAGTTACCCCATTTTAGTGTGTTTGAGAGTGGTGGTGTGTGGTTTCCCCCTCTGTTTCTCTATCTACTCTTTCTATTTCTACATTGTTTTCTGTCTGTTGTTCATCAGACAACATATACCCTGTTATTTATTCGAAGACTGTCTCGAGGAACAATAGAGTTTTTCTTGCTGTTACTGCTGCATATGTTGTTGGTTGTTATTCGTTGGATTTGGGATTTGGGACAATCCTTAGCTACGTGCCCCATATGGTAACATCTGGGGCATAGTCTGTGATGGATGCATCCTACAGACCATGCTTGTAATTTTAAAACTCCCATTAGACAGAGAAAGGTCGGGGGGGGGGCATCTTCTGTAACCATTATTGTGACATTTTGTAGTCCTTTACTGTGACCTTCAATTTGGTTTCCAGTTTGTGTACGAATTCTTCCACGTGGATTTCTATTGGCAGTTATGTGAACTTCAGTTGTTTTTCGTTCAATTACCCTTGCTATTGGAGGAGGAGGGCTTCTTCTACTCGTTTACCCTTGACATTTATTGGTCCTTTTGGGAATAGAGGTGTCACCCCCTTTTGCGTACAAAATGTATTTCCCCCTACTCTCCCCCCTATTTTGTAGGGCCATGATTTTTTATGCAGGGTCTCCACACAATAAGTTATTATTTTGGAGTTCTTATACCTATTTAAATCATTTTTGAGATGAAGAATGTACAAACTGCAGTTGTTATGTTTAAATCCTAGCTTTGGTTTTAAAAATGTGTAGTTACCAGTGGGAAATATCTTTGAAAAAAAAAGAGATTTATAAGATTTACAATTTCTTTGTTTTAGGCATCCAGGAAGACTGACCAGCTTCTGGTGGCTGCAATTGACTTTGGAACTACATTTTCAAGTTGGGCGTGTGTCACTCTCTCTGTCTCTCTCAATCCCTCTACATCTCCGTGGATCCCACATTATATGTTTTAATACATGCTTGTGTGAAAGAATTATATATGCAATGCAATGTTTGGATACATATGATCATGCATCCAGACATATAATGTGGGATCCAGGGATAAGCACTACTGTATATATATATATATATATATATATATATATATATATATATATATATATATATATATATATATATATATATATATATATATATATATATATATATATACATACATACATACATATATATATATATATATATACATATATATATATATATATATATATATATATATATAAACATTAGATTTAATCGATAATTATGTAAATAATATTTGCTAAGGAATTGAACACTGGAAACTTATCAGATTTGTTGCGATAAACGAGGAAAAGAATACAACACAAAAATACGTAAAATTTTACCGAATCATTGAATATCGTTCAATAAATTTTGCTTTCATTGTCTTCTGTGAGGACTTTTCAGACAATTAGTACTGAGCGATGATTCCACTGCTGATTAATCAGATTGCGTTCAAGTTGAGTAACCAAGCTTTTAAACAAAACTGAAATGCCAAATTTGATTAATATTGTATGAAATATCTTTTGACTACGCCATTTGAAGGAATGTAATTCCACAACTTTGCTATTTATCAGATAAAGGAGTGTTTTCGTGTCCTTTTCTTTTAGTATCTCGCTAGTGAGACAGTAATAGAAGATGAATCCGCAAAAAAGTTGCCAGCAATGAAAGGGATAAGTCTTGTAATTCGTTATCTGAAAGATGACTTGTAGAATGTGAATCTAAGATTGTGGGTCAGCTTTCATATAAGGAAGATGTTCAGTGGGTCCCGACAGTTCCTGCAATATGGAATGGCAAAGCCAGACAGTTTATGCGTGAAGCAGCCATACAGGTATATTTTCTGGTAGCTTTATTTCCTCAGTACTTAGTGCGTAGATAACTACATTTATCCATACTGGGCTCTTAATAACGGTATTTGTTCACCATACCCAGAGAATATTTTCCGTGATTTATTTCGATAAAACTTTTTTGAATTCAATTAAACCTTAAGTACTACTTAATGTTTTTATGCTTTATGCCCCGCCACAAATATGGAAGGGGCATATAGTGTTATTCTTGTCCATCCATCTGCTCATTATATCTTGGTTATATTGTGAATTTATGTCATTTTCTCAGGCATTGTAAGTTCCTGTGACCTAATTTTCAGGCTCAAGACACTTTTTGTATTTAGGTCAGTTTCACAGGCAGTATTTGCCCCAAAGACATGTTTCTTGGTATTTAGATGGATCTTCACGAGTACAACAAAACCTACCAATTAGGTCATTGTTACCTATATTTTGCACTTAATTGACTTAGGATCAGGTTTGTGTGTAGGTCAGTTTCTTAGGCATTATTTGCCGCATAGTCACGCATTTTGATATGTAGATGTGTCTTGCTGAGTATAATACTATCTTACCAAAAGTAGGTCACTATGACATATGTTTCATGCTTTCGTGACTTCTTCAAGTTATGCATTTAAATCAGTTTCTCAGGCATTATTGGTCACAGTGGCATGCAGTTTTGTGTGTGAATGTGTATTGGTAAGTACAATACCACTTTACCAAATTATATCTCTGTGATCTGTATTTCACACCTCAATGACACAGGTTAAGTTTTCCATTTATGTAAGTTTTCATACACATTGAAATACATCGTTGTACAAAGGAGGGATAGTGCGCTATTCAGGATCCGTGTTCTATGAACGATTTTATTGTTCAATAAGTTAAAAATAAGAAAACTTTCATTACATCATTAAAAGCAAAAAGAAACGCAAAAATTTAGATTAACTAACTTGTAAATGAGGTTGTAAAATGATTGCGAAACACTGTGGTGAATCAAGCATCGATGTGTTTGCCATAACATTATCAGACCTTACCATGTTTAACAAAACACGTGGCAATATCGAAATGAAATAACCACATCCTTTATGTATTTTACAAATCCTGTATACAATCAGTGTTACATAAATCCGACAGCCCGACGCCCGGGGCCCCTCTAATTTCAGATCGGGCCCCTCCAGTATTCTATGTGAAGTGCCCATCAGGCTTGTCGAAAAAAAAATTGCCTGAAAAAACCGATCGCGCTGACGAAATGCTGAATTATATTTTCAAGATGTTGAAAGACTAGTAAATTATTAATATTGATCCCCATGTATATCCCTTACCCTTATGAAGATCGTCTACTTATTGTACTTATATCGAAAGCTGTAAACCTTGTGTACAAAGTGAAGCATGTGACCTATGAATGGGGAACAGATTGCCTGTGTTACCTATAATTAGTGCTCACTTGGCTTTAACATACATGTGATTCTACCGGTGGTAGGACAAAGGTACCGTTTTTAAGGCCATCTACCGCACATACCATTGTATGGTTTAAATCTACCTCTTTTGAAAATGAACAGATTTTTTAAAATAAAAAAATGAAAATAGAAAGAAAGAAAAGGAAAGGGAAAAAACGGAATTTGTATGCGTTCTATCCCCGCATTACAGAAACCAGCCAGAAATAGTGTACTGGGAACTGGAACTGTTCCAGCAGTCGGTGCAATGATGCGTGGCTGAGTAATTGGATTAAGCCTAACATGTGTACATAACAAGCTATTAACTGATTACCTTACTGTTGTAATCTGGAGAGTTTAGGCCAAATGCGGGATGTTTTTTGAGCTATTATAAGTAATAAAGGGATCAAAAGGTGGTCCATGATGACTTTTGAGTCTTTGATCAAAAATTGGCTGTCCTTTGGCAGAGGTGAGATAAATCAGAAAGACCGACCAAAAAATTATTTCAGCAGAAACACTTGAGTAAGCAATGCAACACTGGTTAAACATATTAAGTGGCACCTATGAACAACATTAAAAGTGTAAAGAGAAACTGTATAAAGCAAGACATGCTTCAGATGCTAATGAACATCAACACTGCTGATCCAATGAGTAAGGTAAGGAGGATATTGATACAGTAATTGGACAATGGTTGACATCAGGACCCTGAGGAAAACATTGCTGTACATGAAATATTTTGAGATCTGAATAAACACACAAGTCAATTTAATATGATTTTGTTTATTTTCATTTTTTTTTTCATATTTAAAGTACAGCAATTGCAACGTTGTCTGACAAATAATAGTAAAAAAAATTAGGATCCTTTTGGGCACATGGAATTGGAGTAAGGGCTTGTGGAATTTGAGTGAGGTCTTGTGATTTTTTTAAAGTCACCAGCCTTGGGCTTATGTTGGAAAAACAATTTATTTGAGCAATGACAGTATTACCTTTTTCGTTAAGTGCACAGAAGATTTCTTGTTCAAATCTTCATCCGAAAATCTTAAACAAGCTTTAACATGTGACACAAAAAGTAAATTATATTTGATAGGGCAAAAATATTTGTTATAAAGCTGTGGATTCATTTATATTCATTCAACAAAATACGTGTGGAAAATATTATCTTGTTTATTTCAGCATTTTGAGTTCACCCATCTAGACTTTATGAATGTCCCTAATATCTGATATCAAATGTATTTCATTATTGATAATCAAATTACCATACACCTCATGATATATCCCGCAATAATTTTCAAATAATTGACCCTAAGCCAGTTTGAGAAAAATACATTTAACGAGCTGACATACTTAACATATACAACATTTGACAAAGCCAAGATATTTTAAGAAAAAACAAAAACAATGATCTTTGGAGAATTCTCCTATTTTTTTTTTTTATTTTTTTTTTTTCATTATTGATTAGGAGATAGACATGATAAAGCCAACTTTTTAATCACAATACAATGCATACATGTATGTTTGAAAACAGAATGAGTAAGATTTATCTCCCTCTTTTTAGTTTTGAAGGTTAATATCTTGCTTTTTGAAACTTCTGGCATTAATAGTGGAACATCAGCTTCAAACTTTAGGTAAAAAGGGCAGCTAATAAAATCCCTCAATTTTGTAAAAACATCAGATTACAGAGAGTATCTGCCAGTTTGAAAAGTTAGGATAATTGTAATTTTATATTGCAACCCTGACAAAAACTTGATTAACCATTCTTAATACATAGGTTTTTGAAATTTAAGAGCTGACAATTTCAGTAAAGTTTGAAGAGAAGATTCTCAGTGGCCATCATGTTTTAAATGTCAGTGTATTACGATAGAGAGAGGTATCCCTTTATCAAACTGTGTCACATTTTTGTATCATTTGTCTCATTTGCAAATTATGCAGGAAAATGCAAACATACAGCAATACACGTTTATTAAATTATCTCAGTACTTGAAAGAATGTAGACAAATGGAACCTTTTTTTCAACATTCTGTAGCAAAATTTTCCTCAAATCAACATAACATCTTTCAAATTTCATTTGTTTGATCTGAACCCATTTCCAAATAATAGAACTGGGGATGTTACAATTTCCACTATCCTTTCTTTAGCTGCTGAAATAAAAATTATTATACTCCCATTCAAGTATAACATGAGCATACTGTATTTCAGTGGCCATCAATCACAATTACACAAATATAGGTTGTTTGATTTTTTAGCTAAAGGATACACCCACATGTGGACAACTAATGAATCAACTTGCTTTTGGAAAATATCCCAATATTAGCTCAGAAATAAAAGAATTCTATTGGTTTTTGGGGTGCTGTATCGATGCACACAATAAATCACAAATCTGACAGACCCTCACGTTGCAGTGGGAATTGATACACTTGAGACAAACTTCTATCCGAGATAGAATGCTGTGATTGTTTCAATTTCAATCGGCAGTGGCAGATTTAGAGGGGATTTTACAGGTTAGAAAGCCACTTTTTCACTAAAAAACAGGGAAAGACAGTTATCTAATGCACAGCAAACCAGCCCCTTCTAAAAATCGAACCCCCACAGAAAGAAACAAAATAATCCTGGATCTGCCCAAGTTGATTACTCATTAGTAAATAATAATAATAATAATAATAATAATAATACAGTTATTGTTACAGCACTATCTTAGACACTTTTTCTATCTTTCCATCAGCTGCTTTGTTTTTAAATCATCCTTGGTATAATTGATTCTTTAAATTCAGGGTTATTAATATACCCTTACATTTACAGAGGTGGTGGCATATAGGAATCCTCGCGTCCATTCATCCATCCATCTGGCACAGTCTTGTTAGTGCAACTAGTCCTATAGTTTTTCATGGATTGCCATGAAATCTGTAAATATTATGATCATCACCTGAAGATGCACATATGGACAAATCACTTTGCTACTTGAATTTATATAAGAGTTATTCCCTGTTTTGTATCTATGATAATGAAGCATCTGTCAAAAGAGTATACTAGAAAGAAGCAGAATGAAGGGTGAAGTGTCATTTTCAATACTTATAAGTAATTACAAGTAAGTAATTACAATATTAAAAATATTTAAAACTACTACAGCTAATAGCCAAGGGCATATCACAAATGGCCCTGTTTACTACAGTTTACCTGGCAGGTCCTTAAGCAGAAACACTAGTGATGAATAACAAGAGTAAGGAGAAGACAGGTATTCAGTGGCCATAACTCCTCTAAATCATGATTTATTCAAGAAAAGGTGCACGATAAATCTGATTGAAATCCAACATTCCTTCATAAAGTTATGCTTTTGGAACCATAGTTAGGAGGACGGGCAGTCAGGGGTCATATCTGTTCTAAGTGATAATGTGGAGCGCTTGAAATTAAACTCATTGAAGGTCTCATTAGTTTAAAGGTGCATGACTAATACGCCTGAAATCTAACAATCCTTGGTAATATAATGCTGCAGAAACCAATTACAGGAGCATGGGAAATCAGAGGGGATAACTCCAGTATGAGCATGGGAAATCAGAGGGGATAACTCCAGTATGAGCATGGGAAATCAGAGGGGATAACTCCAGTAGATGATGTGAACTGCTGAATATTAAACTCTTTCAATGTCACATAAATATAAAGCTGCATACCAAATTTGGTTGAAATCCAACATTCATTTATAAAATACATCTTAGACAATCAGAGGCCACAGCTTCAGTAAATGATCTTACGGAATGCTAGAAATTAAACTTGTTCAAAGCCTGATCAGTATAAAGGTACATGCTAAATTAGGTTGGAATCCAGAAGTCCTTAGTAGAGTTATATTGCAGAATCCAAATTTAGGAGGGTAGGAAATCAGAGGCCACAACTCAACTAAATGTTATTGTGAAACATTGGAAATTCAGCTCATTCAAGGTCTCAGCAATATAAAGCAGCATGCCAAATATTGTTGAAGTCCATTCATCCTTGAGAAAATAATAATGCAGAAACCAAAGTCAGGAAGACAGACAATGGGGGCATAACTCCTATAAATGATGTCTTGTTATGCCGGAAATGAAACTCATTCAAGATCTCATCAATATCAAGCAGCACATCAAATGTAGTTGAAATCCAACATATTTTAGTAAAGTTACACTACGGAAACCAAAGTCAGGAGGACATCCAATCAGGGGCCATAACTTCTGCAATGATGTCATGGTGCTGGAACTCATACTCTGCCAAGAACTCATCAGTATAAAGCTGCAAGCAAATTTTGGCTAAAATTCAAGAATCCTTGACAAAGTAATGCTCCGGAAACAAAATTCAGATGGACAGTCAATCTGGTAACAGCTCCTGGAAATTATGTTGTTGAATGCTGAAAATAAAAGTTATTCAAGGTTTCATAAGTTTAAAAGCAGTATATCAGATTTGGTAGAATCCAAAAAATGTTAGTAAAGTTATGATGTGGAACCTAAAGTTAAGAGTACAGGCGATCAGAGAAAATATCTCATGTAAAAGACGTCCTTAGTGCTGGAAATAAGACTCTTTCAATGACACATCGATATAAGGCAGCATATCAGATTTTATTGAAATCCAACAAACCTTAGTAATGTCATGCAGTGGGAACCAAAGTCTGCAGGAGAGGCCAGCAGGAGCCACAACGCTTGTAATGATGTTATATAAATTTGACTGAAATCCAACAAACTTTGGTTAAGTTATGTTGCAGAAACCAAAGTTAAGAATATGTATAATCAGGGGGGCATAACTCATGTAAATGATATTATTGAATACTGGAAATCAAACTTCTTAAAGGTCTCATCAACATAAGGCAGCATTCCAAATTTGGTTGAAATCCGAACATCTTTGATAAGGTTAAGCTGCAGAAACTAATGTTAGGAGGACATGCATTATGGGGCTATAACTCGTCTAACTGATGACTTAGAAGGCTGGAATTCAAACTATTTCAAGCACACTAAATTTGGTTAAAATCCAACCATTTTCCAGTATAGATATCTTGCTGAAACCTAATTTAACATTAATGTAAGACAAGCTTGACAAAAACTGGAGCTATTAGTATTAGGTGCATTACAAAGGGCCTCAGTTACTACAATTTGCTCTGGAGGGTCTTAAACAGAGGAAATTCATGGATACAAAAGAGGTATATCCAATAACAATGGGCCAAAACTCTATTTTTAAAAAATGACTCAAATTCTGGCAATCAAAGTAATGCAAGAGTCCAATAATATAAAGCTGCACAAGAAATTTGCTCTAAATCCAATGATTACTGGTACTGCAAGAATGTATACATCAATGTTGGAAAAAACTGGCCACCACTCCACCAATTACATTATATCCTTAGAATTAATCTCATAGGAAGTAGGTGGCTGAAAATATAAATCATCCAGGCTGTCATCAATATAAAACTGATACATGAAAAGTGAATCCACATCCAACATTCATAGGTAAAGTTATGCTGTGGAAACCAGTCTAGTGATAAGAAATCAGCCATCAATTCTGTATGTCAGGATGTAGGAAACTGGAAATGAAACTAATGTGTGGTCTTTTAATATAAAGCACATACCAAATTTAGCTGCAATCAAACAACTGCAGAAACTAAGGTGTATGAGGATGGGCAGTCAATGCCCATAAGCTCTCTCAATGACGCAGTTAATACTGGACATCAGACTCATTCAAGGCCTCCTTAGTAAATTGCTGCATGCTAAATTTAGTTGAAATTCTACAATCCCTAAAAAAAGTATGCTGCCGAAATCAACACAAGAACCGACAGACTCATTCAAGGTCTCGATGGTATAAAGCTGAATGCCATATTTGGTTTTAAATCAACCTATTGTTGTCCCAGATAGTTGACTGTGGAGCATCAGTCGCTCTCAGTCAAACGAATTGTGGTCAAATTCAGTTTTGCACCATTCTGTTTCAAACTTGAAATTATTTGGAATAAAAGCCCACACTTTGGCAAGACATCATGTGAACAAATTAATAGATTATCCTCGAATATACATATTTCGTGCCCTTAACGTGAATTTTAACGCGTTCGTTATAATATTGTGAGAATCTATTCAAATAACCATAGAAAGTGTTCAACTATATCTACTTCATTTAATTATCGTTAAAAAAAATTTGGCATTCATGTACATTAGTTCAGAATTACCGTTTTTCCGAACGTGTGTAAGTTTACTTTTTTCCGGAAGTGCATCCATGGTTCGTGACACTGACTAAAAAATCACGTGGCATATGACCGGAATGTGCCAGTTAGGCCAAGGTATGGATATTATTTGTTTATAGTGTCTCCGTGTTTTTAAATTTAAAAAAAATAATAATTTAAAAACGAAAAAACATTTCCGTTCATTCTATATGCAGTTTGTGCACTTACATTACTGCTTGCTTGTTCTTTACCATATAAATACATAGAGAGAGACAGACAGACAGACAAATTTAAAAATAGACTGGTGAATGGATACATATTTTATTATAATAGATTCAATGTCTTTTGATGTAGAATATATGTTTATTATGAAATAATACTGAAACGAAAAACTCCATAGTGAATATACATTTCCAGTGTAAATTTTTCTTATGTTGTATAAGAACCCCACATGATTAAAACCAAATATTTATATTGGTTTTGCCATTGTATCAATTCCCAAAGTGGGTTTTCCTGTTCAAGATATGTAAACAAAGCCAAGATGTGATCAGCGGACCTATCTTTAGCATATAATACAAAATGCAAGGCCAAAATGTCAGACACAAATAAAGCATTAGTGAATTTCTCCCGATTATAGTTTTTGTAGTCTGTATACTTTTCTAATTTGTACCAATATGATATTTCTTTCTTAAATGTTTCCAAGTTTGGTACTTTATTGCGAATATGTAATTTAAATATGTAGTTCTTTCCAAAAATATTTAATAAAATTTAAAATTTCCTTAGATTTCTTTTGTTTATTTATTAATAATATTGTATCTACTGCTGTGAAGTTAAAATGTACAAGGTGTATCTTTCAGCCACCTGATTAACTGTGTCCAACATTTTTTAATTATAGTGCAATCATAAAATAAATGAAAAAGCGACTCTTCTGTTTCTCTACAAAAAAAACGTAACTTGTCTTGTCTAATTCTCATTTTGTGCAAAAGAACATTTGTAGGTAGAATTCGATGGAAAATTTTCAATTGAAACCATTTAAGATAAGTAACTTTTGTACACTTATGTTCCAATATATACTCCTTTTTCCAGTAAAAAAACACTCATTTAAGTTAAAATCACGTCTCCATTTATCTTGTGCCTTTGGATATAATTTTTTTTTTATACAAACCGATAAATATTTTCACAACTGTTCTTTTGTTGAGTGAGTAATCTTAGCAGAAATGATATAGTTGTTAGGTCTATGTTAGATAATATCTGATGCATATAATTTTTGTACTAATGTATTACCTCTTCATACGAATGCACTGAAACTGATCCTTTTGCAGATGACACAACCTTACATGCCATGAGTGATACAATCGCTTCTCTTGAACAAAATTTACAACAGAACGTTGATGCTGTTATATTGTGGTGCAAAACCAACAAAATGCAATTAAATACAGAAAAAAATAACTGTATGACAATTGGATCAAGCAAAGAATACATTAATTAGAGGATATCAATATATTTGTTCAAGGAACTAAATTAAAATAACATCGAAAATCAAAATTTTTAGGTGTGATTATTGACAGACATTTTATCATGGGAAAATCTATGCCAGAATCTATGCCAAAAAGGCCAAAAATGTTTTATAAAGAATATATATATTGCCTTGGTTTGATTATACATGTAGTTGCACAATATGGAGGAATTGCAATGCTACTAATCTTAATATTAATCAGATAATTAAACTCCAAAAACGAACAGCTAGAATTATTACAAGAAAAGACTATCCATCCTCTCATTTATTCATTAAATTACAGCGGTTACCTTTAAAGTATAGAGTAAAGTACTTTAAAGCTATTTTGACATATAAATCTGTTCATAACATTGCTCCACAAAATATAAATAATCTACTAGCTCCAGCTTCCAACATCCATTCACACAATCTGCAGTCTATTTCGCATACTAATCTTCATTTGCCTAAATTCAAAATGACTCTGTACAAAACATCTTTTACATATTCTGCAGCAGTGTTGTGGAATATCATTCATAATGATATTAAACAAACACCAACACTCTATTCTTTTAAGAGCGCACTTCACAAATTTCTTCTTTCTGATTATGCCAAATCTCAAACAAATTGAGATACCTACATGTAACTTGATACCCCCACCACGTTCCCATCTCCCAAAGCAACATGTATATTTTACGCGTTTAACTCGTATGTATGTATGTATGTATGTATGTATGTATGTATGTATGTATGTATGTATGTATGATTACTTGTGAGTGTGTCAGACACTGTATACAAGTAATATGACTTATATTTGTACAGATACATTGCATTTATAATTTTGATATTTTCTATTATTAAGGACTACATGAAAGATTGGTTGATTAATTCAGAATCAAATGTGTTATCCTGAGAAAATAAAGTTATTATTATTATTATTATTATTATTATTATTATTATTACTACAGTTTCTTCCAATACTGTAGATTGCATATGTTATGAAAACAATTATTTCAAGGCTTCTCTATGTTTTCTATTTTCATCCATATTTAGACATATCTGATGATGGATTAGCATTATTTGTACAAATTTTAAAGGTCTTCATGCCAGGATGGTTTCTACCAGATCAAATTCTATTCAGTGGTTTTGATAAGAAGTCATGTTAAAGTTTTTCTGTTTTTGGCAATGGTAGTCATATTTAATGGTGGATCAGCACCATTTGTACAAACCTGAAAGGTCTTCATGCTGGGATGCTTTTTGTCAAGTTTGGTCAAATTCTATTCAATAGATTTGGAGAAGAATTCATTTCAAAGTTGTTCTATTTTTAGTAATTGAGTCATTTTTAATTTTTAATGATGGATTAGCACCATTTGGATAAAATTAAAGGTCTTCATGCCAGCATGCTTTCTGTCAAATAAGATCAAATTCTGCTTGGCGGTTTTGGAGAAGTCATTTAACCGTTTTCTACATTTAGTAATGGTCACCATATTTAATGGAAGAAAAGCATCATTTGTGCAAACTTGAAAGCCCTCTATGCCAGGATGACAAGAAGCTGCTTAAAGGTATTTATAATTTTAGCAACAGCAGCCAGATTTTATGGTGCATCACCATCTTTTGTGTAAATCCAAAAGGTCTTCAAGCCAGGATGCTTTCCATCAAGTTTTATCAAATTCTATTCAGTGGTTTTTAGATGTTATTTAAAGGGGTTTTCTGTTTTTAGTAACAGCAACCACATTTGAAGGCATATTGGTATCAGTTGCATAAATCTGAAAGGTCTTCATGCCAGAATGATTTCTGTCAAGTTTGATCAAATTCTATTCAACATTTTTGGGGAAGTAGTCGTTTAAATGTTTTTCTATTTTTAGTAATGGTGTCCATATTTGATGGCAGATCGACATCATTTGTTATACATTTGGAAGGTCTTCATGCCAGGATACTTTCTGTCCAATATGATCAAATTCTGTTCAGTCATTTAAAGATTCTATTTTATTTTTAGTAATGGTGTCCACATTTGACGGTGGATCATCATCAGTTGTACAAATATGAAACCCCTCTATGCCTGGATTTGTCAAATTTGGTCAAATTCTGTCCAGCAGTTTCTGAGAATCATTTTTGTTTTCAAGAAAAAAACTATTTTTAGTAACAGCAGCCATATTTGATGACATTTCAGCATCATTTATACAAACTTGAAACATCTTCATGCCAGGATGCTTTCTGTAAAGTTTGTCAAAATTATATGAAAGTTTTGGACAAGAAGTTAAGGTTTTTTTATTTTTAGTAACAGTCGCTTTCCCTATTTTAGTAACAGTGGCCACAAGGCAGTTCAGCATCATTTGTACAAATTTGAAATGTCTTCCTGCCAGGATGCTTTCAGTCAAATTTGATCAAATTCTCTTCAGCACTTTTATAGTAGTCATTTAAATGTTTTTTACTATTTTTAGTAATCGATGACATATTTGATGGCACATCGGCATTATTTGTACAAATTTGAAAGCCCTTCACAATAGGATAACCTGTGCCAACTTTGGTCAAAATTTGTTTGGTGTTTTTTAAGAAGTTTAAAATAGCAATTGGTGATGGACACATGATACATGACACATGATGCACAACAAATGCTGGGTCATACTATAAGCTCACTTTGCCTTATGGCCATGTGAACATGCTCATAGCATAGCATATTCATCAAGGTATACAATGCTGCATCATGATGAATATACATCAGCCCTGTTGTCCTTGTATACTAAATGAAACTCATCAATTTGATGGACGAGTACACTCAGAAAAACACGATGAGTTGAACATACATCCCATACCATTAGCCTGGTTGAAACTGAAGTGCGTTTAAACACGCATACCTGTTTTCTTGTGGAATTTCTGAGGAATGTAATATTGATGCAGTACTTAAAGTTTTTAACAAACAAGAGTACCATGAATTTTATGTAATTTGCCTGACAAAATGTTGAGTGCACCAACAAAATGCTGTATTTTCAATCTAAAGTTCTTGAAAGACACTTGTAAATTATTATTATTCAGCCTCCTGCTGGGTATCCATTTGAAGGTCCCTCACCCTTATGAAGCTTGTCTGCTTACTTGTATACTTGTATCGAATGCTATAAACTTTGTGTCAAAGCAAAGCACATGACCCATGAATGGGGATCAGCACTATTTCTGTTCTCCATATTTCATTGGTTACCAATAATTAGTACTCATTTCTCATTCATGAATAATAACAAGCTGTCCCTGCATCACTAGTTAAATATATCAAGTGGTACATGTGTTATTGTGCGGAGACCATTTTTCACAACTAACCTTGACCTTTTGACTCCAAAATCAATAGGGTTTTTCCTTACCCCAAGTGCAAGCCATCCACAAAATTTGGTAACTGTAGATGATGGAGAACTGAAGTTATGCGGAAAAGGAAAAGTTAAGGGACAGACAGGGTTATAGCATTATATACTAATGCCAAAAAGCACGTGTAGAAGAAAATGGAACAAAGAAAGGCACAGATAAAAATGAATACTGCAATAAAAAAAGCTTTATTTACTTGATACTTTTGACTTGCCAAGGCATGTACATATCCTCTGAATACACAGTTAAATCAATACCATAACATGAAAAAGTACTTCAACTTCAAGACAAGGTCATGACATAACCATGCATATCACATGTATTTCCTTATGGTATGTTGAATATCATGACATAAAAAAATTTCTTCATATAAAACCTTTAATCTTCTCACCCATATTATTCAAACAAATGAGGTGGTTTGAAAAAAATGAAAATCATGCAAAGCCTTGCACATACATGTATTATTAAAAAAAAAATTATTTTTTTTTAACACTACATGAAGCAGTTATGGGTGAAAATATTATTGGACGACTAGGTAAAATATATATAATTTCTTTCATGTGTTACAAAACTAAGATTTTAAATGGAAATAAAAGTTACAGTTATCATAGCACCAAACCATGGAAAAATATTTCAACAATACAAGGTTTGTAAGAAGTATAATGTTTTCAGTAAATATGTATACCAATTAGAATGCCCAAGAAAATGTCAGATTGGGAAATATACAAAAAAAATTCATCAAACACTGCATGAATCGTTGCCCTTGATTTGTTTCTATTTGCCACCAACTGATTATAAAATGTAATTGCTGTGATGTCCATACCAATATCAGAACAACACAAAGTAATATTGCATATGGGAAAATTTCCACATCGTTTTGATTTTTTTTAAATTCTGTTACGTGGTAACTTATTGCCAGAATTTAACCTGCTGAATGAAATACTATAATGAGAATATCGCAAAATCATGAAAAACCGCAAGTATACATTGTTTCCAGACTGGAAGCTAACAATATACCCATATGTAATATATGTCTATCTAAAGTAGCAATATTAACAGTACAACAATAGGCTAAAATTTTGAGTTATATCATTTAGGTTTTTAGAAAGGTTTGATCAATAATTGAATGGAGAGTATTCTGGGGAACAATAAAAACATACAAAGGCTACATTCAAAATAACACATACACACACACACAGATGCACACTGAGGTGTTTTGTACAATATATCCAGATATTAATATTTCAAACAGCAAATTCTTTAATGCCTTAAACACAGATGCATGTTTAAAATTCAAATTGTCAGAGAGATTATATCAATTAAAAAGAGCTGTCACAGGACAGCATAGCTGGACTATTCAAAATTACTTAAGATAAACAACAGCAAAAACTAATAACAAGAGAAAAAATATTAGCATACACTTTCTTATACCAACATTATTTGTGGAGTATTCTGGATTTTCATTAAAGCAAACTGCATGTTTCTCAATCATTATCTATTATATAGATGGACATATCAACAGGCAGAGAGACAGATGAGCAGACATGACTGAGATTATATCCACAAAAGTATATGTATAAAATATGTGAATTTCACTTATCTTTACAAAGTTTACATGAACAACTTATCTCGAGCATGCCAACTTTCATGTGAAACATCTAAACAGTGGTGTATCATAATAATAATGAAGCATGCATGTATAAAGAATATTCACCTGTCTGCATGAGTGTCACTCCTGCCTGAACACTGCAGTTGTAGAGTAGTATTTCTCAAGATGCTTCCATGTATTATGAGGTTAAATTACTGTAAAGGCAACATTTGCCAACAAATTCAAACAAACTGCATTTTCAAAGCAGTTTGCATGGTTTATGTTTTTGCCATTCCAATCCATTGTTTCATTCGCAATCAATTTGACACGGATAAATTGTTCATGTTTTCTGACTACCATAATGAATACAACTCTTGGGACACTATACAAGTTGGAACACCCTTAATTATTTTCAGAAATATTTATCATGCTCAGTAAATGTTTGAACACGAAATCGTAGTAAATTTTTCATGTACAACGAGTTTTGGGACTGCCGAGAAGTTGGGACTTTTTCTTAAACATGCTGATCAGTGTATTCTATTGATCATAACGTTAGAGTTCCGGACTTACCAGTTAAGGAACTAATCCCATTACTGAATAGGTTGGATTCTTATAAATTAGATTGAGAAAAAGAACAAATATTTAATTTTTACCTGTTTTTTATATTTCATTTCATTTTATATTTTATTTCAATGTATATAATTATTTATTGCTGAATATTGTATAATTTTGTTGGACAATGCCAAGCATTTAGCAATACCACAATGTATCAACAGTAACTTCCCCCATTTTTGCACTAATTTACTTTTGTTGCTTTACACATTATAACATTAAAACTGTCAGCTGTCACTAGTAATTACAACATTTTCTGCCTTGAAAATGTCAACACCTAACTCATTAAAATGTGTTAAGGTATTACAACAATTTCTGGGTATAGTTCATCGCTCACACTGAGTGGACTAAACAACTGTTTACATCATAGCATAACCACATGTACATTACCAATTTGTAAAGAAGTACACCTCTTGGTTTTGAATCATAGGCACCACTGCACTGAACATAATTGATTCCTATGAAAAACAAAATGATAAAAGAATTCAGAGAACTAATGCTTTGAAAATATTTGAAACAACAGTGCAGTGGTAGTTTATTTTGATGTATGTGACCTTGAGTATTGACATGTATACTAAGCTACAGTAAACATAATATTATGGAGTAAGGAGCAAGTACATTTATAAGTGCTACACCTGAGTTTTGGGACTAATTTGAGTACTGCAATTATGAACTGTAACCTTATGATTTTCAAACAGTTAATTAGTTTGGCCTAATGTCATAGAACAAAGCAGGTAATTACATCATCGTTTGAGCCATTTTCTGGGTGTAAAACATATAACTGTTTTTGATTGCTGTCATAACAAAGATCTATTACTGCCAGGCAAATTCAACAATTATTATCAAACCAACATTAACAGTGGCTGAAATTTGTGAAATTACAATTTGTGTCAAGTAAAAACCCAAACCAAAATGGATTGATAACGATATAATCAGATCTTTATTCAGTATTTTACTTTGTATTCATTCTTTAACGAATATATGATGGTTATGTGAAAATCTGCCTAATATATTTATAAATATTGACTGACCATTCATGTCTTTTATATGGATTACAATACTTTGCTGGATCGCTTATAATAATGAAAAATAAAACCCCTTGACCATATGCAGCAATATAGCAATAGCAATGTAGCTAAAGTGTAATCTGGAAGAATGAGATATGGTCAATAAACAAATGTTAAATCTTCTCATAATAATTTTTATGAATAAACAAGGACACAAGTGACATTAAGCACAACATCCACTGATTAAGTATTCTAGGTCTTGTTTAAGTTTTATGTTGCCATGCAGTCCATAGACTAGACAGTCTTTATTTTTATCTTAATGTTCCTCCTGGATCAGAAAATATGCACATAAAATAACAATATAAAAAGCAACCACAGCAGTGTAAAACCAGTTTACTGACTTTGCAATTGGTCGTTACTGATGTAACATGTGGCAATCTTGCCAATTATGTCCCGAATTTGTTGTCTGAAGTGTTGTGAGGCCAAAATGGTTATATTTTCTACATGCATAGGTCTTCAGTCACAAAAAATAATAATTATATTTTCCTGTCCCAAGATTTATATCCATTATAGCAGACTGCGAAAATACGAAAAATAAAACATGAAAATTCTTCTGTGACTACCATAAGTTAAGCCGTCTTAAGTGATGAAACTTGCTGTTTAGTCCTTCCTGTCCTTGTTGTCCCGCCATATCCTGAATGTCAAGATACTAGCAAAGCTGACCCAGCCCAGATATGGCAGCAAGATATAGCTGGCTGTTGGATTCACTGCGTGAAACATGTAGATTGTTGCTACAATACCACCCCACATTGCACCTATTTCAAGTGTGGCCTATAAAGAAAAAAAAAACACCTTTTACATTACTATTCGAGAGTTTCTTGTACAGGTTTTACAGGATGTTACCGAGTACTACAATTCTTTTCCTATATTTTCTGTTATTTTAGGTACAGGAACTTACCTGCTACTTTGTGCACTGTATGATTTTATAATTAAGCCTCAAGTAGAAAGTGCAGAATTGTTTATTTTCTTGAAAATTAAACCTTGAAAAGATGAGAAGTCAAAATTTTCTTGAATTTAATACTTCTTGAATACTTACCCCGTCACATTAATGTTTGGAAACAAATTGCTCCTTCCCATCTATATATCATATAGCCAAAGGGAAGAAACTCTGACAAATTACCAAATTTATTCCAGTAGGTGGGTACTCATATACCAGATATCCGGTTTAAGCTTGAGTAATACATCAACAAGGATGACTGCATTTGTTAGGAGGTGTAGGAAGCTTTACTGTAATGTCATTGGGTAAATATTCTCAGAAAAACATCATTTAATATTAAATGTCCTTTCACGTCTAATACAATACCTGATCACATTAACATTATGTGAATGGGCAATAGAAGGAGGAAATGCATGAGCATCCAACCTCTACTATGGGTAGTGGTTGTCTCTGCCGCATCCACTGGACCCACCAGATCAAATTTCATTCTCTGTGATGCTAGATCTCTAAGATATAAGTTTGAGAAGATTGACTGTGCATGACAGCCAATGAATTTAATGATGCCTTAGATCGAAAGGTTGTGTTTGAACATGAGGATCACAAAGATTGCTCAAATCTCATGAGCTGACATCTTCATGAGGCATATTTGGTCTTGCGATACTTCAGAGCATGCTGAGCATTGCACCGACTTAAGCCAAGATGGCAAGGCTTGAGGAGTTATTTCACTGCCTTTACTAGAAGGAAGAGATGTTGGGCCCCACGACTGTTTTTCATGCATTTCAAATAGTGCCTGTGAGCATGGACTGGGTTTTGCATCGTTGTTTGTCTCAAAGTATTGACATATTGGCACAAGGCTCTCCTGACAAGAGCCTGGCATGTGGGAAGAGCCTATCCGGGCAGGGACAGCAAACCTATGACCTACATCTGAGAAGAGCTTTGGAGGTCAGGCACCTAATGTTCTGGATTATTCTCAATATCAGTTGGAGGAAAAGCGCAGCCACAAAACCCATCCTAAATCACTGACAGAGCATCTGGGTCCGGACTGGAGATGAAGATGGACAGTTTGTGGTTCTACCTCGTCACAAAGAGATCTATCATTGGATGCCCCAAAATGCACAATTGCGATGAAAGATGCATGGATGAAGAAACCACTCTTTTGTGAAGAGTATGGCACATTCTTGAAAACTAAATAGCTAGGACACTACCTGCCAGGAACACACCTGATCTGGACCATAATCTTGTGCTGGGAGATCCCGCATAAAAAGTACCAGACCAGGAGAGAGAGAACAGGTCATCTGGTCCCTCGTTTGAGGAGGCATGTCACCAGCAGAGTCATCTGACATTAAAATTATTATCCTTCCACAAAGTTGATCCTTCCAGAAATGTAAGGCATTAATTAACAGTCTTTATTTCCAGAACGTTGATGTGAAGGGGCCTCTCCCCTGACCTCCTGTTGCCACTGACCATGGTGAAGTGGGGCAAAATGTGTGCTCCCGACCATATGAACTGCCATCCATACAGACAGTAATCTCTGTTAGAGGTTTCTCCAGTGGAATTCCTACTGTAAGCCATTGTTTGCCTTGCTACTGACACAGAAACTGTTTTATTTCATTGGGATCATAACTTGATTTTCTAGACGACTGGAAAGGACATGCTCTGGACCAGTGGGGCCATCTGCAGAAGGCACATGAAGAGGCAACTGTATCAATAACCACACTAGTTAAAAAAAAGAAGCCTGAAAT
Organism: Margaritifera margaritifera; assembly: GCA_029931535.1. Taxonomy (NCBI): domain Eukaryota; kingdom Metazoa; phylum Mollusca; class Bivalvia; order Unionida; family Margaritiferidae; genus Margaritifera; species Margaritifera margaritifera. The sequence goes on from JAQPZY010000923.1 coordinate 52,633, forward strand.
TAAGCAGCGTTTGCAGGTAAAATGAATGAACAGCGAGTATCAATTATACCGTCTGCGATTACAAGGTCAGAGGCGAAGTCCACAAACTGTGAAAGTTCAAAAATAAAGTTACCAATATCTTGCAGTAACCTTAGTTAACAATTCCATACCAACTTTATATTTGAATGGGTAGAATTAATGATGATTCTGATGGCTGTTGAAAGGCCGTTTGGTGTTACTTTTACTGCAGTGAAAGCTAAATAACATCAGATATACAGGTAGCCACACAGCCATCAAAAGGGGAGGTAATCTGGAATAGTTTCTTCCCTTTTTCTACATGATATATCGATGAGAAAGACCACGTTTTCTTCTGTCTGGGAGTGCTAGATTTGAAAGGTAGTGAGTTTATTTCCTAATGTTAATGTGATCGGGTGATGTATTCAACATAAAAATGTTTAAAAAAGAGTCATCATTTACTACCATTTAAAAATGATAAAAAGAATAAAACAATAGTTGATCATGAGCTCCTAGATAGATATTTTAAATGCCAAAGATATAACTACAAAATATCACAGACATTTTTTTTTTTTTTTTACACAATCAATAGCTATTTCATTATAGGGAATATCACATACCAGGCCCAGTTTGTGAGCTCCAAAGAAGATGGGTGTCCAGGCCCAGTTTAGGGCAAGCTGTGTTCCATAGCAAGCCAGAGGAAGAGCTGCATCACCATGAAAACCACCTCCATCCCTCCACACAAGATATGAGGCATATCCCATACTTCCATACAATACTGACCATGCAGGACCAAAAAGCCAGTTGGGGGGTCTCCAGGAAGGCTTCTTCAGATGCTGAAAATACAATATTTCTCCACTGGAAAATTTTGTCAAAACTGTGTGCAAACAATTTTTAATTTATAAAGAACACACACCAGAACTAAAAAAAATCAGATAACCCAATGCCCAGGGCCACTCTAAATCTAGATCGAGCACCTCCCACATTCTATTTGAGTTACCTGACAGGCCTGCCAAAAAAAAAGAGTGCACTGACAAAATTCTGCATTTTCATTTTGAAGTTCTTTAAAGACACTGGTAAATTATTAATATTCAGCCCCCTGCTGGGGATCCATTTGTAGGTCCCACCACCTTATTGAGATCATCTGTTTAATTGTATCGAAGGCTATAACTTTGAGCAGAGAGCGAAGCACACGACCTATGAATGGGGAAACAGTACTATTTATGTTCTCCGTATATCATTGGTTACCCATAATTAGAACTCACTTGTCCTGCATGAATATCAATGAGCCATCCCTTGCTCAAGCTGACTTGTTAATGTATCACTGGTTAAATATATTGTTATGTATGATGTTTATATACTTAACTTTTGTCTATGATTGTAAGTTGTATGGTTATTTGAAAATTAGTCATAGTGTGAAGTGACATAGGTCATGTAGGCATGTGTATTTATATACAGATTTTGGTAAACAAATTCATTCCTGTTCTAGAATGTTGGTTCTAAAAGATCAGTCTTTAAGGAATCTATTTTAGTTGTGTTGTTGAAATCAGATATAATTAGAGAGGAATTATTTATTTACAATATTCATTTGAAATACTCAAGTGATCATAGACTTTTGGATTAATACATGATTTTTGTATTTATGTGAACTCCTTCAAATACATTCTGGATTACATCTTTGTGGTATAAAAGGACATTCAAGGCTATTGGAAAGTCATTCTGAACATTCTATTATTTTGGACTTGTGATTAGGAATTTAGAATTATTTGGAATTTAACTCACAAATTGCAAGTGTCTTTTTAATTTTCACTTTAACTGTTTGGAAATAAATTGCTTGTTGATTTTACTTATATTGTTGGTTTCACTTTCTTTCTGTTACATATTTTTAAGACCTAGAGCCGTAACAATATCGAGCATTACCTATGCGATTGTTTGAAAATTAAGCTAAGCTCAAGGATTAGTGATTTATAAAAGCCTCCAGTACAATGTTTTCACCTGAAAGGAACTGAGATAATTACATTGTATTATAATCCATTTAGTTCAGAGTTGGTATCCGCTAATTCTATTCATAAAGAGTGAGTGTTTTCTGTAATTGTGACACATCCACAGTATTATCACATGAAACTTGAATCTACTGTTTTTACTGATTGATTTTTAAAAAAAGACCAATTTCACTTTGACTTCATTTCTGTTTTCAACTTAGACTGATAAACATCGAGATTTCTGCATGATTCAAAATATGAAACTACTCCAAGGACTTCGAATACTCATCCCTATAGATCATGATGAAACATACAGACTGTATATCGACCTAATGGCAGAGTAGAAGGCATTACTGTCTGAACAGACGTGCGCCACAATTATACAGAACTCCACACCTGAGCATACAGAAATTGTGAAACTGTTGGAAATCATGTTAGCTGTGAGCCCCTCTATAGTAGAATGTAAACGAGGGTTCAGTCTCATAAACATTATCTCAAGTATAAGGGACTGACCATGTGATTTTCCAGAAGGAATTGGGTGTTTCAAAATAATAGTAAAAGAAATATGGCCTTGTTGGACTTGTGGATTGTAAGTCCGGGCAAGTGATTTTTTTTCAAAACATTTGCCCTGGGCCTGTGTCTGGAAAAAAATTTCTTTGAGCATTGCACACCTTTCCGACATATGAGGCAGAGCTGTTTATATCATTTCACAGTGATTCATGCTAAGAATGAAACAGTTCAACAAAACTAAACCAGTCAAAGCAATATTCAATTAATCATGATTTACTGAATTTTAAATATTTTTCCAGATATATTTGAAAAAAAAGACAGAGATTACACAGTTTTCATTCTGAAATAAAGATAAACTCTATTTTTCATGTATGAAAAAGGGACATAATTTTACAGGCTTGTTATTCTGAATGTAGTTGATAAACAAAATGCAGCTATAGTATTGGGAAATTTCACACAAAAAATCTTAACACATGAAACTCATATACTGAATACCGCAAAATCAGTTATAATAAAAATTTAGTTTCCTCTCTAAGTTCTTGAGCTGTATGTTGCCTGACTATATGCTGCATCACCTTTCTGCTTTCTAGTTTGTTCATCCTATGCTTTCATACTTACCTCCCTTGAAGTCCCTTTTTACCATCCAATGGGTTAGCCTTTTGTTTTGTTTGGTGTTTGACAGCACAGCAACACATGAAGGTTATTTTGTGCCAAGGCAATTGGAGTAAATTGACTTGACCCAGGCTGATTCAATGGTAGGATTCTAACATACACACTTTAGGTTATGACTCCAGCATGTTAACAAATTGTCTATTGTGGCTTCTCCAATGAATTACATAAAAATGGATTCCTTGTTTCTTTTTTTCTTTACATTTCAAAAGACCTATGTACTCAGACAAAATCGAAGCATAATAATTACAAGTACTAGGTAAAATCAAAGATATATTAAGTACTGTAGCTTAATATCATGAAAAGTTGCATAATATTAAATTATTACCCATGATGCTTAAAAGGTTGGCCCAAAAGATGGTGGCCCCTATTTCCAGGGAAGTTAAATCTGAGAAGATTTAAGAAATGAAAGCCCAGCAAACTTACCTCATACCATGTTTCGATGTTTTGTCTGCTAACGAAGCCACCAGCAAAACCACCAAGAAAGGGAAATGCTGTGAATGCTACTGGGGTCAAATAGTTTGACATCTATAAACAGACAAAAGTGTATCAGACTGAGTACAATGACTACCAGAGTAAACAAGAATTTGGATTAGAATGTAGGAATAAACAGACATGATAAAAGAGCAATCATATGGATGCAGTACACGTGTATGTTAAATTGAGAAAATAAGTACAGCATGAACATTTTTAAATTAGGCATTGTATGCAACATGACATGGTAAGGAATAAATAAATAAATAAAGAAAGAAATAAACAAAGAAATAAATAAATAAAAAAGTGTCCCATGCAACTCAGTGTCTCACCTGCATTGTCTTAATGCATTTCCGTCAAATCTGACTTACCAAAAATTCAACACAAAACTTTAATGCAAAACTTAAACATTGTTGATGCCGTTGTCATTGTCACAAGAAAAGTGATAACTATGTCTCACCATTTTAAAGCAGATGAGACAAAAATATATCAGTAACTAAATAAATACAATTTTCAACTGCAAAGAAATTTCAACAGACTCCCACTAGTCATTTTGTAAAAACAGTATCATGTCATTATCTAACAAGCTGTTGTAGCCAGAAATTTGATTGTGGAAAACTTGTAAACAATACTTTTCCAAATGCTGCAGCTCTAATGGTTTGAAATAGCACTGTACTTTCTTTTAATATGAATATGGGAAAATCTGTGTAAACATAGGCATCTAGTATATAAAACGTATTGATATTACTGTTTCATAACATCCACATGCCATGATACTGTTGCTACTCAGAACAAAGCTAAATCATTATGTTTATTCCTAATATGTCACGTGATGAGCCCAAGTCATGCTGAATAGCACAGGATCATTTACATATTGAAAATCTGCTTCAACATGGAATACAATCTGTCCATGATGCCCCTATATTCTTGAATGTCTTTGGGCAAGAAATTCTAACTCAAAGTCTGCACATTTTAGCAATCTGTAATTTAATCTGAACTAGAACAACTACTATGACTTGCCATCACAAATTCACATGCTGTTCCCTGGATATTCCAAACTCCCATCTTATTAACCCACCCACCCACACTCACCCCCACCCACTGTGAATATTTGACAGTTTTTATAATGCAAAAACAGTCACATATATGATGCTTCTTCCTGCTGTAGGTGCACGGCTTCTTCCTGCTGTAGGTGCACGGCTTCTTCCTGCTGTAGGTGCACGTATGAAGTTTGGTCAGAAATTAATCTGATAATGTTATTGTAATTGATATTTTTGTACATCTAACCTCTGACCCTCCCCCCCCACACACACACACAGAGGAATCCAAGGAATGGGAGTCCATAATAACAGCCATTTTGCAAATTGTCACCATAGTGTAAACATAGCTATAAAATTTTGTAAATTGCTACCATGCAGTTTAGGACATGTGGTAACTGGCAGATGGATGGAAAGACCGAGTGCAAAGCAATATCCCTTATGCTTTTTTAAACCAGGTGTAATCAAGAATGACATGGCTCACCTCAACAAAGCTTTTAGTGGTTTCCAATAGCCATAAACATTAATTATCAAGCAGAAAATACGGTCAAACTAAAGTGATCTTGACAGCAAAATGTTGGCCCATTTTCTAATTAAAGCTTTTGAGGGAATTTTTTCTTCATCAATTTAACTTTAAATCTTGTTAAAATTTCAAATATAACTTTAAATCCATGCTAAATATCCAGTATTGTGCTGAAATACCATTAAACCACATACCTACCTACCTACATACTTACATACTGTGAAAAGATGCAAGACATAAAACAATAAAAAAGCGCATTTTTTTCTGTATCAAAGTACTATAATGTATTGAGGAAAAAAAAAGATTAATGTTGTTTTTATATTATGTTTTTTCAATCGTTGTTCTTAAAATCTGCTTCAGAGGCCAGTGTTCTCCCCAGGGCCTTTACCGTAGCGGGCCCACTATGCTATCGTTTCAAACCCCGATAACCCCCGATGCTTTAGAACCTGCTGCTACGCTATGCTCTTGTGCCACTATGCTTTAATGTTTCCCACTACCCTTATAAAATTAATGTTAAACAAACATCCTGTCACCTATATCAAAGCCCTATACTCAAATGACACCTGTATAATTACTCACTCACTTAACCATTATCTTTTGTACCTGGCTTGCATGACTGCCAGTGAGCAAACTTTTGTGCGGGTTTCATCTGCACAGTCAGAGTCATGTGATTGGCCAGCGATGATGAAGTCTACAGGCAGTGTTATACATATATTTCAGGCATTTACACCAGCGGCCAAAGCAATTATACATATTATATTAAAAATTCTTGTGAAAAATGAACTCCACCACCTTCCAAGAAACGTAAAATTACCCAGTGCCCGGCTAGCCCCATGTTGGCCTGGTTATGAAAATCAGAAATTGGCATCATCAATAGTGGCAGTGATTCTGATTCCGATAGCGTCAGCATGTTTTCCACAAGGAAAGATATCAAAAAATGAATGACCAGATTTAACAATGAATGGAAGACGTTATACCCTTGGGTGGAAATTGCTGGATCAGATGGCAAGTTTTCCATATTGCTAAATTTTGGTTCAGATCTACTGGGGGGTGGGGGTGTTGTAATATATATTTTTTTTTATAGTAGTTACCAGTAGTTGTAGTTGCAATTGTTGTCGTTCTTATTAAGTTGTGACGAGGAATGAAAGTTGCATTTTATTCACGGGTTCTAATTATGTTTACATAGTTTAATCTGAGCAAGAGAAATAATAGTTTGGTCAGTAAACCTTAACTTAAGTGGGTGCTGCCCTATTAATTTCTCATTTCTCTTTTCTGTCTATCCAAGTAATAAATGGAACAATCTTTATCTTCCAGTTTTACCTCTTTTGAAAAGATATCAATAAAAAGTATCCCTTCATAAATATAACTTAAATAATTTCATCCATATGCTTACTTATTATTCAGTAAAGTCATTTTTAATTTAATTTAAACTTTTGAACAATATTTAAGCTCTCTAACATTGATTCAGTGAAGAAATTAAACAATAGCAAACACTTTGATATATTGTTCTTAATGGAAAGGAATATGTATTATCTTATTCTGTGATGATTATTTGAAAACATATCACTGTCTTGACTCTTGAAGAATTTGTCCTAGGTAATTCACTTAATTAGGATTCAGGTAGTTTTGTCTCTTTTTTGTACATCCATTAATAAATTGCATGTTCCATTTTTTTCAGATTGTGAAAGGTCATTCTCCTCAATGAATAGAATTAACAGTGTTTTAAGGAACAGGTTGACACAGAGGTTACTGAACTACCTGATGATAATCAGTACTGAAGGACAATCCTTAAAAGACTTTAATTTTGATGTGGCAGTCAGTATATATGGCGAAAAGATGAAAAGACATATATCATTTATTTAAATTAAGAAACAAATAAGATAGACATTAAGCCTTGTTATAACCTAGATAAATAAAGAATACTATATAAATATATACACTTCTTTTTTATTTCATCGATATTAATTTGTTTCACTTTTATGACGTTAACGCATGCTTTTTAAAACAGTTTATGACCCTAATGCGCTCACCCCGATGCTATCGAAAATGTCTGGGGAGATCACTGAAGGCTATTATCATTGACCACCCTTAGAAGCCAGATTTTATTGGCGGAAAGTCACAGGCTTTGAGTAACCTTGGAGTGACAGCCAATAGTACAAAAACTTAACCTAAGCCAATAAAATGTGAAATGTAGGTTACCATCATCTTCTTCTGTATGGGTGTGGTATTAAGAGAGATGTATGCAATAATTAAATTAATAATTCAAGCATGAACTTTAAGAAAAACAATATGTAACCAAAGTCAGTGATGTGTGAAATATGGGTCACAGTGATCTATTTCTGTGATTTGGGTGTAGTACTCATCAAGATGCATCCCCTCACCAAGTTTCATGGTTCTAGGCATAATAGTGTGCACACAGGGTGCAAACATTTTATAAAGAGTTTTGAGAATATGGGGTCATATCTCCTCTCCTTTTTTTTAAAAAGTGTCATCAAGATTGGGACATTTTTTCAACATTTTTTTTTTATAGAAATTATCAAGTACATGGCAAACACTTGAATATTTGGCAAATGAAGTGAGTAAAATTAAAAATGGTACTTTAATATTATAATATGTATTAAAGATTATTCAAAGTAAGGATGTCAGAATTGGCCCACATAACACAGCAGCCATCCAAATTACCTGAATCTACCACAAGCATCTAGGGGAAAACCACGCTCACTGAATTCAATGGCTAAAGTATGCAAATCAAACCAAGTCGCAAAAAGGTTTCCAGAAGGACAATTCAATTAAATAAGATCTGAGACTTTAAGTATAAAACTGGACATGGAAGATTTGTGAAGAGTGTCTGTATTGTGGCTGACCCCCTTAACTGAGCAGAAGCTAACAAACGAGGTGAGGGCATATGTAAAATCCATAATAATCATATATAATAGTCCCTCACTTTAACAAATGATTTGGGATCCATACTGTGATGGGAAGGGATACAAAATCTTGCTATCACAATGGGAATCAAACCGGGTCCATGTTTTGCAGCTGGGTGTGCATACCACTGAACTAAAAGGTTTAGACCAGCTGGACTGGCTAGTAAGTGGCCTTATGTATCTAGACTGCGCTACATCCCTCCCCTCCCCACCATTATTTTAAAATTTGTCCTCGAATGTCATCCAGATTCACCTCTCAGAGCGGTTGAAACAGATTCTCCAACAGGCTGCAAGCTTCTGAGTAATGGACGAGCCTCCAAATGTAATGGGAAGAGATAACATAAAGTTTAAATTTTGCGATTGGAAACTGAACCCAGTTCATCTGTTTCAAAGTCAGGCACACATACCACCACACAAAAATGTCAAGACCAGCAAGGCAATCTCATGGTATGTGCTCCCAACTGCAAAACATATGAACTGGGTTTGATTACCAATGGTGACAGTAAGACTTTGCATTCCTTCTCATTAAAATATGAATTATTCATAAAAAGGCATTCATTAAAACAGAGTAATCTCATTATGTGCTCTCTGTGTTCCAATGTGAGTGTTCATTATCAGGTCTCATAATACTTTTTTCGACACAGGCCCAGGGTAAGTGTTTTTAAAATAATCACTTGTCCTGAATACAATTCTACTTGCCCAAAGGCAATATTTAATATTTGTTAATATTCTGACACAATTTGTGACCAAATGCTCTAATGTAAGAAAGGGATCTAAAAATAATTGTTATTGACTCATTTTCTATCTTTCTTTGTCTCTCAAAATAGTTAAAACATTACAGTGTACTTAAGCAAATATTATATGACTTTCTTTACTAAAAAAATTAGATTCCGTTTCACATAAAGCAATGGTCTTTTTTAATATATATTTTTGTATTTCCATCAGTACTATTTTCATCTTTAGAAAAACAACAGCTTAAAATTTCAGAATTAGTTCATGTCACAGTACAGCACAGGTACTGGACACAAACTTGATACTGAAATGGGTCAAAATATGGAGTGAAGACAGCAGGTTTTAGACTCTTCTAATACAAGGTCAAAATCATGAAAATATTACATGTTGAGTAAAGACAACAGGTTTTAGACCCTTCTAATATATGGCTTCTTTTGATCAAAGTATCAAGCTTGTCTAGTACATGTGTAAAGGGTCTGCAGTTACTATATGCAACCAATTACCATTTGATTGTTACTTATTCTTAAAACTGTGCTGTAAATCTTCAACTAGCTGAGGAAAAAATTAAGGTATGTTTCGTGTCTGAAAGTAACAAAAATACTACACTGAATGTTTAATAATTATCAATAATGTGGTAATTGGTTCTGTGCAGCAACAGGTGCAGACCAACAGTGGATGTGCTGTATATTATGGGAATCAGCAGCTAGCAACTCTGGGAACTAATGGATTAAAATAATGATCCCTGTTCATTAAAGGTGAAAAAAATTGCCATGAGTGCTTTGATAAGTCACTAGTCCCCTTCAACTGTCAAACAATCGCTTGAGTATCATCAATATGTGTAACTACCAATGCATCACAATGTAAACATTATCAAGGATGCAAAACAAAGAAGCAGCTCATTATTATTTATAAAAGACAAGCCAGTGCTAATTATAGGTAGCCAATGAAATACAGTGAACAGAAATACATGTAGTATTGTTCCCTATTCACTGTAGACAAAGTTCATACCTTTATGTATAACATATGGAGAAAATGTTCTTAAGGATGAGGGACATACAACTGGAGCCCCAGCAGGGAGCTGAATATAATCATTTACCAGTGTCTTTCAGGAAGTTAATAAACAAACAGGTCCTATTATGTTGCTCAAGATTTTGACAGGCAAATTTAATCAACACAGTAGGTTGGGGGAGGGAGGGGCCAAGCCTAAAACACAACTCACCAACAAAATGGGAGGGGCCCGATCAAGAAAAGGAGGGGCATGGGCATTGGGCCATATTAAGTTTTTAGCAATGATTTTATCAAGGAATTTGAAATAGTGAGGTTCATTATAGCTAGGGTTTACTGTATGTGAAGCAAATTTACTGTGAATTTTCTCCCTGTTATTTCTCATAATTTCACTAAGTGAATTACTGAAAATAATCCACTAATGAAACGACAGTCATATCTATGCATGAGCTATTGAGAACTAAACTTGACATGCAGGAGGAACATATAATTTGATGCACTTTTTGTATCAATTTTAAAGTCATATTTTACACATCAAAAAGTAGATTTAGTTGTCATGATGTTTAGACAATGGCATTCAGCCAGGCTGAGCAGTACCAGTAGAGTTGAAAGTGACTGCTCTTTTAAATCTGCCACACAATAAGGTTTTTGAAATATAACAGGATGACAGTATTAGAGACCCCCTCACGAAGATCATGCTAGAAATTATAAATTGATGAATGAAATTACTAAGTTTTGTGCATTTGTTATATCTTGATGCTTTTCGTTTTTAAAATTGGATATGGGGTACAAATAAAAGGGTAGCAAATACTATAGTTGTCAGCACTTGGTGTTTGAGTTCTAAGTCTAAGGTCCAGTACACATGATGCTGGCAGTGATTCTGTCAAGCGCAAGTGGCATTAAATGTTACTCTGAAAGATCCTTTTGTCGTGGATCATATCTTTGTAACGGAAGTGCGTCAAAACAAATGACGTACTACATGAATTTGACGAGGTCGTTTGGTTGTAAGCATGCCAATGAGAGCACGAGTCAGTAAATCATTTGATACGAATGTTTTACTAAAGTAACTAATATTTCTAATGAAATGATGTGTATAAATCTAAATGGAGTTTATTTCTGCAAACGGTTAAAGTAAATGCTATACGGAGTCAAAATGGAGGACTCCATGATATTTATGTAACGAGATCTGTTTATGAAATGTTACACGAGTTCACGATAAAACTGCATTTACTAAACTTAATGACAACAAAATCTACTTTGTGATTTTTAAAAGATAACTTCACAAATTATAAAAACAAGTAAACTGTTCTGTAAATAAGCCAAGAATATATATTATTACTGTGCAACTCTTGTGCGTTTCCTCGTGTCCTCTCCTGACCTTTTGACCGCATAACCTTCTAGACTGTAACCCTTCAGATGTTTTCTAGAAAAGAAACCAGTCTAATGTTGCTTTGTGCTATTTGAAACTTTTTACTCTTCAAATATAGTTCCTACGAGGCCAGAACTTAGTTCATTATTCTTGCCTTTAAAACGATAAAAAAACTCCAAAACAAACAAATTATTACTAAATAAACAAATAAATAAATTCTAGTCATTTTTTATAAATCTAAATGTAATATCAGGTAAATTGTATCCAACTGAAATCATTTTACTCCTGTCACCGTTTACAAGTGCGAAATCGAAGGAATGTGAAAAATGGCAACTTCTCCAAATACATCGACTTTAGGGACTCCAAAGAAGAAAGAAGAGTCTTTTCTTGAGAAAATTGGAACTTTGGGAAGAAAGAAGAAACTCAAAGAAGGTTTTCATACTGTACCACAGACATTAAATCTATTTCCATTGCAAAGAATGCATAGATGCTTCTGACATGAGTATTTAACTCTTTCCATATTTGGGCAAGTTGTCTGGTTACCATTACAGTTCTCCATCTAGGAATTTCTTTCAAACGGCAGGGGAAGAGGGGCACTTTTATTGAAGGAAGAACACCCCTGTGATTCTGTCTAGCAGGATCACTATTAGGGTTAGGAATTGATATTCAATGGGTCTTTGTGGGAGAAATTCATATTCTTGTGATGACCGAGAAATACTGCTAAGTAGCTTGTTACATACATGAAGCACGTGCAGATCATCTCTCTGCAGGCTGTATCTATATTGAACCTGCAGTCATTGGTTTTGATGCACTTAAAAGTGACTGGAGATCTTGGCCTATAACATACTCATCACATTCTGGAGTCGGTCCATAACAAAGTCAGCCCAATACAAATTTAAGTAAGAAATCATTATTGTCATGGTCAGCCCATCCTATCAAACAATGTCGGGTTCAGCCCAAAGTTTGTAGGTTGTTTTTGATCCTTGCCTTTAATCTTGTATGATTTCGTAACACTTGTTATTGAACAATAAATATTTATTATAAATATGTTATTTACTAACAAATTAGTTAATCATTAATGATTATGCAAACTTTATGGGTTTGATTAACCATAATAAGTCAGCAAACAATACTGTAAACTGTTGTAGAATGCGCATGTTGTTTGTTGAAGGATTAGATAAAAGATTGTTCCAAAATCAGAAAGGGAGAAAAACAGTGACCTTAATTAGTAAATGAGCATTTTTAGTAAACATTCATTAAAAAAACAAAAAACATGAATCAGCCTTTGATCTTTGCATCAACTGATATACATACTGCCCAAAATTAAATGACCATATCAACGCATTAATGGGTACTGACCACTGTCGAGTGTTCCAGAGTTGTAACTTCAAAGTAGGATGCACTTGCTTGTCATTCCTGTAACTTATGGCAATACAGTTTTTAATGTAGGTATGTCGTTCATAATGACAGTTACAATATCTTTTGCTCAATGATGATTTCTATTTAGCTGAATATGTAGACAAAACTATTTTAAAACTTACTTCATATTCAGCCTTTGATCAAATAGAATTCAAACTTTTGTCTTTATTTTATAAATTGATTGATAACTAATTTCACTGGTATCAATTGATCTTGCAAATCCAGTATGTTTTACACTATACATCAGTATAACTTATATAAACCATTAATTAAAAATTTTGGTTGATTATATTCAATATTTTAGGCACATGCCAGTTGACATCACAGTGTGTGACATTCAATCCGGTTTTTTTTTTTTACTGGATCACACCATTAGGTTGACCTCGTCCAAAAATGTCCCCATACTTTGACATTGATTTTCCCATATGTGTGTCTCAGGGCATGTATATAGTGACTTTCCAAGGAATATGGATGTATGAGGATCAAAAATAGAGCGAATAATGGTCAGTTAAAGGTATGTGTAATTAAATTCTATAAAACTACACCCATGTCTGAAATAGTCGGTACTGAACGCCTTCTACATGACCTGTATGACTTGTACTTTAACTGGACACTAAAAATCATACACAGATGCACTGAACATAAAGAAGCCTATAATGACCATTGACAAAGGATATTATATCCACATTACTGATATATAAATCGTGGGCCGACCTACCGATTTCGTTATGGGCTGAGAATGTTAGTGGACCGATTCTGCTATGGGCCGAACAGTCACAGAATCCACTTGAGTTTTTGTTTTCAAGATATATTCTGTTTATAAGCGGTTCTTTTTAATTTTTTATTTAATTTGTACTTAATCTGCATGAATGACAGTAATTGCATCCACAAGCATAGAGACAAGTCAGTTCACACCTTTTATGTCATTGACATGATGAATTGACTGTTTTTGTGAAACTATAATAACACTAAAGTATTATGACTTTGTTATTATTAGCATAATAAGTTATTTTTAGATAAATAGATAAAAAGGTAAGTAAATAATACATATGTATGTATGTTTTGATTTATATTTTTAAATTCAACCAACTTAACAAAGGAAAAATAGAGGAAGAGTTATGGTCAAAATGAAAAGAGAAGGAAATATACAAACAAACAAAAATGGCTAATCACATAAATTATTATTTATTGACTACAATAAAAAGGTGGGGGGTAGGTCCATTTTGGCAATACTCTCATAGCAAGTCCAAATTTCCAGACTCCAGGAAAGGGCATGTAAAATAATTCTTGATCAACAAATAGATAATGTTCAGACTGCAATGCTTATAAAGTCCCACCAATGCATGAAAGCAAATTCTTGAGAAAGGCCAAAATGATATATAAGGTGTCTACAAAATCTGCCCCCAATTTTCTGAACACCATTTGCCAGCAAAGAGAATGATAAGTTAAAACAAGTTTTAAAAAATTTCAAATTGAAATGTAGGCCAGACTTGAAAAGGGTTAAAACTCAAAGCGCCATATCCTCTCGGGGCCAAACTTGAAAAAGGCCAAAATGTCCGGCAACCTTTACAACCAGACATCCCCTTGTCAAAAGATTTGTATGTTACATCACATGTTTTGACGTATTTCCCATGAATCAACTTCTACCCATTACAGTGTTGTACATACACCTGTATGACACTGTCTCAAAACTAAAAAGGGTAAAAATGGGAGACAGAATGATACGTTATACCACTACTACAAAAAGGTGCAAAACGCTTATAACTATATATATATTTAAGAGGGTCTACAGAGGTCTACTTAACACAGATTTTCCATTGGCCAACAGGACTAGTTCACATGGAAATCAACTGGCAGTGCAAAAAATCAACTGGCCCTCCCAATCAAATTTTAATAATGACTTCAGAAAAATGTACTTGCAGACTGATAAAAATGAAGGAAATTCTTTTACCTATCTTTTTAAGTGGCTTCATGTGCCCCTTTATACTACTTCTGTGCTTATATATACATATCTTTAATTTAGAGCACACTACAGGGTTCTTTATTTTGCCTGAATTGACATCAAAATATGCATATTTTATGTGTGGACACATAAACAACAGAACGGGAGTCCCAAGGACACATATATTTTTCAGCAATACATTAAATGTCCAATATCTGTCAAAAATCACATACTTAATGTTCCAAAAGAATAGTGACTAGTTTCAGGTTTAATACAAAAAGATATGAGGAATGTCTAAGAGGATTGTTAGATTATGTAATTGCACACTGTTATAAAAAAGTATGTCATAAATCAGTCTGAATATGAAACTTATAGTTAAAAAATGTAAGTTTAGTCTTTTATTTTCAGCAAAGCATATGATACATATTTTATGTTGTTGTAGCAATTGCCAAAATTGCAAAATCAAGTCAGTTGTTTTATGTGTTGATTTATTTCAGTATAAGCAACAAACTTTGCAATAGGAAAGTTCAAGGTTGCTCCTGTTGAGCAAAGCCACCTTTGACTGCTAGTGTAATGTATTTTTGAGGTTGGATTGATGAGATGAGGGACTCAATTTTTGAAGGAAGAAACTTGCAAAAATGTATATGTTAACATTACTTCATTGAATCATTAGTTTGAAAAGAAAAGTAATTTAGAGAAAGATGACAATTTTAAGAAAGATGAAAATATTAATTGAAACACTGATAAATGATAGACTATAATCAAAGTAAAGACTAATGTTAAGTGAGAACAAGATCTGGAACATAAAATTTAACAGTGCTTCCCTTATCTGATAAAAGCAAATAATTGAACATGTAAATAATTTTAATGGAACCAAATTTGGTTACCACTTGGATAATTTTAGTGTCAACCTAGATGATGTTCACACACTAAGAAAAGACTGGATTATGCTGAGGTGTGAAAACAAAAATAGTTAAAACCTTGTTTGTTCACTTTATAATTTTAATATGGGATATTATAATGCAACCTAGAAGGTATTTATTAACATTTTGCAAAATATTTATTGGGAGATCACATTAAAAGACTTCTGGCTTATTCAGTTGTTTTATATATTCATAATGAGATTATTTCATCGTTCATAGTAGCATATCACTTGTTGTATTCTAAAAGTGAGAAGTCCTATAGAGAAGAACAGATTCATTCAAAACTTTATATTTTTACCATCGTTATTAAATTTTGCTTCATTTTATACTTCAAATACATGCTATGTATGGTTTTGGGGAAGGGCAGGTCAAAATTCTATCTTCGATACATGTAGCAAAGTTTTCACAGTTAGCTCATTGTTTGAAAGGTGACTCCTTCCTACAATTCAGATCTGAGTTAATCTGACCCCTGTTTATACATCTCAGTTTATTTAATAATTGGACTAAATAAGAATGCCAACAATGGACCAATACATTGTTTACTTTTGTGCAGTATAATATATGTCTGCACCACTGTAACATTTTGTAGTTATATAACAATTCATGGTAATCCTGATTTTAGAATTGGGATTCTCAACTTTTTCCAGATTGGGAGTCCTGGACTCCAACTTTTGAAATCCTTGTGAGGACCCTGTACCATGTTTATTCTAAACTGTCATTTGTCATTGATTCCTGATATTTTTCTAATGAATTTTATATCAGATGTCAAACTATATAATTTGTGTCCTATTTACAGCAAAATTAGAAAATTTGAGCTGTCTGTGAAATTTGTATATGCATCATTGTTAGAAGTGCCTTTTCACCTCTCCTCTTTAGAACCAAACAATTCTTGACAAAGCAATGACTAAATACATATGATTAAAGAGAGATTTCTAGTTAAATGTGATATTTAGCCAGTTTACATGTCTAAAATTCACTTGGTTTCTTTTTACACTTGAGGTATTTATTCTTTGATTTGGATTTATTTCTGATCATGTCACTGTCTTTCAGCCATTGAACTGCAAGAAGAGGGAAAGAATGCCATAGAATCACCCACTAGTCCAATGCTTCCCAATGTTGGTCCTGAGGGATACCTTCTGGGTTTGTAGATTTGTATAATTGCATTTGATTTAGCAACTTAAACATTGAGTAATGTTTGATTTAGGAATAAAGATTGCATGAAAAATATGCAGTCAGATAAGATCCCAGGAATATAACACAAGGGTTGTACAAAGATGCTGATATTCCACTTCAGTCTTTAATGTCACAAGAGCTGTGTAATCATAATCAGTAATTGTAATAATCTGTAATTGATTTCTAATTTTAAGTAATAATTAGTAATCATTAATCAGACATTTTATAATTACAAATAATCATAATTTAATCAATTGCAGTCAGAATACCCTGTAATCAGGATTACATTCTCATGAAAACCTGCTTTGAACTTTAACAGTTTTTTTAAATTTTGTATAAAAGACGAAAGGAAACAGCAGTGAGTGGGATATTGAAGTAGAAATACTGTTTTATAAGTGGGCTGTATCTTTGTGTGAGATTTCTTTTACATGTGAAACATCTATAGTCATAATGACATAGATTTTACTTTTAAAATGTCTAATATATAAGCTGAAATATGATCAAAAGTAATTAAGAAGAACCGTATATACTTGTTTATAAGTCAGATCCAGCTGCAAACTTCATAGACCCAGATCTACCATCGCATAATGTGCCAGCAGATCTGGGTCTATGCAGTTTGTTAGGAATAATCACTAGAACAAACAGCATAGCCTCTAATCTGCTAGCACATTATTTGATAACAGCTCAGAGTCTGTATTGTTTGCAGTTGGACCCAATTTATAAGCAGGTACAGTACAGCTCACGTGATTTTTCGGAACTCTGCGCATCGCGGTGTGGTACTTAATCCCCTCCACTTTAGCTCCGCGATAGCACTCCGCGGTGGAGGCATAAATTGTCATAAATACCTACAAATCACCACTGCGTTTCGGCAGGCACGCCGATGTAAACTCCACTGTGGAGGGGCTAGTCGACATTACTGATTGACATCTGAACAGCCAATGAATTAAGACCACCTTTGGAAAGACTGAGACGTCAAGAGTGATTTACAACCGGATACCATCTGAAGAATCAGTCATTTTTATTTCGATCATATATTTGGACAATAAAAAAATAATTTCAAAAGTCTTGTATATTCAGTACACATTACTGGTTATAAAATGTTGATCGACTTCTTTTGCAATAAGTTTATGATTTTAATTTATTTCAAAGAAATATGAACAAACTTATGCACTGACTTGACGAGAAGCACACATTGCTGAGCCTCTCAAGCAGAATAAATTTATCATTTTGTTCCAAAGGAAAGTAATTCTCTGAGATATGGACAATTAAAATCCAAATTGACATCCGCTTCTGCTTACCACCCGCCCCCCCACAACAACAAACCTAAAACACTGAATTTACACTGAAATGCAAACCGCGTGCTTAGTCTTTAAGCAGTAATAGCAGAGTCACGAGGGTGAATATTATGACTGCATGTATATTGTAAGGGACTGACCATTTAATATACGGGGTTTATATGTTGTTTTGTTTTTTTCGACCAGGATATTTTTGTTCTTTCATCACTGTAATTATTTATTTTAAGTGAAATATGGAATGGATTAACGTCTGCTACAAAAATCAGAGAAAGACAATTGTTTTCATGCATTTACCCCCCCCCCCCCATTTCCCACGGTTGGAAAATTCAATTGTCGCTCCCTAATAAAAACTTGACTTCAGCGGATGTTCTACAGAAATCAAGGCAGTGACCATTGTGAACACTGTTGTAAAATATTAACAAGGGTTTGCATCAAAGGATGATGTAAGTTTCAGCTTGGGAACAGTGTGGTTTTATCATATGATGCCACCTGACTTAGCGCGTTGTACTTTACAGCCGCAATTATGGTCCCGCCATTAACAACGGAAGTTTGATAATTGTTAGTAATTAATCTGAACTCGGCTTATTACCGAAATTAAAAATAATATGGAAAATTCTAAAATCTGAGATGTTCAGAGATTTTAATTTCCAACAAGTTTAGAGCATTTTGCATGGATATATTGTCTCCACGTGTATCCTATTATTTGCTCATTTTCCTACGACGAAAATATAAAAATAAAATATACTTATTTAATTATTTTTACGCAGATATTAAAGAATGCAGTTTCCTGTTTGTGACTGTTAGAGCCTTTGGTTATTGAGCGTGTTTCTGTTTCTTACAACTTGCAAACTTTTCCAGATTTCAGTTTACGATAACTTGTGCAGTAGTGATTTGGATTCCATATTTTATGAGAGAGAGAGAGAGGGGGGGGGAGAACTTTACTAAGAAGAGTTAATGATCTAAAATTATTCATCATATTTTTCTGTATTATGCAATAGGAAAATGAACAGAAAAGAAAAAGTTAAACATTAATTTCATCTGATACGCAAGTTTGTCAAATCAATGGCAAAGAAAACAAACCCGCAGAAGCGTTGCTGTTGTACTTTCAGGTTAACAGTTAGCACATGAAATTAACACATCAATATCAAAGAAAACACGCAGTGCTGATGGCTTCTATTGTGCTAGGTTACTTGCACGTGTCAACTACATGTATCTAGGATGACCTTTTGCGACCATTTGTGATTTTAAAAAAAACCCAGCTACTTTGGTAATTAATGCAAAATAGTACATTTTAAAATAAAATAACGATGTGAAATCTTAATAATGCTTTATTTAAGCGATTGGATGTCAGAAAAAATAGTACAATATGTGAATGAGTACTCATGCATGGAGTAACCATTGGAACTTGTGCGATTTTGTTTCACTTCAGTCAGGTATGACTGCAGTTTTCTTATTAATTTGTTCAATGTTTATCGTTCTTTTTATTGCAGGTAGTACAATATCACTGACTTTCATATGATCATTACAATTTTGTATTGCGTTTACTGAAAAAGAAATAAGGATATGAATGCATGTTTAGATTCCGATAACATAGTATTGAAGAAAAAGAAATTAGATTCATTGCGGAAAATGTAGTATTAATACAGTTTACCAGGCATTGTCATTACGTTATCATCATCTTAAATATGATTTGGCACTATGTATCATACATTATCTTCGTTAGAACAAGGAAATATTTATAATTAACTGAATTACTATGTTTTTTTCAGTATCATAAAGTTAGCAAATTGCTCCCCAGAGGGATAATGATGTAGATAAATTGGTGCCTCCCCCCCCCTCCCCCGTCTCTCTCTCAACCTCTGCTTGCATGGGTAATAAACAGTAAACCACGCCCATATTATCGAGACCACGTCCAATCCGCGGTGGTGATCAGATGCGACTCCACGAGTAAGCGTGGTGTGCAGGGCTATTCTCCGTGAGACTCCACAACAACTCCGTCAGGACGCATGGAGGGATGGTGGAGGGGTTTTTCTTAATCCTCTCCACTCACTCTCCACCCCCACCGCGATGCGCGGAGTTCCAAAAAATCACGTGAGCTGTACTGTATGTATGGTCATTGATTACATTTTAATAAGTAATATAATTAAATACTTACTCTGTCCAAAAGTCAGTAATTGTAATTGTAATCAAAATTGTCAAAAGTAATTGTAATTTGATTTATTAAATTTTAAAGTAATTCATCCCAGGTCTGATTGTCACACATTGTCTCAATTTAGTTTTTCCACAGTGAAAATGAAATAGATCTTTGTTTTTGATTAAAAATGAAAATGAAACAAGTCTTTGTCTTTGATTAAAAATAAATAAGTAAACTATTTTCCAATTAGTCAAAAACAACAATTGGCTACTAATGCTTGGCTAATAAGTGTTTTGAAATAATCAATTTTGGATACTACTTTTTTCTTCTTGGTCCATTGTAAAAAGGAGTCATATTGTTATCACAAGCAATATTTAGATTATTGGCATAACTGTGGCTGCTACTATAAATTTTCTAGTGCGAACTTTGAGTAAAAATGTAAAAATTGCACTCTTAGTTATAAGTAGCTTTATTGTTTCTTAATATTTATTGATCTTGCTTACATCACATTCTTGGCCATTTGCAACAAATGGTGGAGTATGTTCCTCACCTAATTGTGTGATCTACATGTCACTGTCATAAACATGATGCTAGTATTGTGACACACAAACACACAGACACACACACACTTGAATTAAACATGCTCATATTCATTTAAATGAGACAGTACTATAGAAATAATCCATTTTTTCTATGACCATCTTTACATCCCTTAGTCAGAATGTACACTATTGTTTACATGTATATGATTGCTTAGCAATCATTTTTGATATTATTTGATTCCATGTATTAGATAATAATTATAGAATTGAGATGTTTGTCAGTCCGTGGCTGGCTCAGATAGTAACTCAAGAACAGTCTGGTGAAGATAGTTTAATGTCCTCATGTAGGTCATTTAATGATGTATGTTTCCTTGAGTTTGAATTTTTTCATGTGTCTTATTTCATAGCACAAACTAAATTGTTTCAGAAGTTGTAATTAGAAGTACAAGTCCTCTGTTAGTTCATCTTTATATGCCCACCATAAGGCAGTACATATCATGTTATCATGTTGTACATCTGTTCTCTATTCATTTCTGCACAATAACTTGAGTTGCCCACCATCTACCATTGCTAAATTTGTTAAACTTCTTGCAATAACAAAACCTATTGATTTCAGGCTCAAAAGGTCACATGTTAAGGTCACATGGACTGAAAGTAGGAAAATTGTTTCCACACAATAATTTGATTTTGTATGCCAGATATATTGACCAGACTTTATAGATGGCTTGCATTTTTTATAAGAAAGACACCTGTAATACGGTCAAAGTTCAAGATAAAAACTCTTCTAAGAAAAATGTTTCAGCATGATATCTTGAGATCTTTGGCACCAGCTTCCACTAAGCTTTGTGGATGGCTTGCATTTAAGACAAGGGAGACATTTACTCATTGTGGGCTAAAAAGGTCAAAGATCAGTGTCACATGGGCTGAAAGAATAAAATCTTTCCACACAAAACCACTTACATTCTGTACCACATCCTTTGACTTAACCTTGTAGGTGGCTTGCATTTGAGACAGGAAGATACGATTGATTTTGGGGTCAAAAAAGGTGAGAGGGACTCCAAGAAGGAAAATGGCTTCCACAAATTGATTCAAGCGCTATGCCACAAACCATGACCAAACTTTCTGGATGGATTGCAATTGAGACAAGAAGGGCACCTATTGATTTGGGGGATCAAAGGTCAAGGTCACCAAGATTTAATATCCTGAGTTCTGTGACTTTTACCTTGACCAAATTTCATGGATGGCTTGTATTTAAGACAACAAAGACACCTGTTGATCTCAGATTCAAAAGGTCAAGTATCTGAAAAAATACAAGAAGGTTTTACATAGAGAAGTACAATAATACTATTGACCACAAGGTTTATACTATTCTGTTTATAATATTCTTGTTTCCTTTTTTAGTTAGGTAGTTGTTACTTTGTTACATACATGTTTCAGATGAGAATGAGGAACGGTCAATGATAGAGCCTCAGTCCCGGGATGATCCAAAAGTCAAAGAACTAATTAAGGTAATGCAGTAAAATTCTAATTTTCCAGACCCACCAGGAGACCATGATTTTGTCCAGAAAATCAGTTGTCTTGATAATCAGGGTTAGTCCATTTTTCTGCAGGCTGCACCCTTGCAGCTTTTTGCACAGTAAAATTCAAAAGGGTTGAAGTAAACATTGGCAGTGTGTTGTAAAAAGGTGCACAAAATTATAAATCATCCCTACTATAGGCAAGTCGACTAAGACACTATATTTTACCTCTCAGACCATGCAGCAAGCTTTTCATTGATCAAAAAGGCTCTAAGCAAGTGAGTCGCATAGAATTATAGAATATTTGACTTTTTCACATAGAATACTTATGTTTATTAGTAGTATAACAACTGGAGATTGGTACAAATGCAGGTCCAATGTATTTTATTTAGAGACCTCTGAAAACTATTGAATTGAAATTATTGATAGTGACAGTGGGGGCATTGCCTCAGCATCTTATACCAGCACCGGCCAAAAATGACGTATTGCACCTACTGAAAACCTGATTTTCATTTGAACAATAAGGGGGCAGTATTCCATTCAGTGTGTTGTACTTGCATATCAAGCGGGTGCGATCATAGCCATGTCAACTGGTAGCATGGGAAAATGGTCTCGCATTCCTTAAAGGTGTGGTAACAAGTTAAACCTTTGTGTAGACATAAAAAGTCAAATGCCTGAGCTAAACATCGGTACCAAATTGACTACGCTATGCAAAGTGTGACTTGAAATATCAGTGTCGATTCTTCAATAGGTCATGCTAGATGGGAGCGAAGTGTCCTCCCTTGTAGGTTTACATAGTACATGGATGATTTATAGGTAAATTGTTAGCAATGATACGAGCCCCTGTGACTTACACTGTGTTTTTGTCCAAGTGAATAACATCAATGGAAGTTGACATACCCAACAACACTAAAACAATACTACCACCTCTATGAGCACAAATAAAACACCTGTCAAGATCAATCATTTAACTGTGTTTTTGTCTGAGTGCTCAGCATCAAAGGAAGCCGAAACAGCCAGCAACACTAAGCCAATTGGTTATTAAAGTACATCTGTGTGATCTCTTGCTTAAATCACTGTCCATAAAGTGAACAAAGCACGTGACCGACAGCCCCTTGCTCAATGCAATCAGCAGGCAGTGGCAATATTTCATGTGTTTAGAGCCCACCAAAGTGTGAAGATGCTAACTAAATTGAAAGACAATGGAATCACTCCTTTCTTTGTGCTAGCCTCATGTACAGATCAACTTCAACCACTAGACTTGACAATAAATAAAAAGTACAAAGAAGAATTAAAATCACACTTCCACAACTGGTATGCTAAACAGGTCATAAAGGCAATCACAGAAAAGGAACATGTTACTGGTGGCAATCACTTATTGCAACCTCATTAATCAAGCCAATTCACACTGAATGGATATTTGAAGCCCACGCGACATTGAGTGAAAGATTGGACCTAATTATCAGTGGTTTTGAGAAAGTTGGACTTGTTTAATTCTGCAATTTGGGGATTATTTACCTGACAAGCATTTGTGTGTACCTTGAGACTTGATTGACACGATGTTGATACAGTGACTTTGTCTGAAAATCAGTGAAGTGTGAGCTTTAATACTTGGCTGTAATTAGTGTATATACATAATGTTTCATTAATACTAGTGCTTCAAGCAATAGTTCTAGTATTTTACAGGCTTGTTGTTCTTTTGTATTACAAATGCATGGATAAAATGAAATGAGTTTTCAGTTGTACTCGAATGAAGGATCGATTTGAAAAAGTATTAAATTTAATTTTCATATGCTAGTATGTTTTATTATTCTTTCTTTCATTTCACTATTACTAGTGTTTGAAAACCTTATGCTTTTTCTTGTTTCTCTCTATCCTTATTTATCTCACATATCGATTTATGGCACTGAGTGGAAACTTTTGCTATTGGATACCATATCAATATGTCTGCATTGAAACAATATAAAATGCTTTAAAATTCTTTTTTCAAAGGGTTACAATAAAACAAACACATGTAAAAGCTAATATTTTATTACCAGATTACAATATTGACATTGATTTATCAAATACTAGTAGATTTGTTAATTTCTAGAAATGCAACACAGTAAGAGAATGGGCGGGGGAGTTACGGGGGGTGTCATCATCGTAAGTGGCTAATCTATCGTTGAGTATTTAAATTAGTGGTTTGGGGCAACAACAAAAACCACAAGAATTGGTCCCCCATGAAAATTTCTGATACTACAGTATACATTGATGACAAAGTGTTCTAAATGCAAGAAGTTCAAAGTCAATGAGGACACTCACGAAGGTGCCACACCTTCACCAAATGCTTGTCATCATGACCTTGTAGTGTTCGCTGTATATGGTCAGAGGGAACATGGTACATGGTGTTGCGGAAAAGTTTGAAAGGTAGAGAGAGATGGGTGAAGTTAAAGTCCATGATGAGTGATGTTTGTGCCTGCACCATGAGATGTCAGTAAGCCTGTGTATTGGGAGGCGCCACTATGGCCCAACGACTGCCGTCACATCCAGCCACCTAGAGAGGATCGGGTGCATTGAGTAGTCCATGCTACCCCCACCCCAGACACTTCTCGAGAAGCAATGAGGAGACTTGTACAGGATGAGATGTCACAGTCGTTAGCTTCAGGAGAGTTTCTATCCCTCCATTCATCAAGTCACTCCAATACAGACTTGGACTTGATGGGAGATTATCCACCAACTTAATTGGCAGCCCAGTCATATGGGGACATGTATAACTGGTTGATCCATTTTACCATGCAGCTGACCATCCAGCTGGCCTTACAACAGTCCATCCCAGTGACACATACCATGTTGGTTGTCCAGTCACCAGTCCAACCAGTTGGTCTTATGTTGGCTTATCCTGTAGATAGGTACTATATTCTGCTATGGGATGATGGTACTTTTTCCATGCTGTCAGAAATGTTCTACATGGACATGAAAGCTCTGCCTGATGAGAATAACATCCACAATGTGTGCAGGGACAGCGTTGATCAGTTGACTCACTCCAATTCCATGATGGAATAGAGTTCAGCTTAAATGGGTGGTGGGGAGATTTATCGGATCTTGTCACCATCAGAGAGCCCACCACTAACATCCGCAAGCCAAGCCTGTAAGGTCAAGGCCTCTGTAGGCATCTAGGATGAGAATGAATACACCTCCTTCCAACCCTGCAGTTCTGTAAGGTTAATTCACACAACTTTCAGACTTGTGCAGAATATGGTGATCATGTTATTGATAATCAACTTTGGGTCCTTTGTGATTTTGCATCTGGCTGAAAAATTGGGCAATGAGCATGCATGGGAGTCTACACCCCACATCTCTAAGGTGATTAATAGGGCGGCACATCAATCCATGGCCAATGCTGCTTCTTGCAATCTAGATTTGGTGACACAAAGTGCCTTTCTCTGTTCATCTTCACTAAAACCACATCACTCACTAGCCCTATGCTTATTGCCTTTTGGGTAGCCACTGCTGTTTGCCAGCTCTATCGAGGATGTTCAAAAGCAGGCAGCACAAGAGCTGTCTCTATATCTCTCTTTACCTTCTCCTCAGGCTTTTTGCCCACATCAATCTCAGCCAAAACCAACATAAAGGCCAAGCTGGTGATAGACCTCAACAGGTTCAACAAATACATGGCCATGCCAAAGTTAAAATGGAAACAGCATGGCCCATAAGGCTTTCTGGCAAAAGGGATGAGTTTGCAGTTAGTCTCGATCTGACCAATATATACTTCCATATCCCTGTTCATTCAGCGTAGTTCAAGTTCCTTGGTTTTGTGTTCTAGAGAACAATGTATCAATTTCATGCACTCACATTCAGTCTCAACCTTAGTCCATGGACATTTATGAAGACATTGACTTTGTCACTGTGTTCAGGTCAGTCTAGTCAACTGCACCCTACCTAGATCCTACCTAGACATCCTTTAAGAACATATGGCAAGTTTGATTTTATTGCAGAACTTGAACAACCTTCTCTCCCTTTTCTCCCAGATGGGGTTTTCATGAACTGGAAGAAGTCAGATCTCATCTCCCAGCTTTTTGCCCATCTCAGTATTGAATTTTTTACCCATCTCAATCTCATTCATCTCCCTCCCATTCACATTGTATGGATTATTGAGCTTTCAGGGTCTATCTGCAACAGTGGATTTTCATGACAGTTCTACCCAGCTTACTCAATGTAGTGGTGGACCTTATCCTCCATGACTGCCTCATAATGTGCCCTCTGCAGGTAGCATTTCTGGCTCAGTATTGCTCTTTTTCCAGTCATCTAGATCACTGAGTTATGATCTCCACCAGGATAAAACAGTTCCTGCATCAGTGGTGAGACCAACAATGGCTTATGGCAGGAATTTCTCGGAAAAAAATCCCAACTGGAGATTACAATCTGTACAGACACCATTTCATACAATTGTGGAGCCCAGCTTTTGCCCCAGTTCACCACAGTCAATGGCAACTAGGGGCCAGATGAGAGGACCTTTCACATCAACCTTCTGAAAATGAAGGCTATGATCAATGCCTTTCATTTCTGGAAGGACCAACATTGTGGAAAGGTAATCGTTGTTATGTCAGACAACTCCGAGGTGTTGACCTACCCCCTCAGATAGGGGGATGCCAGATTACTTAACCTCAGCATCCTTGTCTGGGACTTTCTGCGCTGGTGCTCCCAGCACAAGATTATGGTCCAGATCAGACACAAGCACGATTAATGCCCTAGCCAATACGTTGTCAAGAAGGGGCAAGACTCTTCAGGCTTAGTGGACCCTTCATTCATTGTTCTTTCGTCAGATTTGTGCACATTTGGGACATCCAGTGATAGATCTCTTTGTAGCAAGATGGAACCACAAACAACCCATCTTCGTCTCAGTCCAGGACCGTAAGACCTGGGCCATGGATGCTCTGGCAGTCAGTTGGAACTGGTTTTGTGAATTCCAGAGAATTTATTCATATTTTTGCTATTATCGTACCGTTCGTTTTTGTCACGTGCGATTTCAATTGGTAACATTCAGTTTCACTGGATACATTTTCAGGCACTATACTTATCAACTATTACACTTTGTTTCTCATTCATTATTTATTGACATCACGTGTCACATGACTGTTGTTTATGCTGGCTTCACGTTAGGTGAGCATTTATCCTTAGATATCCCAGACATATCTCTTTCAAAGGGTAACTGTGGTAGATGTTGAATGCTTATGCTTTTCCACCTCCTATTATCTATTCTCCTAACGTTAATGTATGCAGGAAATGTATTTGATGGAAAAATTTAAATTTTTAGTAAATTTCATTTCTCCAAGAATACTTACCTAATCACATCACTATAAAGCCCTCCCAACCCACCCCACAAAACAAACATCTACGTTGATATTTTGCTCAAACTTAAGCTTAGTAAAACATCCTGTATACAGGTAGACATAAAGCAATGGGAAGGGGAGATAATTTAGAAGTTTCTTCCTTTTGTCTTTACATACGAGCTGTAAAGCACATTGAGAGTACTGGCCCTGTATATATAAAGAACACCTGTCTATAAAGGACAATTTTGTCATGTTTATTGACTGTCCTATATATACAGGTTTCACTGTAGTTTAATTTTGATAGCTATCAGATCTTTTTTTTTTCTTTTAGAGAATCTTTTTAACACCTCCACATATGACAGAGTTGATATTCATAGCTAATTGGAAAACCATGAATACTCTGATCTAGGGAAAGCCCAGCGGGCAAGCACAGCTTACAGGTTTTGCATGATGTCCTGTACATGCTGCTTGATAGAGTGTGATGTCATCGATTTGTGTATCTTGTGCTACACAGAAGGTCACTGTTGCTAAAAATAGATTTTGCCTATGCATTTCATTTGTGGATGGTAAAGTTCTAGATAACAAAATTTAACAAAATTTACGGTATTTCTTTCCCTTTGCCCAGGAAGAACCCAACTGATTTGGAAGTCAGTAGCTTCAAAGTCAAGGTTGTTATCACAAAAAATCGATTTGGCTAGTGCATTTCATTTCTGAACAATAACTTATGCACTACACAATGCATTTGTACAAAACTTTGTTCAGGTGTTCCTCTCTACCCAAGAAAGATCCCAATTGATTTGGGGGTTCCCCTTCAATGTCAAAGTTGGTTGTGTATCATTACTTTTAATCATGTCTACTACAGTGAATCTACATACAGAATAACATCTCAGTTCTTTCAAACTTTTTGTCTGAAAATCAAATCAGTCTGCAAATACAATAATTTTATCTACTTGCAAGTATAAAAATTTGTATAAAATTAATTTATTACATTTAATTTTCATGTTGTGGCACCTGTATCACAATATATGTGTGATGATGATATGAAAAATCATAATGCCATAAAAAAGCTATTTTCCTACTAATTTTTGCTGTATTGTTACAGTGTTAGTGTTCAAGATGTGAATATATTTTCTCCATAATTTCATAAGCAGGACACATAAATTAATATAAGCATAACTTGGTATGTCACAAAATTCTCTTGAAGATCTTAACTTTGTAAATACATGTAGATTTTAAGTTATATTCTGTTGAAATTTATCTCAGATGCTGCTGGACTGGATCAATGATGTGTTGGCAGATGAGAGAATTATTGTGAAAGATGTGGAAGAGGATCTTTTTGATGGGCAGATCCTGCAGAAACTAATAGGTAACACATTTGCTTTGTATCTCTGAGGTTTTGTGTTCATTTCTGGTTG
This sequence comes from Margaritifera margaritifera, assembly GCA_029931535.1. NCBI lineage: Eukaryota > Metazoa > Mollusca > Bivalvia > Unionida > Margaritiferidae > Margaritifera > Margaritifera margaritifera. Next base: position 81,524 of record JAQPZY010000923.1, read on the forward strand.
TGGTCATATGGAGGGTCACTTTGATGATGAGAGAATTATTGTCAAAGATGTGGAAGTGGATCAATTTGATGGGTAGATCCTAAAGAAACTAATAGGTAACACATTTGCTTTGTATCTCTAAGATTTGGGGGGTTCTATTCCGGCTGTGGTCATATGCAGGGTCACTATGTCGATGAGAGAATTGTTGTCAAAGATGTGGAAGAGGATCAGTTTGATGGGCAGATTTGACAGAAACTAATAGGTCAAACATTTGCTTTGTATCTCAGAGGTTTGGGGTTCTATTCCTGCTGCAGTCATATGCAGGGTCACTATCTTGATGAGAGAATTATTGTCAGATATGTGGAAGAAGACCTCGTTTGATGGGCAGATCCTACAGAAACTAATAGGTAACACATTTGCTTTGTATCTCTGAGGTTTGGGGATCTTTTCCTGCTACCATCATGTGCAGGACCACTATGTTGATGGTCTGTGGTGTCCTAATACACATCCTGCATACCTATTTACTAAAAATGTCCACACCAGAGGGTGAACCATTGCAGGAGGAAGCCCATAGTATCAATTTGTGTAAAAAAAAACATAATAGGGTAAAAATACAAATGAACTGGAGTCACAAACTTCCGTTATTAGCCAGTCTTTTATACCATCTTTCATTATCTTTACAACAGATTATACAGCAAGCTTTGGCACTGGTTCACCATCTGGTGTGGACATTTATGGAATTTGATATTCAATATGTTTTGTGGTACTTCAGCTTTCTCCTCCACAAGTACCAACAACTGTGCCTCTAAGAGCATCTGATATAAGAGCATCTGATATATAAAGGATCTTATATGAGTGCTTATCTCATATGAAATGAGATGAAATCCTATCGTTTGTGAGCCTTGGCAACAGAAGATTGAAATTGTTCAACAAATTCATTAAGTCATTTTAAGATAACTCAAATATAAGGTTCTTTTTATCAAATGGTACCAATAACTGATTTCATAAAATCGCATGGAGTGCAAAACAGTGTAATGACTTTAATGTATATTTGGATATTATGCCTTTTCCTTATATGGCATACTGTTGTCACAAGATGTCAGGAGATAATATTACACATGTGTGATATCAGAAAATTACATGAAGTGCATAACAGTGTAATGACTTTAATGTATATTTGGATATTATGCCTTTTCCTTATATGGCATACTGTTGTCACAAGATGTCAGGAGGTAATATTACACATGTGTGATATCAGAAAATTCAGTATGGGCCTCAGAAATGTGATATCATTAATGTCAAGTGAATTTCAAGCAAGGTGATTGAATTCTAACAAGTACAAGTAAAATAAGTTTAACATGAACTTAAGGTAGCAGCAACATTGACAGTGTCAGTACTGTTGACCATGAAAAAACACTGCCTTGACAAAATTAAACTTATTGTCAGTATTATAACCCATTCATTCAGGTTGCGAATGTTTATTCTGTAACTTTGTTTTTTGAGAATAATGGCTGATTGTAAATTTTAACCAAGATATTTGATCCCATATGTGGTCAGTTTTTGAAAGTTTCACCATTTTCTGTTTGAAAGTTTCTGAAAGTCTTATACCATACATCATTGTGCAGTTCACAGTGCAATTCAAAGAAACCATAATAAATATCAGTGTATAATAATAATAATCCTTCATGTGCATTAGTGTAGGATAGAAAAATTCAAACCAAGGGTCAGAATTTTGTGTCAGACACAAGGCTTTGCCGAGTGCCTGACACACAATTTTTATCCCGAGGGTGGAATTTCCTGTCCTTAACTGAAGCAATAATGAAGGATTCTTTTTCTCACATTTCTGAACGAAAAATGAGGGTCCATGTAAAACTGGCATATTTTGAATACTGATGGAACTTTCAAACAACAAAACATCCATTGAATATTTTCTCACCTTAAAATATAGGGTAAAAAGTTAGGTTTATGCTGAAATATTGAGTGTAAACTTTAAATGACGTTTTAGCACATTTTAGCTTTCAAAGAACAGTGGTTGAAACGGCTATGGTAACGGCAATACACAGTGTCCGAATTGTGTACTGCAGATAGCTTGCACAATGATACAAATGTGAACAGGTCAAAACATAAAAGTCCACTCTTATCCATAAGATTAATTGAGACAGACAACAAATAATAAAATAGTCTTAGATTCAACTTTGATCTAGAATTGATTTACTCCTCAGACATTTTAATGAGAATAAGAATTTTAAAAAATAAACGTTAACAACAATGGCTTTTTTGACTAAAATTTGCACTCAAGAAGCCATACATGTATGTAGGTCTATCAATGCAAAATGGCCTGTTTGCAATACACTTAAAGGTCAACCACAGTTCACTTTAGTATGTAAATGTGTTATAATTAATGTTTATCTTGATTATTGTCAAAAGAATGTTCAAGTGGTGATGGAAATTGGGAAGTGTTTGCTACTTTGTGTGCACTATACTTGCAATAGATGATCAAAACAGTCCACAAGTCAGGATAAAGGTCACATGTGAGGTAGGATAGAGCTATCCTACACCAGTGTTCCACACTGGAAAACACAATCATACACATATAGGAATGTGAGAATTGGGAGATCCCACCTATTGCATCAGTGATGCTTGTATGAGCTACATCAATATTTATCATGGTAGATTGTTTTTCTCACATTCCTGCATCAGAAAACATGAGTTTCAAACAAAGTGGCACACACTTGGTATGTTATGACATTTAAGCATTAAAAGAGCAAAGCATTCATTAAAATGTCTGATTTGGTTTACACTGAAAAATTAAGTGTCAGATTCAGTGAAAATGTCAGTGTAAACTAGGAAATCTGTTTAAAACATCAATAAGTAAGTTCTGAAATAAAATTGATAGAAAAGTAGCAGATGACTTGATGTTGTATATGGTATGACAAGGAATTATTCATGGAATTGATGTCACAGATGATATGAAACATTAGTTATTCTGCCTAAATATGTCCATTTTTAGGTGTGTTGTTTAATGAACTATTATTCTGAACTGTGTTCATGTTGAAAGAGTAGTGACATATTTATATTTTGCAACCTTACTGGCAATATAGACTACAATCTTTAAAAATTGCTTTAGAATTTAATATTCACTGTATTACTCAAAGAATGACAAGTTTCTTTTATATTTACAGAGAAGTTGGCAAGCATTCGAATAGAAATTCCAGAGGTGTCACAGTCTGAATTAGGACAAAAACAGAAACTAACTGTGGTTCTTGATGTTATTAATCAGATACTTAATCTGCCTCCCTCCTGGAATGGTCAGAAGTGGAGTGTCGACAGTAAGTTATAGATTACTCTGTGGACAGACTCCAAGAATGTCCTTTCTTGGATGATCTCAACATTTCTTGGTTTGTTGATATTCAGTGGTTACACCAACAATACCCAACCCTTTGGACCATTTAGCATTACAGAGAAAGAGTTAAACTATATTCTAGGCTAAAAATGATATAGACAGGGGAGACTTGGTATAAAACTATTGTTGACTTCCAAGGCTATCAAGTAACCACTTTATTGAGAGTTTAATTAGCTTCAAAAATAATCCTTCTCATGGTTAGAAAGTGGAGCAGAATCCATGCATATTATAAATAGTGAGTTCAAATATGAAGTACTTATTATCCAGCCATCACTTTCAATTTTCCAGTGGCAGTCCATTCCAAGTTCTGCTTCTTTGTGTATCAGAAGATTGAAGTTGTCCCCATGAACAGTTTTTAGCTCACCTGGTTATATGGCAACATTTGCTGCTTTTAACTTCTCAAAAACAACTGGACCCATTTCAACCAAATTCAACAGGGAGCATCCTGGAGGAAGATCTTTCAGTTTTGTAGAAATGTTGCCTTTCCACCTTCAAATATAGCCACCTATTACTAAAAGTAGATTAACCTTTAAATGACTTATTCTCAAAATCCAATCAACAGAATTTGACTAAATTTAATTGTCAGTGTCCTGGTGTGAAGGCAGTGTACATCTTCCTAGAGTTTTTGTGCAATTCATTTTAAAAATTGTTCCGCATTTACCTTTAGTTGGCACCATATAGCCACTATTGTGCTGAGGTGCCATAAAACGCTACTACATACATGCATTAAAAATTATGTCAATCCACTATTCAGCATAGCCATAAAGACAAACAACCTTTCAATGACTTCTTTAGTGGCTCAGCCATTAAGGCATTGAACTTGTGACCAAAAGGGTGCAGGTTGGATTACCACTGTTGGATCGGTCTGGATCTGCTACCGTGGGCAAGGCACTTGCTTCAGCATAATATAACTTTCAGAATGTCGCTGTGTTGTAAAAACACCAACCCAACCCAATTCTTCCTAAAGCTCCTCAACAGGTTAATAGAATATGACAAAATTTAACTGAATGCATTATGGCATAAAGGCTTTTCAAGTTTTCACAAATGATGCCGATTCGCAAATCATTACACCTGCCATACAGAAATATAGAAACTTGTAAACCACATTGTATCCAAAACTGCCATTCAGAAATATAGAAACTTGTAAACCACATTGTATCCAAAACTGCCATTCAGAATTTGATCAAATTTGACAGAAAACATCTTTGTATAAAGGCCTTTATAATTTATACAAATTATGTAGATCCGCAGTGAAATAAGGCTGTTTTTTTCTTCTTCTTCAGATACGTTACCGAATCATAATACCTTAGGAATATGACCACTGCATCGCAAATCGAGATCTCCCAAGCTTGGTGTTAGCAATAAAAATGCTGAAAGCCATCTGTCCACATAGGTGGGAGTCAGACAAATGTGCTCTCCCCAAAGATAAAGGGATTGGCACTGAATCCTGCCCATACTTCAGTTACTATTTTTGTTCATGCTGCATGCTTTTTTAGAGACCACAGGAAGCTTTTTTCAGTTAATACCTTTTTCACATTTGGAGTTTTCTCATACTGGGAAGTATACCCAATCTTTATTTCTATTTCTTGCTCTTTTCTATCAGACGATGTTTCTTTTTTTAATACATTTATCAATCATATTAACATTAGGATAATAATCTCAGCTACCTCTCGAATCCAGTCCTCTCAAAGGACAGCAACTCTTACCCTTAACCTCCCCTTACCACTTAGGTGGCTCCAGTTTTATGCTTTCACTTACCACTATCAACATAGTACTGCAAGATCTTTCGAAATTCTTAAATATCTTTGTGATTTGAACCCATTCTTCCAGAAAGTTGGTATAGTAAAGGTTTTTGCTGCATGTGGTAATCATTATTTTTTAATTTTGCTCAGTATTTATGTGAGTTTATTCACAGCTGTAGACTTATTTATTTTGACCTTGTGCTCTAACACAGTATTGTTTGTGCATGTTGTTGGTTTGGGTTGGTTATTCATGCTCATTGCATATATATTTTCACTTGTTTAACAAAAAATGTTGTTATTGTGATTTGTTATCACTTTTAGTTTGTTATTTTTCTGAATTTTCATTGATCTTATCATTTCAGTTAAACAATGGTTACAAAATGCAGCAAGTGCTAGAAATTTAAAGCTAATGAGGACATGCATGAGATATGTCTTGCTTGCATGAAATGTTTATCATTCTCAAACTGCAGTGCTTGTGCATTATGTTCAGAAGACATCTGGTCCTCTTTGTTGCAGAAAAACATGAAAAGCAAGGAGAGATATGTGAAGTCTCTGACGGAGTGCGACATCTTGAGCCTTCACCAGAAAATGGCATTGATTGCTAGCATAGTGGACAACATCATGATGGCCCGCACTCCTCCAAATTTGGGCATATGATGCCAACTGTGATGATTACATCTGGCGAATTGGAGAAACAAAGGGTTGTGAAGTTGCCATCACTGCATTCTTTTCAGATGCAATTTGAGTTGCATATGTGTTGCCAAGCACAGGAGGCAATGGCACTGTTAGTTGCTGGCCTTGGGACATATTTTGTCCATATGTCTGTCACATAACTCTGTGGATAGTTTGGAGTTTATGGGAGAGTGTCCCACCATATTGAGGCAGCCCAGCGAGCACAAGTCCCCCTGTATGTCTGAGCATGGCCTTCAAGACTGTAAATCCAGACACAGAATTTGTACACTACCCAATGGTAGCCGAAGCAAAGGTATTTGCTTAATAGCTCGTGAATAGGTATATGGAAATACAGGTCAAGTCTGATTGCATATTTGTCACAGACAGACAGATGGACCTTACCATCTCCTTCTTCAACTTTGGGGCAGTTATAAACACCTGCTTTATAGTACCCATCACTATAACAAGTTACCATTCCACGATCTCAGACACATTTCATCACCACAGAAGGGAGGATATAGGCCAAAAGAAGGACCTCTCCAACCTTCCGTCAAACTTTGACTTGTCATGACTGAAAGCTTTGGCCCTGTGTCCAAAATGGAAGCTACCATGGGTTGTGACATGGTTGAATAAAGCACCATTTGAACCTCTGTCTAGAGCATCTTTGGCTCTTCTCTCTTATAAAACCAGCTTCCTAGTCGTTCTAGCTACAACAGGCAGAATCAGTGAGATACACTCCTTGTTGATTGATCCAAACTATCTGCAGTTGTGACGGTTTGATTTAAATCATGTTGGCCCCTGCTTTTATTGCTAAGAATAGGCTCCCGATCATGGATTATCATTCCTTTGTTGTGAAACCTCATTCCTGGACCCTTCACTTCCGGGCATCAACAGGATCCTGTAAGGGCTTTGAAGTGTACCTGAAACTAACCAAGCCAGTATGGGGAGAGCTTGTTTATTTCTACCATTGAAGAAAAAGTCAATATTTCACTTAAGGCACTATTGTCATGGATACTTGGGTTATTCAATCTGCACATAGAAAACTAACCCAAGACCAAATGAATTTCTGGCACATTTCAGTTCATGAGGTTAGGGCAATAGCCACAAGCATAGCATTCATTTGCAAGTGTTCCCTGACTGACATTATCCAAGCATGGGATGGAGGGCAGAGATGACTTTCTCTAGCTTTTACATCAGAGAACTTTCATCCCAAGGGCTCAGTTTAACCTGGTGTGGCCTATAGCAGCAATACAATAGGCTACCTTCTCAGGTTCTTTGGCAGCTTCACAGTGACACAGCCACATGACCTTTTCTGCTGGATTGTTGGGAGGAATCCCAATTAGCCATGTGGAATCACTACTCTAGCCCATATCTTTCACAAGATTTGAAGCTGCTTCACATTCTCCTGGGGATTGGAGATGAGGCTGTCTCTGGGGTACATATTCTTCTAAGGTATTATGATCAGCTAGCATATATGAAGAAGAAACCAATTTTGAAGTAAAATATGTTTAATACTTACCCAATCATAATAGGGTCACACCCACCCAACCTCCCATACTGACAGAGCATGCATTTCCACTCAAGTAGTAACTGAGATATGGGTGGATTTTGGTCCCAATCCCTTTTATTCAAGGTAAGATCACTCTGTCTGACTCCCACCTATGTGGGCAGATGACTTTTAGCTTTTTTATTGCTAAAAACTTGCTTGGGAGGGGTTAATTTAAAGCCTAGTTGTCATATTCCTAAGGTATTATGATTTGGTAAGTATTTTTGAACAAAACATATTTTACTCCAAAAATTGGTTTCACAAAATATAAAAAACTTTAAATGATTTCTTGTTTTCAAAAAAATATTTAAAAAAATAAATATCAATATCAACACTCAATAACATTTAAGATTTATGCAAATAATTCTGATCAACCATCAGATATAGCAGAAGATTGTACAGAAAACTTCAAACAACTTTTTTCATAGCCAATGAACAGAATTTTGAAGAAATTTTATTTGAAAGAACCCTATTAACCTAGATTTATTCACCAAATTATCTTGCATTTGGTTTTTTGGTAGATGTCAGCCATCTCAGGCCCACTTGGGCCTCTTGTTTACTTTTGCCGTCCAGCACAAGAACTTTTTGTAAAGCTCAGTCAATGGGAAAGGTAAAATCTTTTAACAATTAAAATACCTTGCTTTCACAGTTTATTTTGAGTACATAAGAAAAACTCTTTAATAGTGTTGTCTCTTGATTTCACTTTTAGGTGGCCAAAGTGGACATATTATATCCAGAAAATCATAATGTGAAGGAGTCATGGTACCAAGGGACCATTGTAGTTGGTAATTTCCTAAAGTTTATGTGCATAGAGCCATTAGAGGTATATGTCATGCATATTAAAGTTATATGTTTGTATTTCTTCTTCAACAGGTGTCCACTCTAAGAATCTAATTGCAATTTTGCATCTCCTAGTTGCTCTGGCTCGACACTTCCGTGCACCAGTTAGGTTGCCTGAGAATGCTTTGGTGTATATTGTAGTAGTACAGGTAGGTTCTCATCATTTCTCAGTTGCAAGACAGCATTGGGTAAGAAGCAAAAAGCAAAGTTGGGAAACTGGTTATTTTTTTCCTGTGTTTTCCACCTTTTGTGTCATACATTACTTATGCTTTAGGTTTTCATTCCCATATAATTTCTCTCTCTCTCTCTCTCTCTCTCTCTCTCTCTCTCTCTCTCTCTCTCTCTCTCTCTCTCTCTCTCTCTCAGGCCTCCTGTAGCAAAAATAATGGTTTGGTTTGGTGCTTTATGGCACAGCAACACAATTGGGTAAGTTAGTGCTCGCTGAGGCAATTGGAGTAAAGTGCCTTGCCCAAGGACACACCATGATCGCTGACCCAGGCTGGTCCGAAGGTAGGATTCGCACCCGCACCCTTTCGGTCATGAGTCTGGTATGCTAACAACTGAGCCACCTCAGCTCCATAGCAAAAATAAGTGTATATACAAGTATGTAAGAGAAAAACAGTTTAAGACACCTGATGATGATCATTCTGTTCCTAATTAAGTGGTAGGCATAAATATTTTGTATTTAAAGTACCTTGTTCTGTTATTGATTTTCCTTCATGCTACCTTTTCTTTCATTGGTTATTCATCCTTGCATAATTTGCTGTAAAATCTGGTTGATGAATATTGAACCTTTACACTGAATTTATATATATATATGTATATATATATATATATATATATATATATATATATATATATATATATATATATATATATATATATATATATATATATATAGCATGCTCACCTATAACATTTTCTTGAATAAATTGTAGTCATTTTCTTATCCTGAACAAATCATGCATTTCCTCCAACAGTGGTCCCCATCTCTTATAAAGTCACTCCTTCATCATAGGGAAAGTGGCCTTATAAGAGGAGTGGCCTTTCCAGAGGGGGATTATATTTGTGAGAAGTATATTTATGTGTAAGATGTAAGAAAGTTTCATTAACTTCAGAACATTTAATATCTTTATTTAAAAGCCACATTAATTATCAAAAGGTTCTTCTTGTCTTAAGAATAGATTTATTTCCAGTGAATATACATTAATAGTTCTTAACTCTTAATTAGGATGTTCTTGGCATGCACAGTGCAAAACCATTCAAAAACTTTGTCATTTAAATCTTGATACAAACATCGCTTGGCATTCAGAATCATTCTCATTCCGTTTACTCCATTTTCCCACTGCTGCAGAATATTCTTATCTGTTCCGATGTTGTTTATTTGAGTTTTTCCAGGATCAAATTTTTTGGCAAGAACTCTTGAACTCTCCCCACTGTCATTGAGTCGAATAACTTGTACTTTTTCTTCTAACTTATTGAATTTTCCATTTATTTGATGGCATGTTAAACTTTTGCAACAACTTACTCATATGTTTCTAATTGTACTGCAATTTAATCATGCAAATGAAACTTTCATAGAGCAGTTGAAATGCCTTGTTTATAAAGGAAGTGATACATGTACCATCATGTGGTTTTTGGGTCTTCGTGTGGATCCCTGTTTTGATCAAGGTTCATTTCTCTTTGTGTGTGAATCCACAAAACTATATTTAGCCTATGTTGACCAAGTTATGATCTTGACAATTACCTCTGGTCATAATCATCAAAGAGAAGAACTCAACTGCTGTGTGAAGCCCAAAACTCTATCACAACTCTGTCGAGCCCATTTCTTGTAAACGTCGGCATTTGTAGATAATGATATAATATTAACCATAGTGGTACATGTTATAATGTACTTTAGCCATTAATTATCTGAGTAATGAAAACCTGACCTCTGGAAACAGACACTTGAAAAGATAATCAAATTACTTACTTTGCCGTATGAATTAAATATTGGTTTTAAACACGTATAAGATAAAATGTGGCCACTTGTGAGGGGTAAATTTGACATTTATGGACTTAAATGCTGGTCGCATGCCACATCAGAGGGGTGGCCACCCATGAGGGGTACTTTTTTGCACAAACTCATCTGTGCCAAGAAAACTGTCCATGTAGAGGAGGTGGTCGCTGGTGAAGAGATTTGTATAATAGGGGGACGACTGTATTACTGGTGAAAACGTTATGGGTATAATGTATATGTTTATGCAGATTCACATTTATAACGTAGAATTTTGGCGTTTCCTGAAGCACTTTTTCCCAATTTTGTAATGTATACCTTTGACTATTCTCTTGTTTTGCACATCTGATCTCCCTAATTCATACTCTTTGCATAAAAGTTCAAAGTGCACTGTGGCATTTCTCAGATACATTACCTAATCACATTAACATTATGGAATTACTCTCTGCTACCTACAAATCCAGCCCTCCCTCAAAAGACAAAAAAATGTCTTTCAGTATATATATTATATATATATATATATATATATATATATATATATATATATATATATATATAAGAAGGGAAGTAACTCTTACATATTAACTCCTGTTGTTCCCATTAGGTGGCCACCTGTAGCCTGGATGTTTACCAGTTTAAATTGTGAACCGTGCCTCTGAAGAATTGATTGCAATTTATAATCAATTTTCACCATCCAACATTTATTTTCAGTGGTATAGTAAAGTCCAAAGTTTGATGATATACCTGGTATATACAACATTGTCATTTTTCCCAATGCAACACCCACCCGAAAGATACCTAAAACAGTGCCTATGGCAATGATCACTTCAGATCCAGTCAAAGCCACAGCAAGCAATTCCATTCAAGATATATTGAAATCGCGTATGATACACATAGATACACATACTAAGACAAGCTGTCGTCAAGAATGTCGACGAGTGAGTTGGATGAAACTAGGACCATTTGGTACCCACAGGGCATAAGTACCTATCCCTGCCCATGCATGGACTTAGGAATGTTAAAGCCAGGAATGCAGAATTACCTTCAAACTGTGCCAGCTGGAAAGACCCACAAGTTATATATCATTTGGCAAATGCCATTCCAGCTGCTGACCAACCAGTCCGTGTACAATTTCAGCAGTCAGTCAGTTTTGGGGTTGAATTGAGAACGTGAGAAAGCAGGCATCACATGAGTTGCCCCTTCAGCTCCTTGTGCAAGGCTGTATCTGCTGGGGAAATTCTTGGCAACAATGGCAACCTTTTCATGGCCAGGTCAGGAGGGGGCAGAGAAAACAAGGTTTCTCCTTCCCCAAACCTCCTGCCAACTGTCAATGACTTGCCATCCCTCCTGTGGGTGCCAGACTACTTCTGTTCCACCAGAGTTGGATCAGGCTATTTCCAACAAACAGTTGGGCCATCCAAGTCATTTTGGAGGGGCTTTAGATCTGTTCATCCAGCTCCCCCTCCACTATGGTCATTCCCCTTCATGATGGAGATGCCAAGAAGGTTGACATTTTACAGAAGCAAATATAGCTTTTCCTCTTTCACAGTTTATGATGGATAGTTAATGTTAAGAAGTTGGATCTTGTCCCTTCTCAAACTTTTGTTCATCTAGGTATGGAGTTTCTTACTCATATCAACCTGGGTTATCTTCCCTTCAAACGATTTGACAGTATCATTCATGTGTTGGACCAGGCGTCCACCAGGACATTCATTTCAGCAAGGGAGTTTCTTCAACTCCTCAGCCTGCTCAATGTGGCAGCAGACCTGGTTTACCTCAGCCACCTTTACATGTGCCTTCTGCAGATGGCCCTTCTTGCATATTGGTGTCCAATCTCAGGTCATTTAGATTACCAGATTATAAACTTGACCAAAATCAAACCCATCCTGCTTCAGTGGCAAGACAAGGAGTGGCTAGCAGCAGGAATACCTTAAGAAACCCCACAACCAGAAATCACCATCTGTTCAGATGCCAGTTTGTCAGGTGGTGGGGGGATAGGCACACTTCATATGTTCAGTGGCAAGTGGACACTGCAAGAGAAGGCTCTTCACGTCAATCTCCTGGAAATGAAGGCCAATCTCAATGCCTCCCATGCTTGGGAGGAATGCATCCAAAGGAAGATGGTTCAGATAATGTTAGACAATTCAGTTGTAGTGAACTACCTTATGAAACAACTGGACCTTTGCGTTATGGTATGGGAATATCTTCAATGGTGTACCCAATATCATATAAACATACAAGTCCGACACATCCTGGGCAGGCTCAGTATCCCAGCCAACTCATTATCAATGAGAGGCCAACTGCATCCATCCAGCTTCCATCGAGTCTGCATCCTATGGGGATGACCAATGCTAGACCTTTTTATGACCAGGTGGAACAATAAAACTGCCCACCTTTGTCTCTCCATTCCCCGACCCAGAGGCATGGGCCGTCGATGCCTTCTTAATCAGCTGGGAGGGAAAATGGGAATATGTCTTCCCTCCAGCAGTTGTAATACTGAAAGTATCCAGAAAATGAGGGGCAGGGCTTGTAGTTCTGATTGCCCCTCTCCAATGGGACAGATCCTGGATCAACGATCTGCTCAATCTAGTGACGGACATACCCGGGAAAATGTAGCGATTCCTATGCTACTCAACCAGCCGAGGTCACCAGTATTCAATCCAGGTTTGGAGGACTACAAATGGGTTGCAACAATATATTTATATGTAACCTATGCAAGCTAAGCAAGAGGTATGAGTGATCCCACTGGGCTATCCTTATGCACTCGCTTGCGAATTGTGCACAGAAAAGAAATAATTATCCATGGAATCATTCCAGAACTAAAAATGGGTAGAAATTATGTACCCGTACTGGTACTGTGAAGAGGCACATAGTAAATTTAGCACCACCTTTCACCTATCAAGATGCTATACTGCGTTTAAAAAAAAACTGAAATAACAAATTAATGTAAAACTAACACGCGATTGTAGCAAGGACTGTGTGGAACTAACACAAAAAACAATATATAAGTAGATTGCTGAAATCCACTGAGAAAACCAACGGGAAAGGCAAAATTGTCAAGTGAAATAACACACATCTGATCGATGGAGCATCCAAGAAACCAGAGGAAGTAAACATAATGTGGGGCTGTGACCCAGATGTCAGAATGGGACCAGGTTCTTTTCTCAGTTCTAGAACCTTCCATCCTTATAGGAGGAAGGAATTGTGTATGATGATGTATAATCTGTTGTTTGGATGTGGGACTTAGCATCTCAGAAGGTAAGTACTGCAATGCAGTATTGGTAGGTAAGTATTACATTATTAAAATTTGTTTAACCCCTAAGAAAACTACATTTAGAGCGATAGTGGAGTCATTTGGCTGGCATGTTCAGTCTACTTTCTCCAGCTTTTATTTGTATGACATGGCCTAGCAAAGAAGAAAACTGAATATTGTTGGGCCACTGGTAGCTGCCTAGACAGTTACCACGCCCCATTCATAACAGTACAGCCTCAGCCCTAGGCATGATGTTGCAACTTTAGCTGGATTTGCCCAGGCAGTTTTTGAATGTGAGTCAATAGCCAGGTGCGGGATCCCACAGGAATTGCCCTCGCACGAGTATAAACACATAATCTTTGAGTTAACTTCACATTTGGAGAAGTTCATCCTTTCAGTAAAGCAATCATTGTACTCATTCAGGGTGATGTGGGTAGAGGTTGGATGCTCAAACATTTCCTCCTCCTCTTACATATTCTCCAAATGTTAATGTGATTGAGTAATTTATATGACAGAGAAATGAAATAATTTCATAAAATGTGTTTCTCTGAAAATATTTACTCAATCACATTACTATCCATCCCACCCTTCCTGCAAATTTGAGTATCCTGTTACAGGTTTTGCTGAAGCTTAAAGTGGTAAACATCTGGAACACGTGTGGCCACCTAGCGGCAACAAGGGGAGTTCATCTGTAAGAATTACTTCCCTTAATCTATATGATATATAGACAGAAAGCTGTTTTTTCGTCATTCAGAGAGGACTGGATTCGGAGTTAGCAGAGAGTAATTCCCTAATGTTAATGTGATCGGGTAAGTATGTTCAGAGAAACACAATTTACTAAAAATATTTCCTATTGTGCATAGCATGACAACGGTTTCAGAAGATTGGTTTATTCTTATTTAATTCTAACTTGTATTCATATGTCCCTTAGTGTCAAGCAATAAAAAGAATTAAACTGTTAAGCCTATTCTGTTGTTATTGTGAATTATATACATGTACTGATGTACACATGAAAACTGACTAGCCCAGTGGTTCATAAATTTTTTTTGTTCGTGGACCACATGACGATGAAAGACAATGTTTTATTTTTTTATATATATATATTGTAAAAAAAATTTATGGTTTTGCCAAAAATGACATTTGTTTGTCAGTGCCTAAATTGTGGACTCGGGAGTCCTTTCTTTTCACATAAGGTCATTGCTTATCGGTTTTTTAAATTGTTGGTTCATAGCAACCATAAAATTCAAGAAAATCAGTACCCCATGAAAAGGAACGAATTCACTGTGTTTTTTAAAATGTAGGACATAGAGGATATATACTTGTTTTGTATAGAAATATTTCTCATATGAAATGAAAACATTGTATTATTAAGAGTGGTGAACTATATCCATGTATCTACTAAAGAAACATAAATTTTCTTTTTATTATATATTTTTGAAGGCAGAAAACATTGACTTGCATAGATATTTTCCATTCAGTTCCAGTGACAACCAAAGCTGTGTTACTACATATCCACTGATTAAAAGAAGTTCCCAAAATTTAGGACAGTGACTTTTTCCAAATATATCTCCAACATATAATGCTTCAGACTGTGTCTTATGTCTAATTAATCATACAAAAAATTTAATTATTTTTATTTGTGTGAACACATTTTTGGTTCAGACTGATACACTGAACATTGTTGGAGTTGGTGTAGCATTGTCACAGAGTGATCGGATTCAACATCTTTCAGAGTGTAACTTCTTTAAACTAAAGATTTTAAAGACTTGGTTTACCTATTTCTGTATTCAGACATAAATTCTGTGGCCTTGGCAAGCTTGCAGTCAAGTTCATTAATAAATGCTGCACCCATATTTTGATAGTCACTTAATTTTGGTTTGCATTCAACACTCAACCATTCCCAATTTAACCATCATTTTCAGACATGATTAAGAGTCTAATGCAAGTTAAAATTGCTAATTAAACAATGTTTAGTATTATATTTAATCCAGAGTGTTGCCCATAAAATGCTAACTGTTTGTCATACAGTGTAACAGGTATGAGTGATGCTGAATATTTAATAGAAACAAGTCATGTAAGTTCAGTCAATGACAATTTGCATGATTCCTGTGGAAAACTATTTAAATAAGCTAATACTTGAAACCCACTTGTTTTGTTATATGCCCATCATATGATGTTATGATGTCAGTCTGTCTCCACACAGTGAACCTTCCACAGTTTCCAAACTTTGTGAATAACTTTCACTTGCAGTAAGGAAAACCATATCAGCTTTTGCATCAAAAGGTCAAAGGTTAAGGTCACTCTGACTGAAAGAAGACAAATGGTTTCTGTACAGTAATTTGAGTTCTCCACCAATTCATAGTTATAAAACTTTATAATTTGCACTTGTAGTAAGGAACCTTATTGATTTTAGGATCAAAAGGTCAGTTGTCAAGGTCACTGACTGAAAGAACAAAATGGTTCTGCACAATAACTCAAGTTCTCCACCATCTATGGTTACCAAACTTTGCAGATAGCTTGCACTTTGGATAAGGAAAAAACCCTATCCATTTTGGGTTAAAAGATCAAAGGTCATGGTCACTGTGATTGAAAAAAGAAAAACTGTTTCCACGCAATAACTTGAATTCTGTATCATCGACATTTGCCAAACTTGTGGATGGTTTGCACTTAGGGTAACAAAGAAACCTATACATTTGGGAGTCAACAGTCAAGGTAACTGTGACATAAAGAAGAAAAATGGCTTCTGCACAATAACATTTGTTCATTATCACAGACCTGTACCAAAATTAGTGGATGTCTTGCACATAAGGTAAGGAAGAAGCCTATTGAGTTTGTGGTCAAAGAGTCAAAAGTCACAGTGACTTAAAGAAGAAAAATGGTTTCTGCACAGGAAGTTTAATTATATACATATGTGACTATTAAACACATGGTGGGCATATAATGTGCTGTTCATGGTACACTTTTGGGACTTTTGGGAGCATTTTATTTTATGGCACTCGTTGCTGCTTATATAAATGTAATGTGTTGGCATATATTAAGATCTCTTCATGCTGATGGAGAGGGAGAGAAAAGAAGTAGAAGAAGAAAAATAAATTAGGCCAAAATATGGAAATATACCATACATATAGGCAGATAAATCTCCTAAATAGGAAAAAAAGTAGTTCCAGAGATTATATCACTACAGTGGCAATACCACTTTTATTGTCACTGTGGCAATGTCCATTTTTCACACACTGATGCATTTCAGCATCTAATTATGAAATACATAATAAAATATGATTCTGTCCCTTCATAACCATTACCCAACATTTTGTACACAATTTAAGATGAAACATTTTGTACACAATTGAAGATGAAGTCTTAAAACCTTAGACATGATTGGGCATGGTTAGTAGATACTCTCAACGGCATTGATGTATTGATACACCTTCTTGGGAAATGAATTTGGTACACTAGGCTGAAAAATTTAGATTTTCTTGAAATTGCAAATTAATCTGGATTTCTTCTTTATATTCTACATAAAATCTGGGCTAGTGACAACATTTTTACTTTTTCAACCACATTTTCAACTTGTTCTTGAAAAGGGATTTTGCCACCATTGTACAGGAAGATGAGGATTGTGGGTAATGAATGAGTGAGAACTGGATTAAAACATATTCCTTTGCCATAGATTTCTGGTTATTATAATGCTATATCACAAACATGTGTGTTGGTTCCAGTTTTCTATTTCCCATTTCTTGTGATTTATTGTGTTACATGTGTATGAGTATTTAGGCATTAAATGCAAATGTCAAAACAATAAAATCAGAGAAAGCTGGGAAGTCAAATATTTCCTAACAAAACTTAAAAAATTTTAAATATATTTTCTATATTTATTGAAGAAATTAAATTTCCATGCCATGTAGAAACATTCCCATTGCGCAGGAGAAGAAAGCGCTTGTGAAAAACATTTAAATAATGTCGTACAATATTGATATTATTGTTCCAGAATATTACTCCAGGATATGGAGAACTGTCAAGTCAGTACACACACCAGTCAATACACAAATGACTGAAGCTGCACTAATTTCATAGGCTTTGCTTATTTCATATTAAATTTTAAAAGAACAACTTTTCATTGTTTATAACTTTGAGAATGTGAAAACCTTAAGATATTAATTGATTTTCTGTAAGTTGTGAAATTTAACTATTCATAGACTGAAACTGTTTACTTTTCAAACATGATGTTTTATGTATTTTATAGAAAAGGGATGGTGTTCTTCAACCAAGGCGAGTTGCAGAAGAGATTACAGGAACAAATGAGTAAGTTCAGTAGATTGTTAACATTTGTTTCATTACTTCACAATTAAGCCTCTACAGTGTTTTATTTATCAATCAATTGAAAAGTAATCATTACCTACCTTCAACAAAGATTCTATAGATTATGCTTACTGCACAAAATTGCTGACATCTCAACAATTTGATAATTTAGCAGACAAACATTCACATATGAGAGGTCACAATAACTATTGTTATTTCTGTGCCATGACTGATTTCTGCTTTAAACAGTGGGATCCTTCCATTTTCTGCTGGGACCAGTCTAAAACAAAAATGGAAGAACTAGTCAAGCACAATGACTAAGTACCGTATACTTGCGCTGGCAGATCTGGGTCTATGCAGTTTGCAGTTGGTATCGGCTTATACGTGAGTAGAGATGGTAGGCAGGTCATGATTATTATGCCCCTCAGATAACTGCAAATGCAGGTTTCCCATCTGAACCAAGAGATGCTGAACCTGCATGCCTGGTTTATATCAGGCAAGCCCTCAGAAAAAAACATTTGTAAGAAAAAGTGGCGGACAGAACTGCTCAGGCAAAAAGGCCCAACACTTTAAAAACATATGAAGGGAAATGGAGAGTTTTCTTAAAGTGGTGTGAGCAGAAGCACATCTCTTCTTTAACAGCCTCAGTACCTCGGATAGCTAACTTCCCCCTTCGGCTCTTTGCGGAAAAGTTTGCTCCAGTCACAATGAAGGGCTACCATTCCACCATTTCAAACATTTTTCGACATCATGGCAGGGAGGATATAGGCCAGACCAAAGACCTCTCCGACCTTCCTGCAAACTTTGGCTTGTCTTAACCGAAGGCCTTGGCCCTTTGTCCAAATTGGGGTTCTGAGATGGTTGAGTAAGTTATCATTCAAACCACTGTGTAAAACCTCCTTGACTCACCTCATACAAAACCTACTTGATTTCCTAGTTTTATAGCAATAGCAGGCAGGATCAGTGTGATACACACCTTATAAATTGATCAGAACTATCTACAATTCTGCCTTGATGGTTTGGTTTATGGATCCTGCTTTCATTGCCAAAACTGGCTCCTACCTAATGGGAATCAGTCCTATGTCTTGAAACTTCTATCTTCCTTGGAGCCTTCACCTCAAAGGCATCTGCTGGATTCTGTTAGGGGTGTAAAGTGGTACCTAAATCAAACTGAGCTGATCAAAAGAGGGAGATCTCTCTTGTTCTTACCAAAGAAGGAAGGGACAATATTTCAGCTCAGGCTCTGTCATCCAGGATCTGATGGGTTATCTGCTCAGTTTATAAGGAACTAACCCAAGACTAGATGAAGTTTTTTGTGCATATTGGCTCACGATGTTAGGGTGATCATCACTAGCATATCATTTGAGCACAACTTCTCCCTAACCGATATCATCCAAGCCATGGAATGGAGGTCAGAGATGACATTCTCTAGCTTTTACCTCAGAGTCCTTTCACCCCAAAAGGTGCTTAGTTTGACCTGGTGGAAGCTGTATCAGCAGTGCAACAGGCTACCTTGCAAAGTCATTCAGCAGCTTTGTAATGATGCACATTACTGGACTGCTGCTGGATTTGCAGAAACAAACCACATCCATGCATAAACCATGTGCTGATCCTATCCCATATGTTACACGAGACTCAGAGTTACTTCATGTACATTAGGAGACCAGAGGCAGGACCAGCTCAGACGTAATGGGATGTAACTCTCTCCTTTTACCTATTTTCCTAATGTACTTTTACCATATTTGAAGACGAAACCATTTTTTGAGTAAAAATTATTTCTTCTACTTAACCGGTCATAATACAGGCAAAGTGTCAT
The DNA here is from genome assembly GCA_029931535.1 of Margaritifera margaritifera. NCBI lineage: Eukaryota > Metazoa > Mollusca > Bivalvia > Unionida > Margaritiferidae > Margaritifera > Margaritifera margaritifera. Next base: position 101,070 of record JAQPZY010000923.1, read on the forward strand.
AATACAGGCAGACTGTCATAATACAGGCAGACTGTCATAATACAGTCAAAGTGTCATAATACAGGCAGACTGTCATAATACAGGCAGACTGTCATAATACAGGCAAAGTGTCATAATACAGGCAGACTGTCATTATACAGGCAGACTGTCATAATACAGGCAGACTGTCATAATACAGGCAGACTGTCTCAAGCACTCAGTTACATCCCTGAAAGAGCAAGCACATCTGCTCTAGTAGTAACTGATAAATTGATCGGATTTGACACTAAATTCCTCCAAGGGGAGACCACTCTTGTCTGACTGCCACCTTGGCAAGCAGATGACTTTTTAGTATGTCTTTTTTCAAAACAAGCCAAAATGATGCTGCAAATGTATTTTTTTTAGCTTGTGAGGTCAAGATTTATAAGGAAGTCAGTGTACTCCTTATGTATTATGATCAGGTAAGTATTATCGCAAAAAAAGAAATTGGTTTCTAGGTTTTAGTTCATCTGGCAGGTGAACTTCTGATATGGTCTCTCGTCTGTCATGCATCATCAGTCTCGTATGCATTGTCAATTCACAATTGCTCTTTACAACTTCATCTCAAACACCACATCCACAGAATTTGACTAAACTTGACAGCATCCTGGCATAAAGCTCTTTAAAATTTGTACAAATTATGCCGAGTAGCCATCAAATATGGCCATCATTACTAAAATTAGAAAAACCTTTTACCAACTTCTTCTCAATAACCACATCATAGAATTTGACCGAATTTGACAGAAAGCACCTTGGTACAAAGGTCTTTCAGATCTTTTACATTATGCTGATTTGCCATTAAATATAGCCACCATTACAAACAATAGAAAACCTTTAAACAACTTCTCAAAAACCATTCAATAACATTTGACCAAATTTAACAGAAAGCATTCTGGCTTGAAGGTCTTTAAGATTTGTTAAAATTATGCCAATTTAATGTTGCCAATAAACCATCAAATATGGTTGCCATTACTAAAAATAGAAAAACCTTTAAATGATCTGTTCTCAAAATCCACTCAGCAGAATTTGATCAAATTTGACAGAAAGTATTCTGGCAGAGATGGCTTTAAAATTTTCACAAATGATGCCAGTCTGCCATCAAATATGGCAGTATTACTATAAATTAAGATAAAAACTTTAAATGACTTCTTAGAAACTGCTCATCAGAACTGGACCAAATTTTACAAAAAGCCACTCTGCAGTATTTGACCAAATTTTAAAGAAAGCATCCTGACATAAAGGTCTTTCAAGTTCGTACAAATGATTCCAAAGCACTGTCAAGTAAGGCCACCATCAGTATAAATTTAAAACAAAAAACTTTAAATGAGTTCTCAAAAACCACTTAGCAAAATTTGATGAAACATGATATAAAGTATCCTGGCATGAAGGGCTTTCAAGTTTGTACAAATGATGTCAATCTAAGAAGGGCTTTCAAGTTTGTACAAATGATGTCAATCTACCATAAATTATGGCTGCTGGTACTAAAAAAAATAAAAAAATAATAACCTTTTCTAAATAGCTGCTTGACAGAATTTGACCAAATTTGACAGAAAACATTCTGTCTTGAAGGCCTTTCACGTTTGTAGAAATGATGCCAGTCTGCCAACAAATATGGTTGCCATTACTAAAAACAGAAAAACATTTGAACAACTTTATCTAAAAAAAAACTGCTTAACAACATTTTACCACTTCTGACAGAAAGCATCCTGCCATAGAGACCTTTCACTATTTGACATATGAAGTTGATGTGCCATCAAATATGGATGAAGGTATAAAAACGGGAGAACCTTGAAACAATTGTTTTCATAACATATGCAGCCAACAGCAATGGAAGAAATCTCAACAGAAAGCATTCTACAAATCCAGATTTTGTGGCCAACTGCTGTTGTATTTGGCAATTAGGCAGATGTCAGTCAGATGAACAATCTCACAGGCCTGGGCCTCTTGTTAAATTGGTTGATTATTCTTCTAAAGAACACTGGGAAGGCTAAATCATGATGCATTGAAACCAACTTTGGTGCAGCTATTACAATAATATGTTACAGAAAATACTATAAACACTATTATGAATAATAGAAAGCAATAAAATGTGCCATAACATAATAAAATAATTTAGGTAATAATTGTATTTTTAACTCAACTGGTCATAGACCAGAAGAGCTTATGAGATTGTCTGTTGTGTGTCATCTGTCATACAACATCCATTGTCCATCCATTAGCAAAAGTTTGTTATTGCTACTTCTCCTAAACTACTTGGAGGATTGCCATGAAACATTACACACACACATTCATCCCATATTCTGGTTGGTCCGAAATAAAAATGGTGCAGCTCGGACATACAGTATGGCCTACACAGTGATTATCTTGAAAATCTTTGTTATGGCTACTCCTTCTGAATGGATGGTCATATCAACATGGGGTTTTCACTAAAAGACATCTTAAGATGTCTAGTTTGTCCTAAATGAAAATAGTGCTGATCTGATGTCCAATATAGCCACTACAGCAGCCATCTTGAAAATCTTGTTATCGCTACTCCTCCTGAATGGAAAGTCATATCGACATGAGATTTTCGCCAGAAGACTTTTTATGATTTCTAGTTGGTCCTAAATTAAATTATTCATGCACAAAACAAATTAGGTAATATTATCTACATTTTGAGATACTCATGTAAAAATTCATTGAGCTACAGGTGCAGATATCATTCTTTATGTTGAGCTAAATTAACTATAGATATGAAATACTTGAATATTTCATTCAGAGTAAATTACAAAGCACTCTTAAAGTAGTTTGGGGTTATTTCAAATTATATCAAATTTATTTCAACTTTTTTTTGTGAAAAACTTCAATGTCATTACTTTTTTTCATTGCTTCAGGGATGTAGGAGGAAGATTTGGTAAGTTTTTATCCTTATCATTTGTAGTTTTATCCAAATACTTTGTCCTTTGTCATCAAGTTAGTACCCACAGGCTTCTCATGATAAACATTTGCATGCAATTAAGATCTTGTACAGATTTACTTCAACATCATTTAGTAATTCATTCCAATTAATATAACAAATTTTGCAACCAAAGTATTCAGGGTTCATTGAGATGTCTCAAGTTTCAATGCAAAGTTGAATTAATGGTAAAAAGGACTCAGTTTCTGAAGGAATAAACTTGCACAAATACATCATTTAGTTTGAAAAGAAATATAATTCTGGGTTTGGTTTGGTTTTGTGTGTTTTAATGCCATTTTTCAGCCCATGATAGGCTATACATGGCAGCCAGTATATTTGGTGGAGGAAGAACCCGGTACAACCCCGGGAAGAACCACCAACCCATGGGAAGCTACTGGCAAGCTTTCTTACATACCTACATTGGCCGAGCTGAGACTCGAACCCACGTTGACAGAGGTGAGATGTCAGTGATCTCTAAAGGCGAGTACCTTTGACCACTTGGCCACCTGGGACCCCTAAATATAATTCATAGAGAAAGGGAATTATTATATAAAATACTGGTAGATAATAGGTGGAGACTAAAGTTACATGAAAGCAAGATTTGAAATGGAAAATTCGTTAGTGCAATTCTCTTCAGGTAAATATTTGTATGGTTTACCTGAGGACTTGATATTTCAATAAAATGTACCATATATGTACCATATATACTTGCTTATAAGTCAGGTCCAACTGCAAACAATAAAGACACAGATCTACCATCGCATAAAGCACCGGCAGATCAGGGTCTGTGTTTTTTGTTTCACTGATTAGTCCTAACAAACTGCAGTATGCAGTTTGCAATTGGATCTGATTATAAGTGAGTATACATGGTAAGCATCCACAGTACAACACAGCAAGTAGAGTTAAGATGGCAGAACCATAACAGTAAGATTATAATTTGTTATCTCTACTAGTGCTTCAAGTATTTTCAAATATTGTATTTTGTCCCTTTTAATTTGTTCAATGTCCCACAAATTTGGAGGGGATACAATGTTCCCTGCCTTTGGGATCCTAGGTATAGCATTGAAAAATGTTATAACCTTTAATAACCAAGTCTGGAATGCCAATCACAATTTAATACCCAAGTCTGGAATGCCAATCCCAATTTAATACCCAAGTCTGGAATGCGAGTTACATGACCATGCTTCCAAAATGTGTTAGATAACAGTTTAGCCTTAATTGCTTGTTATAGATCCATTTTATATAATGTAGAACTTCAAAAAGTCAAAGTTTTGCAGGATCAAATGTTTGGTTCGAGATTTTGGTGGTCTTGAGTTTTCAGGTCACAAACATGAGAATGTTAAACATACAGACTGAACAAGTCATTTGAGTAATGCAGAGTAGTGAAGTGTTTAATGTTTGAGTTTTCAAAAGACTGAACAAGTTATTTGAGTGATCCAGAGTATCGAAGTGTTTGATGTTTGAGTTTTCAAAAGACTGAACAAGTCGTTTGAGTAATACAGAGTATCGAAGTGTTTGATGTTTGAGTTTTCACAAGTTTTTGCTGTGTGTGTATATATATATAGGTAAGACATTTATCTGCATAAATTATGCCTAGTAAAAATGAAGACATCAGGGTCCACACTGGACTAAAGTTTTCACAAGGTTTTGCTGTATATGTATATATATATATATATATATATATATATATATATATATATATATATATATATATATATATATATATATATAGATAGTTCTTTGGATCTAAAGCACTTATCTGCATAAATTATGCCTAGTAAAAATGAAAACATCAGGGTCCATGCTGGACTAAAAGTTTTCACAAGTTTTTATATAGTTCTCTGGAGATAAGGCACTTGTCTGCATAAATTATGATGAGTAAAAATCGAAACATTAGGGTCCACACTGAACTAAAATTTTAGGGTTAAGTGACTTCTCATCCCCAGCCAGAATAGGATGAAGCGGTGGGCAGATAGGGAGAAGTCAACATTTTTAATATTCAAAATGATCACTTAAAACAGCCAATTTACTAAATCTTTGAGCCAGATAATATAGAAACTGATTAAACTTATGAAAATATTCAAATTTGTCTAAGTTTGATCCAGAGAAATTGTTGCATGACTTTGTTTTTGGAAAGATGGTAAACTTGAAAATAGGGTAATATTAAAAATGAGTGACAGATATCAAAGTGTAAACCCATTCTTCCTACTTTTACAGGATGAAATATGAAATAAAATTGTTTACTTTGACTGGTAATCAGTCTGTAAACCCCCACAGAGTAATAATTTGCATTTGATTGGGCTACAAATGCATGTAATTTCCCACACTTCTTCAAGCTTCATGTGTGATTTTCAGCAGGACCTTTGTAGATTAAAACATTATTGCAGACGTAAGTATCCATTAAATTGATGTCAAAGTTTATCAAAAAGCATGAAAATACAATGTTTTACATTGGGTTTTATAACAGAAAAAGATGAGTTGCAGTGTTTTCTCCAGGTCACTCAATTGCATGAATCCCTCCTAAATTTAATGACACCTTCCCTCTGAAGACAAAAATCGACTCTTCCCTCTCTCTTGCTATTTTAAACACGAGTCATAATATCAAAATATTGTTAAAATAATAGATATAGTCCAAAAAATGTTTTTTAATTAATGTGCAGATGATATTCTTGGGATTAAAATTTCAGGAGGCCTATTTTGTTATGATACAAACATTATCTGGAGCACATATACATCAAAACCGAAAGTCCAAAGGTGGTGTATTCCAACCTATATTTCACATCCAAGAATCCATGGAAATATGTGGTTTGGAGAGGTCATTAACATCATTATTTATTATTGAAGCAGCAAGATTTGGACTTTTCAATAAGTAACTGGCTACGATGTCACCTGTCAGCAGAGTGATGTCAAAGACTTGGACTTCCATGTATACTTTCTTGTAAGACAGATCAAACTGCAAACAACATAGACCCTGATCTGCCATTACCTAATGTTCTGGCAGATCAGGGTCTGTGTTGTTCATTCTGTTGATTACTCCTAACAAACTGCATAGATCCAGATTTGCCAGTGCATTGTGCAACATCAGATCTGGGTCTATGCAGTTTGCAGTCGGACACAACTTATAAGTGAGTACATATGGTAATTCCAGAGGAGTGTCAATTACAAGGAACAAGAGTCCTAAGAAAACCTTGAAGATTACAAGCCCAGATTATACACAATAGAAATGGGTTTGCAACAGTTGTAATTTATAATGGTCATATAAATAATAACCATTGTTTATATGGCTTGTGAAATATCATTTATAATTGCTTTATATTTTCATCATTTTAGCTATTAATGCTACGTTAAAGTATGTAAATAGTGAATAAAATACATTATGGTGATGCATTAAAACAGTGTACAGTAAGTGACCAGTCATTTCTTTGAATCTATCCATTATTATCATTGTTAGAAATAGGTGAATTGGATGTTGTGTCAGGTAAAGTATGTTTCCAGTGATTGAATGCCATAATCCTTTTGTCATATCTATGCATAAGAATGAAACTTTACATCTTACAAAACAAAAAGAATTAAGCATGGTTTACTTTCTTTCAGCAAATACTCCTGTCTGTAAAAATACTTTCAGAAAAATGATATTATTTCATACTATCTTCTTGTCTAACACAAAATAATATTATTTCATACTATCTTCTTGTCTAACACAAAAGAAACATTCCAGTTAGACTTCCTTGTGAAAGTTTTCTTTCCATACTCAGAGACTGTTAAAGTCTTCATATAACTACAAATATCTCCAGACTATTCACTGTACAAATATAATAAACCAATCTATGATCCCTGTACATATCTTACTATGGATTCCAGCTGATAAGCGAGACTTATGTTGTTTACTGTCTAATAATTTTCTGTTTTTCTACAAAATATCTCCTGACATGTTACTATTGATTGTTTGTACATTGCTTTTGAAGATATTTGCTTTTGTTTTATTTATTTGAAGAATTGGAATGCAAAAAGAACTTGTATGAGAATGCAAGCCTGTCTTCACACTTTGCTTGGAAAAAACAGGATTTATCTTGATTGTTTATTCTACAAATACTCAGTGACTGCAACCAACATATTATTAATCAGTTGTACCCATGGGTAATGCCTTTATATAAATTGTGACATCATTGTCACATTTTCTGATAACGGCCATTAATGGTGAAAACATTGGCAATCATACTTCATCTTTAGCTGATAGTAGTTATAATGTAAAAAACAAAATAAGTTTGTTTATTTTGATATAAATACACCATTTAATATCATTTGATTGACAACTACTTCTTTAAAATAATTTTAAACTTAGAAAAAATGCTTTTTCAGCTAGATATTGTATAGTAAAATACATATGGGTAGGTAATCCCTTGCTGTAAATGGAGGTACCATAATTTGTACAATAACAAATAGGGAAATGTATCCCATGAAACATTTTGAACTATTTTATATTCCCCACCCCACCCACTCCCATATTTATCTCTTCAAAACTTCCTATTGTTGCTTTTAAAACTCGTTTTATGTTAAAATTGTGCAGTAATATACTTTTCTGAGAAAAAATTTCATCAAAATTTGTGTTTCCTAATAGACCAAAAGAATATGCAAATTAAAACTGAATATATCATTTGATGTTGATTTATCATTTGAAAACAAGAGTTACAGATTGAAAGATTATTGATTAGTATTCCATACATGATCATGCACAGGCTTCAGCCTTATGTGAATATGATACAGTCAAGTAAGAAGAAAAAAAAGAGTTTGGATTACCCCTAGATTCATATAATAATCATCTACAGTTCATTTAAGTTATATTCTCTTTGGTTTGAAGAAAGACTCTAATTTCATCCAGTCTAAAATCTTGTATACCAAGAAATGCTGCAAGAATTGTTTATGGTAAATCACTTGGAGTAGAAGTCTGATTTCTTTTTCTGGGGACTAAGTAGAAAAAATGTAAGTTCACTAATGTAAATTACCTATTGATTGTACATGACAATGTTTATGCAGTATTAAAACTATTGATAACTATTTGTATAATAACTGATGCATATATGTGTATTTCAGAAAGAGATGCATTTGACACACTGTTTGACCATGCCCCAGATAAATTGAACCTGGTGAAGAAGGTATGTGTTATTGCTGTAATATTGTACCTTATTTGACATAATATGCACACTGTACACTTAAAACATTATAATTTTGGTCAATTTCATGAGGTTAAAACTCATTGTAATAAGTGTAAACCCACAGTCATCAACTGTGTTCTATCACATGTATATGCAAACTAGAAGAGTTAACTCCCTTTGTTTATGTTGGGAACTCTCCACTCTGGAGGTCCATTCTCTCTCCAAATAAAGTTGTGCCTGAGAAAACACATGTAAGATCTGTTTTGGAGAAAAATGTAACCCATGAAGTTATAAGATATCAATACATCAGGCATGCATGGTTCTTGTTTATGAGCAAATCATGATTAAGGTGGATGTTAGCAGTGACTACCCCAACAAGGCAGGAACCGTGGTAGCTCACTTGATAGAGCATTAGACTCATAACTCAAGGGTCATAGGTTTAATACTTGCCCAAGCAAGCCCAGCTCGGCAGTTTGTGAGTCCTTTGGAAAGGCACTTGGCTCCTATTTCCTTGGCATGTTATAGCCAAATAAGTGCTGAAAGTGCCATTAAAAAACTAACCAACCAACCAACCTCCCATGAAGCCCGGTAACTTTATAAAAGTGAGTGAGTCCTTTTACCGCATTAAATTGAATCATATGACAAGGGTAAGGTGCTTGCGTTGGGAAATGTGCACTATATTTATGAAATGTTTTGACTAAAAAGATGGGTTTGTACTTATTAAAGCAAGTGTGAGTATTAAGTTGTATATGGTATTTGCCATCAAGAACAAAATCTTCTCTCAGTCTTTATTTATTCATTCATTCAATCCTCTTCATACCTCAGGTGGCACATAAGGCTTCCACAAGAGATCGCCATCGCTGCCAGTTTACAGCGTGTCAGTTGATGGTTTCCCATGTCAGGCCACATGCCTTCATCTCCTTCTCAGCTGTCCTTCACCATGTCTCCATGTGCCGACCCCTTTTATGCTTTCTGTCTGGTGTCCAGTTTAAGGCTATTCTGAGTAGTGCATCTGGTGGCATTTGACACACAAGCCCAAGCCATCTCCATTTCTTCCTTTTCACTGTTTGGACAACAGGTTTTGCATTTGTATTCTGATGCAGTTCTCTGAAAGAGATCTTTCTTAGCCAGAAAATTTGAAGGATCCTCTGTAGACACGTCTTTTGGAAGATCTCTAGTTTGTGAACTATTCTTGTTGTAAGCTTCCAGCACTCAGAGCAATATAACAGCATCCTGAAGAAGACCATTATCTTAGTTTTTGTTCCCACTTGCTTTGATTTCCAGATGTTCTTGGTGAAGGGCAGGTTGGCTTTGCTGATTCTTGAGTTGACTTCTCTCTCAGTGTCTCCATCTGTTGCCATGCTGCTTCCTAGGTAGGTGAGCTCATCCATTTCCTCTATGTGATTGTTGTTGATAACGGCGGGGGTTATTATTTGTTTTCTGATTCATTTTCATCAACTTTGTCTTGCTGATGTTCACTTCCAGTCCAAGCTTTTGGGCTGTCTCAGTCAGTCTGGCTTTCTTTTCTTGCATGTCTTTCTGATGACTTGAGAGCAGGCTGATGTCATCAGCATAGTCCATATCTTCTAAAAATAAGGTGAGAGTCCATCAAATTCCTCTTCTGTTGTCTGCTATTGTTTCAATTATAAGTCAATCTATGGCAACAATAAAAAGAAATGGTGACAGGATGCAGCCCTGCTTGCCCCCTGTGGTGATGTTGAAACTCTGTGAGGTGGTTGTTGCAGATGACCTTGCACTCAAAGTCTCTGTAAAGTAATTTTATGACATTCAACATCTTCTGGGGGATTCCATATAAGTGAGGGATTCATGGTGAAGGCTATCAAAAGCCTTTTCAGAGTCTATGAAGTTGATGTAAATTGTGCTGTTCCATTTTGCAGACTGTTTAAGAAACTGTCTGAGGGTGAAGATGTGGTCAATGCAGCTTTTCCCTTGCCTGGAACCATCTTGTTCCTTGTGGATAACTTTGTCCACTGCAGCTGAAATTCTTTGAGGAGGATTCTGCTGAAGACCTTGCTAGTGAGGGACAAACAGTGTAATCCCTTACCAGTTATTGCAGTTCCCAGGGTCACCTTTCTTAAAAAGATTAACAATGATTCCATTCTTCTGGGGTGTCTTCTGTGTTCCATATCTGCTGGAAAAGCCTGCAGAGGATCTTGGGTGTTTCCTCTTCCTCAGCTTTCAGTATCTCTGAGCAGATTCCATCGACACCAGATGCTTTTATGTTTTTAAAGCCTTTATGGCTTCTTTAACTTCAGTTTCAGTGATGCAGTCTATGTTGACATTTAGATCATCTGCTGCTTCTTGAATATATGCTGTGTTCACTGGCTCTGATCTGTTTAAAATGCTTTAGAAGTGCTCCTTCCATCTTGAGATCTTCTGTCTCTAATCAGAGATGAGTTTGCCATCTTTGTCTTTCAGGGGAAGGTCCTGGTTTGTTCCACAGTAGCCCCTTAGGTGTCTGGTGATTTGGGGTCTTCATGTCCTGCTTACCCGCTGCTTCCTCTCCTATTGTTGCAAGCCCTTAAATGAATTGTCTCTTATCATTTCTTGTTCTGTTTTTCACTTCCTTTTCCTTTTCTGCATATTCTTTGGATTTCCTTTCTTTCATTCGGGGACACTTGGCATCCAGCATGTGTTTCTTTGTCTGTTTCCTTTCTTCAATCACCCTCCAAGTGGACTGAGGTATCCACTCTTCTTTCTGAAATTTCTGATAGAAAAGGACAATTTCTCCTGCTTCCTGCACTGCTTGCTTGAAGGCATGTATAGTCATTTCAGTCAACTCTTGCAACATACTGTATTTATTCTTGTGGGCTATTTGGAATTTCTTTATGATGTCTGAGTCAGTCAGTCTTGCAATATTCAAATGATTGTTTCTTTTCTCCCCAAGTTTGGCTCTCCTCAACTTCAGACCAAGCACAGAAGATGTAATCTATCTGGCTTTCTGTCGTCCTGCCATTAGGAGATTTCCAGGTCAGTTTGTGTATTAGTTCCACCAATGACTGAGTCATTACTTTCACAGAGATCACTCAGTCTCTCACTGTTGTTTTTCATTGTGCCGGTGCCATGTTTACCCATGATTCTTTTTCTGTTAGTGTTGCTGCTTCCAACACATGAATTTAAGGCTCCTATAACAAGCAGAACATCATGTTTAGTTGCTGCTTCCACCGCTCCCTGTAGGCTATCATCCATCTTAAGTTGGTGCATAGGCAACGACGATTGACAATTTGGCAAATCTGGAATTGAATCTTGTGTACAGCAGTCTTTCACTGATAGGTTTCCTCTCCAGGAGTGTCTTGCTTTGTATTTTATTGATGATCAAGGCCACCCCCTCATGATGTTGGTTATCTTTCCTGCCATACTAGAGGATTGTGTCTTTTGTGGCTAAAGATGGGTGCGTACTTATTAAGGCACAGGGGAGTTTTAAATTGATATGATAATTGCTATCAAGAACAAAATCTTTTCTCAGTCTTAATACCTTTAGCTTATTTTTGGAAAGGGTCTGTGATAGTAACAGTGGTGAATCATAATAAAGAGCAATTTCAGACGAGAGCACTGTTGTAGGTATGTGTGAACACAGTTTCTTTATATTTTCTAGCAACATTTGTATTAGGGTTCTTATCAAAACAAATATTGATTTAATGCATGGCATTTTACACTGTGGAATATAGTTTTATTTTAATCTTGTTTATTATAGTGTCTTCACAATATCATTTAACAGTGTTTATGTTTTTATTTGGTTTTTGGATCAGGTCTATTGCATCCTTTAGGGAGAACAGGTTAGGTGCTGAGCACAAAAATTGTGCCATTCGCCAAATAGTAACACATGGATGACAAAGCAATGAAGATTATTCTTTGCTTTAATGCCCCTAGGCCATGAAGAGCATACTTTGCTTTGACATCCCAGTATTTGGCTGTTTACATTTATTGCCATTGCATTGATACACTATGCACTGACACTCTTGACACCCCAATAATTGTCTGTTTATATTTATTGCCATTGCATTGATACACTATGCACTGACACTCTTATGCATAGAAAGTGATCATTGTCAAACGCTAATTTTAAAATTTTACAGACACTGGTGACATTTGTGAACAAGCAGCTGCTGAAAGTTAACCTGGAAGTGACAGATATTGATACACAGGTAAAACCAAGTAGCTAACATAGAGTTAAAGATATGTTTTAACACAGTATAATACACCTATACAATGTTAAATAAAAACAGCAACAATTCTTTATTAATTTGTGCATAATTGTACAGAAATATATAAACCATTACATGATCAGTACTGTTGCTATTTATTGTCCGCATCTTATTAGTTCAGAAATGTCTCAGCATGAATTTACCACCAACCCATACTGCTGAGATAGCTTTGCCTTTGTATCTATTCACCAGATTTTCAGTAGTTTACATTTGATGATTATTCATCTTGATTTTAAAAAAGAAAGGAAACACAGATAAAGTTTTTTAATCTTTGAAACATATTTATATCTTTTATAAATTAATGAGATCTGTATTACTTGTGCCATGTGCATTACCACCAGAGTTTTATCTTATCCCATGGATCTACCCACTAAGATGGACAACAACAAAACATGTACCAATATATGTTTCATTGTCTGTCATGACCACTTATTGAAGTTTGGTATCATTTTTGGCCAGATTAAAAGCAGTTTGCCTTATGGATTTATGTTGTCTATCTAGAAATGTGTCTGTACTAATGCCAATGGAGTCACATAACTTGGTATGTAATTACATCATGAGGAGTACTACAGCTATCAGTGAAAACTCGGTCACTGTGACCTATATTTCATGGTTCGCATTGGCAGTTTACTTTATATTTAGGAACCAGTTATCAATCTGATTGCATGTCTTTGGATATCCACAAAGCAAACATGTTAACTATTGTCTACCTCACAAGTCAATGTGTACTTGGTGGGCATATTGGTAACAAATATTTCTCTAGAAGTCGGTCTTGTATGATGGTAATAATTTACTTGTATGTTGACAGATTATGATCGATGCTATGACAAATAGTTTAGTTAGTGAAGAATGTTAAGTCCTTTTCCTTATCAGTTCTGTATATTCTTTAGAAACTAGAATTCTGTGTTTGTAAAACACAGATCCCCCTATGCTTCCCTGTTTTGATCTCAACCCTGAAGCTTGAGCCTATTAGATAGTTCCCTGATGGTAAGAATTGCCCTAGAGACAAATGTCACTTGGGTATGTGCATTTATCTTTTCATACCTAGTAAATATGTACATGGTTCTAGTGTGGGGATTTTGATAGTTTCCAAGCTATGACACAGGGGCTTGATGGACTGTATCACAGTATCCATTGCACTTAATTGAAAGTGCAGGGATAATAAAATTAGCAGTGGCACATGATATGGGAAAATCAAGATGAATCTCATATCTCTCGGTGATATTTATGTTTTCAGTTTCATGATGGTGTATACCTGGTGATTCTGATGGGACTTCTGGAAGGTTACTTTGTCCCACTATATGACTACCACCTGACCCCAACTACATTCGAACAGAAGGTAAGTGCCATTAATAATTGTATGTCAGGAAAAAAGCTTGCCAAGTTTAAGCAGTTATTCTAAAGAAATATTGTAGGGCACTTAAACCTGCCCCTTTTAAGAACAAAAGCTGTCTTCAACAAGGGATGACATTTCCTCAGCCCAACTAGCCCAGTGAACTAAAAATTAATGTTGGGCAAGTGAATTTTTATGAAACTAGTCCAGTTTTTACATTAGAAAAAAGAAGAATTCAAATTTTGAGATCATTTTCACTGATCTATCCTTGCTTTGCTTGTAGATCAGAATTAGAATTGTTGCCCCCTATTCAATCAATTTTTTTTTGTGGTTAATGATTATTATCTACATTATGATGGTGTCAGCTACAAACTTAGGAATCCAACTCCTGATGCAAAAATTCCTGACCTATGCTTAATAGTCCAACAACTGGAATGGTGACTAGAGAAAGTTGAGGCTCTTTGGCTGAGAATTTTCATCATAATTGATCAATATGCCAAAATTAGATACCACATAAAGTATCAACAATGTTTGTCGATGCAGACTAGCTTAGAAAACATTACTGCCATGCAAAATTGGGATCAAGGTCACATTGATTGAAAATTTGTGTTAGGGTTATATTTCTTCAAACCCTTAATAGATTTGCATCATACTTGACATGAATAATTATGAAGCTTGGACAATTAATTCTGCAACATGCTTGTTTTATCTTTTTACCTTGGAGTTATTGTCATAGTCAAATAAAACTTGCATTATGGTTTTGTTTTAAAAAAAATTATTTGCTTATATTTCCAAAACCCATTGATGGATTTTCTTCATACTAAGGATGAATCATTATGCAGCTAAGACAAATCATTCTGTGACATGCTTCTGCAACCTTTTGATCTAGGGGTCAAGGTCATGTTTTACAGCAATGCTTTGATCATGGGCTTGACATTCATTCCGTCTCCTTCTTGTTTGTATTATTCAGTCTCTGTTTTGTACCCTTTTATTTTCGTTAGGTAATGAATTTTGTTGAGCAGGATATAGTTTTCCATGCATTGAAAAAGTACTAAGAAGCTAAATACCGTATAGTTGGTATTTTTTGCAGACATAAACTTTACGATCTTGTCCAAAAAGCCATCTCTTAAATTTTGGCAAATTATATTTTAGCAATTGCAGATATAGGGAGATTATGGGATATATTTTTGAAATCTCATTCTTAAACTGCTAAATTGCTAAAATGTCTGCACTGTTAAAAATACTAATTCTATAGTAACATGCTATAATTCTATAGTAACATGCTATAATTTTATAGTAACATGTCTTTTGCTCTGAGACTTTTAGTCTATCCTTTTCATTCTGTACACTGCCCTCTTTACAGTTTGGCAGGAAAAAAAGGTTTATTTGCATCACATGAGTTTAAAAGAAAGAAATAAGTTATTTTTGCAATTATTCATCAATTCTAGATACTCTCAAGTGCCTCTGGTGTACTCTTGCTGATGTGATGAAATAATTTGCAAACTCTTCATAACATTTTTATAAATCTAGCTTTAAGCATGAAAGCAGCTTAGGTTTGGGGTCTATGGTTGAAGTTTTGGATCTAGCATATCTTTTGTTTCCATAGATGAATTGTCATTAAGCATTGCATGGTAGCTTAACATGGAACTGAAATACCTCTAGGGATCTGGGGGTCAAAAGATCAAAGGTCACTTTAAAGTGGTTAATCAGTTTTAAGATTGTGGGAGAAACCTTATATTATGTGTCCATGATTGGACATCAGACTTTGCATCAGTTTGAACAGGTGTGCATGGAGCATCCTTTGGGATGAAGGACTAAATGGTCAAATATCAAGGTCACAGGATGACTGGGGGGAGGGGGCAGGAAGTGGTTTTATCTTCTGTTCTTAAAACTGGTTATTCTGTTTTTGCACACATCTTAAACAGAGATGAAAAATCCGTAACTATGGGGTGATCAAAAAGTCAAGGTCACAGGATTGTTTGGTAAGGCTCTAGTGACATTCATCACAAGTGGGTCAAAATATTTACAGATTTTTTCTTGAAAGAATAATACAGATTTTCTGCAAACTTGGATACAGTAGTCTCTCAGTATAAAGCACCTCAATATACTGCTGCCTCTTTTAACATGAGTATGGTCATAGGTCCCATTAAATTGATTGAATTTTGTCATTGCTAATTGAATACTTGAATTACCATATATACTCGCGTAAAAGACGAGTCCAAATGCAAACGACATAGACCCTGATCTGCCATCGCATAATGTGCTGGCAGATGAGGGTCTATGTTATTTGTTCTACTGAGTAGTCCTTACAAACTGCATAGACCCAGATCTGCCAGATCATTATGTGATGGCAGATCTGGGTCTATGCAGTTTGCAGTTGGCATTGGCTTATACATGAGTATATACGGTATTTCACTTTTGTTCTCTGCTAATGAGAACCAATTATGATGTGATTTCAAATCATCAAATACTTTTTTGTATGCACTATTATGACATGGCATGTTTTTTATGCAATATTATGACATGGCATTATGACACAGCATTAGTGGAACATCCCTCAGTATAAGCAGAGATCTTTGTGCAATATTATGACATGGCATATTTTTTATGCACTATTATGACATGGCATGTTTTTTATGCAATATTATGACATGGCATTATGACACGGCATTAGTGGAACATCCCTCAGTATAAGCAGAGATCTAGATAAGCATTTAATAAATTGTGTATTGCAATTCCAGGTTTCAAACTAATTGCAGTTTTTTTTACAAAAAAATGGGGTACTTTGTAAACACATTAAAACAAAAACTTTTAATACAAGAGTCTTTATCATCAAGATGTTAGTCATGCCTTTTAATAACAATAATACTGTTATTGCATTGCATTGTTATATATTTTCCTGACACTAGTCCCAAGTCCAAGGACTTTATTACACCTCCAATTAGTAACTGCAGGTTTAGAATTAAAAAAAGCAATATGGCCCCAGTCTGATACCTTAGTCCTTCTTCCAATGGTTGGAATATCTTCCTTATTTTCTTTGGACTTTGTGCATTATACACACGTCTTTTAAATGCTCAAAATGTCATCAATTTAGGTATGTTTGGACTTTTCTGCTGTCAATTATATCCTTTTTTGTGTTGTATTGTTTTTTCCTCCCCAATCCTTGCTTTATTTTTGTGCATCAGTCTCCATTTTTGTTGAATTGGAGGGTTTTGAGTACATGGTTAGCAAAGCAGTGCTTCTTGTGTTTCATTCCTCTAATATTAATGGTGTCAGGGTAAGTATTTCCTCCCCTTTATTGTTCAGGTTCATTGCTTTTTTATATATATATATATATATATATATATTTAATTTCAGCATTCAGTAATGCCACAAGGTATTGGGAAATGTGGACATAAAAAAAAGGCAGTATATGACACTCACACCACCTGTCTTGTGTGCATGTAATGTGTATGCTGGACAGTTGGCCCATTTGTTGTTTGTGGCCCATTGAGGTTTGGGACTTGGCAGAAAGTTGCCAGGCTTGTAGGGCCAGGAAGTAGAGTCATGGTTCTTCCTCTTCTTCTCTGGACAGACCTCTTCATTTCCAGGATGGGACAATGGCACTTCCTAGTGTACAGAAGTTGCTGGCATCAATGATGACACTTTCCAGGCACTGGGGCACTGGTCTTAGCTTCAAATAGAGGGGGAAAGTTTCAACTCATCATTGATCTTTCCCCTTTGAACAGATTCTTTCTGAAAGAGCAGTTCAAGATGGAGACAACTGCCTCAGTCAGGATTGCAATCGGGCCAAACAACTGGGCAGTCTCCATAGATGTCCAGGATGCTTATGTTCACAATCTTCCCAGCCCACAGGAAATTTCTGAGGTTTTGTCTGAGACAGGAGATCTTTCAATTTCGGGGTCTTCCCTTTGGCCTAGCTACTACTTACGTAGCCTTCATCATGGTGAAGGCAGTAATAGTAGCTCATTTAAGGGCCTTAGAGGTTCCTATCCTCCAGTACTTCAACAACTGGTTGATGCACATCCTCGGACGTGCCCTTCTGAGGGACTGTCTCTCTTTTGGGAGATGGTGACTCAAACAGACATAATCCCCAATCAGGAGAAGATGGATCTTATCCATTCTCAGAATTTCATTTATGTGGTGATGAAGTTTCTTACCTGTCAAGGAACAGTCCGTGTTCCTCCTGACATAATCTCACAAATACTTGCTCTCTTCGCAAGACTAGATTAAAAGGCATTGTTGTCGACTTGTCTCTGCGCTTTTCTAGGGACTCTGAATGCGGCAGTGGACTTAGTTCCCCTACGAAGGCTTCATATGCGGCCCCTCCAGTTCTTGCTTTTAGCAAACTGGAGACCTCACAAGGACCACCTGTCCACCTGCATCACCATCTTAGTTGGTTGAAAAATCAGGACAGGTTTCTAACCCAAGTTCCAATTCATCCTCTGGAACCTCACTGCTTCCATTAAACTGACCCCTCAGATTCAGGCTGGGGGACTCACATAGAACCTGAGGGGGTAGGTATGCAGGGCCAGTGGTTTTGGGAAGAAGCTTCCCTCGACATCAAAAATCTAGAAATATGGGCTGTTTTTCTAGCACTTCAAGGGTGTGTTAATCACATAAGGTATCACTGTGGCATGGTTGCTACAGACAACACATCAGTCATAGCATATCTAGGACACCAAGAGGGCACTCAGGCCCCTCTCTCAGCTTGGAAGTTTGGAACCTCCTCCATTGAACAGCTTTTGAGATTATTCTCAGAGTCTGCCACATTCCTGCAAGAGAAATGTTCTGGCAGTTTCTAACAGTGATCAAGTACAATTATTTTGAAAGTGCATGGAGCTCGGGAACTTGTCTCAGTAACATAGTGCTTATTGATCAAATGCACCATCATACAACATGGGTTTGCTTATGGCAAGAACAATATGCAGACAACTGTGCTTACAATTAAATTGTTCTTTTTTGCATTTTAAGTCAGTTTGTGTAAAAAAAATATGAAGATACACTGCTTATCTAGAGCCCTGATAAAGCTCAGGGCACCACTATACATGCATGTTTATATCCACAATATTGATATGTTAAGCAATGTAAAGTCTGAACCCACTCATATTAATTGGGATGGGTCCTCAATTGTTTGTTGGTGCAGTTTTACTTGTATTAGTGCAAGCTATTTGTCCCGTCTTTGTCATCACTGTAAATTTCTAAGCATTTCCTGAAAAGATGTATGTTAGAGATAACAGCATTCTTTTCACAGCCACTTAAAACAGTCACTGTTATTGTTATATCAATCAAAGGTTGGTAAACCCTCCCACTTATGATAAATATTTCACACGACACATCAAAGCTTGAGACACGTATATTGATCTCAGTTATTCGAAAACTGTATACATAAATGTAATTCAGAGATGGAAATTAGATGTACCGTATCTACTCGTGTATACATCTGGTACAGTTGCAAACAACATAGACCATGCTCTGCCATCACATAATGCAAGGCAGATTAGGGTCTGTGTTGTTTGTTCTACTGATTAGTCCTAACAAACTGCATAGACCCAGATCTGCTGGCACAATATGAAATGGCAGATCTGGGTCTGTGCAGTTTGCAGTTGGATACAATTTATACACAAGTATATACAGTATCACTGAAAGACTTCTTATGAAGTCTGGTTAGCTGAAAATGAAAATGGTGCCAATCTGACATCCAATATGGCAGCCATCTTGAAAATCTTGTTATTGCTACTCCTGAATGGAAAGTCATATTGACATAGGATTTTGGCCAAAACACTTTTTATGATGTCTAGGTGGTCCCTCCAGACTCATGACTGAAAGGGTGTGGGTTCAAATCCTACCATAGGACCCGACTGGATCAGCTACCATAGTGTGTCCTTGGGCAAGGCACTTTACTCCAGATGCCTCGGCCCTAAATAACCTACTTGTGTTGCTGTGCCATAAAGTGCCAAACCAAACGAAACCTAAATGAAAATGGTGTTGATCTTTTGTCCAGTAGCCACAGCAGCCATCTTGAAAATCTTGTTATCGCTACTCCTCCTGAACAAAAAGTCATATTGAAACAGGCTTTTTTCCAGAAGATTTCTTATGATGTCTAGTTGGTCCTACATGAAAATGGTGCTGCTCACACATCCAGTATGGCTGCCACTGCTGCCATCTCAAGACTCTGGTTATGGCTACTCCTGAATGGATGGTCATATCAACATGGGGTTTTTACTAAAAGACTTCTTATGTCTGGTTGGTCCTAAATGAAAATGAGACCATTCAGACATCCAATATGGCCACCACAGTGGCCATCTTGAAAGTCTTGTTAATACTACTTCTCCAGAATGAATGATCATTTCGGCATGGGGTTTTTACTGAAAGACTTCTTATGACGTCTATTTGGTCATAAACAAAAATGGTGCCAATCTGACCTCCAGTATGGCCACCACAATGGTCATCTGGAAAATCTTATTATCGCTACTTCTTCTAGATGCCTGGTCATATCAGAATTGTGCTTTCAACAGAAGACTTCTTATGATGTCAGGTTGGTCCTAAATGGAAATGGTGCACATCTGATATCTAGTATAGCCATCATGGCAGCCATCTTGAAAATCTTGTTATTTTCACTCCTTAAAAATGGAAAGTCATATCAACATGGGGTTTCCACCAGAAGATTTCCTATGATGTCTTGTTGGTCCTAAGTTAAAATGGAGCTGATATGACATCCAATATGGCCACCATGGTGGCCATCTTGAAAATCTTGTTGTCACTACTCCTCTTAAATGGAAAGTCATTTGGACATGGGGTTTTTATCAGAAGAATTCTTATGGTGTTTTGTTGGTCCTAAATGAAAATGATTCAAACTGACTTTCAATATGCCACAATGGTGGTAATCTTGAAAATATTATCTTTACTCCTCCCAAATGGATGGTAATATCAATATAGGGCTTTCACCAATAGACTTCTTATGATACCTATTTGTCCTAAATGAAAATGATGTCAAGCATATGTTCAATATGGCTGCCATGAAAATCTTGCTGTCGCTACTCCACCTGAATGGATGGTCATATTGACATGGGATTTTCGCCAAAAGACTTCTAATGATGTGTACTTGGTCGTAAATGAAAATAATGCCAATCTGACATCCAGTATATCCACCACATCAGCCAATTTGAAAATCTTGTTATCACTGAAGAATATCAGAGATGGTTTCAACACTCAGCAGTTAAAAGGAAGAAATGGTCTTATCTTGAATTCCTGGAAATTCTGATTGCCCAGTAGAGCATCAGTCTCTGCGAGTGACACTTGTTTACATTTAAACAGTAGATTGCTGCATTTGATTTGAGAACTCAGTTTGCACATGAGTAGCAAATAAAAGACTAAGAAGAAAACAAAAGGATCATAACATGATACTAATATAATAGTGCTAATGTTTTACTTTATTATTAAGTGCTATCAATTTACTTTCTGCCCAGTGAGTAAAAATCAGGTTTAACTATTGAGGTGTAGGACAAAATGAAATAAAAGTGTATAGATTTTAATGTTAGTCACAAGGGGCTTTATTGTTAGGATCCATGCTCAATGAAGCAAAGCCCTTTAGTAATCATGTCTGTCTGTCTGTCTTGCATGTCCTTCCACCCATCTGTCTACATTTTTTTTTTCTCAGCAAGTTAAGATACATTATACATGATTGAACCATACACAGCAGATATCCTAAAATACATATACCAGCATATTGGGTTAGATTGATGCAGTGATTGTCTTGAAAAATCAATGCATACTGTTCAGTTGAAGAGAAGGAATCAGTTTCACAAATTCGGAATCAAATATAATAGACAAGATAACTGCAGCAAAGCTGAATGAAAACATTTGTTCTTTTTCAAATGCATATCAATAAAACTCATTTGTTTTAGCAATTAATAATTAGTTTAATTTTGGAGGATATCAAGTGCTGAGTTGTTTACAAATATTGGATACAACTTCCACACATATACATCTGAATCAAATTTGGTTCATTAAATAGACAGAAAACCTTTAGAAGAGACAAAGCCTGCAGATTAGCTGACTTTAGATTGTGTGACATAATGTGCATACAGCGTACTGATGTCATGCAACATCATGGAGATTTCTTGCAATATGGTACATACCTTGTAAGGAATGCTTTGGTTGATCAGGTGAAAAGAAATTTTCTGTTTTCATCCCCACCATATTTAAGGAAAGGGCATATAGTGTTACACATGTACCTCCATCATGTCATGTCATGTCCATAACAAATTTCTTCTCCACTCAGTAATTTTTTAAGGACTTCATGGATTGAAATCAAATTTGGTATGAGAATTTACATTTATAAGATCTAGGTCAAGTTCAGTTTTTACCCTTTTTTTGAGAAAGTTTTACAGCGTTACGGCCCCTGTTTGGCACTTTTCCCTTTCATTGCAGTTCTCCTCAGTGACTTTTGAAGGACTTCATGGATTACAATCAAATTTGATGTGAGGCTTTATATAAAAAGACTGACCGTATATACTCGCATATAAGTCAATGCCAACTGCAAACTGCATAGACCCCAATCTTCCAGATCTGGGTCTATGCAGTTTGTAAGGACTAATCAGTAGACATTTGGTAGCTTGTACATGAGTATATACGGTAGGTCAAATTTGATTTATGTGTGTATCTACAATTTTTTTGCAAGAATTTTGGGCATAGGTTTACTTTCCTAAAAACATGTTTTGGAGCTTCAACAGAATAAGGTCAGTGAAGTTGTCATTATTAGAGGAAATCTAGATAGAAAGTAAGTAAGTTACGATTTATAAAGGAAAATAGAATATATGTGTATATGTTATAATAAAGAACATTTACGAGACACTCCAAATAAGGACACCTCTTTGTAAAAGACAAAACTGCATTATCTTATAAATGTACTGAATACACATGTTTTCACTGCACATGTAGGCATTAATACAAACATGCAGAATGGATATATCACATGTATAAGTGTGTCTTTGATCCTTAGCCCCCTCCTCTTCTGAATTGTTTGTTTTGTTGGGTTTTTTGCCAATAATCAATGGCAGGTCTGTAATTTGCAACTGTAAATCTTCTTTGATGTGTATATTTGTTAGTCATTATGTTCAGTGTACAACAAGCACCTGTCAGAGTAAGTGGTGTAATTTCTGACACCTCCCAACTAATCAGTTCTTATCACTGTATCTATACATTTGTTGGTTAACTCCAAAATTTATACCACTATCACCTTGTTTAGTTCATATACTATGGTTAGAATCTGCATGTTGTTTTTTGTTTTTTTTTTGCTAGATATCATCACAAGATATTGCCCAGATGATTGAGTAATTTTGATTGGATGCCAATTAAAAAATTCCACACTTGGTATGTTTGCCTTCATTTTGGGTGGCAGGTCAAAAGGTATCATTTCATTCATGCCAGCATTTTGTATAGGTATAACATAGTTTGGGGTGTTTTACGAAAACAAATAGGATATAACATAGTTTTGGTGTTCTGTTAAAAAAAAATAAACGAAAGTGTAAAGCAGAAGCACAAGTGTTTATCTTTTTCATAAAACACCCCAAACTTTGTTATATGGTATACATCACACAGCATCAAGGCTTCTCCACTGATAGCACCTGACCCTTTGGGTCATGGCTGGGTTCAACATCAGGAAAGGTGTTGACAGTTGACAGTGTCAGACTTTATCAGAGGTTACAAACCCAATGCTCAGGCTCTCCATCATTCTAAAATTACCAACCAGAATGGAAGGATCTCTGCATGTCTGAGGTATTCTGGGCATTTTTCAGAACATATAAAACTTTTATTTTGATTTGCTAGATGGAGACTTGAAACCTCAGCTGGAAAATAAGAATATTTCTGGCAAACTAGCATACATTGATCTAGTTGTGGCTTAGATCTCCCACCTGATTCAAATAACACTGATACAAAAGGATGCTTTTTCTTACCCTGTGATGTACAACTTGATAAAGATTTGAACCAGTGGCATTACTTGAAAAGGAGGAAAGCAGAATGTGGTAAAAGTCTTACTTTATCTTTGATAATACAAAAAAAGCAAATATGATTTTACCAAAAGTAATAGAGAAAACAGTAACTGAGGAGAACTATTACAACTCCATCTAATTATTTACCAGGATATTTGGGTTTTCGTCACAGTTTGGAAATTGGTTTTGTGACCATTTGCAAAAATAACTGCAGCATCTTTTATCCAACGGGTTGTTTTTTGTTTTTTTTTACCATATACCCCATTCCACAGTCTCTGTATCTTTCCTTTTTATGTGCATTTGTTTGCTGTGTTTACTGTGCAAACTACATCAACTAGCTTGGGAAAATGAGTGAAACCTGCAGAATTGGGAGGGGTATGACCTTAAAGTTCAGCGAATCTGGTCGAGAAAGGAACCACATTGTCCTCACTCATGCTTTAAATATTTTAACCATGCTTTATTAAAATTATTTTATAGTTTGGTGAAAGCGATCACCTGTGTCACTAAAAGCATCATTTATAAAAACAAGTTAATAATTATTTTTTTTAATCTGATTGGCTGGGGAGCCTTGAGCTGTGTGATAAATTTGAGATACAACATGAGTAGGTTTGTGAAAAAATCATCAGTTTCATGACCCATTAGGTGTTACGTCATTTCATGACATGAAATGATATTTATGATATTAAATTATTAATCTTGTATATTTTAATATTTTGTGATAAATAAAACTGAAATATCAGAGAAATGCATATTGCTGCCCATTAAGGGTGTACCCTCTATACTTGCTTATAAGTCGGGTCCAACTGCAAACAATATAGACCTTGATCTGCCTTTGCATAATGCACTGACAAATCAGGGTATATGTTGTTTGTTCTACTGATTACTCCTAACAAACTGCATAGACCCATATCTGCTGGTGCATTATGTGAAGGTAGATCTAGGTATATGCAATTTGCAGTTGAAAATGACTTATAAGCAAGTATATACGGTATGTACAGTTTTTACTAAAGGATATTGTTTTCAGACTGATAACAATTACACATATATTCCGTGTTCATGATTTTGTTTTGTTTTTTAAGTGCATTTTCTGCACTGTAATCTGTGTAAAATTTTGTCAATAATGCATTAGTTTTCTCTTTCAATTTCTGTCCCTGTTAAAGTATATTGTTACTCTGAATTTCATGGTACATTTTTATGGACATCTTAAAGGACTAGCACTGTTATGACATCATTAGATTTATTTTATATATAACTGTTCAGGTTCCATTACAATGACCCATTATCCTAGAAACCAGTCATCTTGAGCTGAACCTGAAAAAACACAAGAAATAAGCTGGGGTGTTTATAATATGAGATGGAGGGTTTCAACTTCCACTACATGAACTCTTTCAAGGTTAAGTTTGTGCTCTCAAGTCACTTCAAACCCCCTTAAGACAAGTGCATCATACATTTTCTGAAGGATCATCTAGACCATGTTAGAAACATTCTCTTACAACCCAGAGCTCTCTATCAAAGTTTTGAAGGTGTCTTGATAAACTTAAAGAAGTGTGTTCATCTCATTGCAGAAGAGCTCACTTTAACATTAAAATTCACACAAATACTGTGTATATTAGTCTCTCATTATAAAGCCCCTCTGTATACTGCATTCCTCCATGTAAAGCAAGTATAGTCATGGATCACATTATATTGGTCATCTTTATTTCTGTCATTGTTATTAGGGTTTTTCACTTGCTGTTAACATATTTACTGATGAGAACATCACTAACATACCCTATTTTAGTGGTTTGGTTTATTGCATTTTCTTTTCTTGACAGTTTTGCATGTAACTTTACCATATATACTAGCTTTTAAGTCGAGTCCAACTGCAAATAACATAGATCCTGATCTGTCATTGCATAATGTGCCAGCACAACAGGATCTATGTTGTTTGCTCTACTGATTACTCCTAGCAAGCTACATATGCCTAGATCCGCTGGTGCAATATGCCAAAGCAGATATGGGTCTATATGGTTTGCAGTTGGATCTGACTTAAAAGAGAG
This sequence comes from Margaritifera margaritifera, assembly GCA_029931535.1. Classification (NCBI taxonomy): domain Eukaryota; kingdom Metazoa; phylum Mollusca; class Bivalvia; order Unionida; family Margaritiferidae; genus Margaritifera; species Margaritifera margaritifera. Next base: position 126,769 of record JAQPZY010000923.1, read on the forward strand.
TGTATATACAGTACTTTGTAGTGGGTGATCTCACCTATAATATGGTACACCATGGCACCATTATACTACATTAAAAGCAGGATTACTGTTTGCTTTGAGAAAGAACCATGGTTATATAACATATTAAAATGGTTATATAACATATTAAAACTTTCATATGATGTATTGGAACCTTTAAAAAAAGTGATAGAGCAATGAAGGTACAATGGCAAAATCAGTTATAGTGTAGTAGGGCAGAGAAGGTATAGAGGCAGCATCAGCTAAAGTGTAGTAGGGCAGAGAAGGTATAGAGGCAACATCAAATTAATGTGTGGTAGGGCAAAAAATGTATTGTGGCAACATCAGTTAAAGTGTAGTAGGGCAATGAAGGTACAGTGGCAGAATCAGTTAAAGTGTAGTAGGACAAAGAAGGTATAGAGGCAACATCAGTTAAAGTGTAGCAGGGCAAAGAAGGTATAATGGAAACATCAGTTAAAGTGTTGTAGGGCAATGAAGGTACAATGGCAAAATCAGTTAAAGTGTAGTAGGGCAAAGAAGGTATAGTGGAAACATCAGTTAAAGTGTTGTAGGGCAATGAAGGTATAGTGGAAACATCAGTTAAAGTGTAGTAGGGCAGTGAAGGTACAATGGCAAAATCAGTTAAAGTGTAGTAGGGAAGTGGAGGTACAGTGGCAAAATCAGTTAAAGTGTAGTAGGGCAAAGAAGGTACAGTTACAACATCAGTTAAAGTGTAGTAGGGCAGTGAAGGTACAGTGGCAAAATCAGTTAAAGTGTTGTAGGGCAAAGAAGGTACAATCACAACATCAGTTAAAGTGTAGTAGGGCAAAGAAGGTACAGTGGCAAAATCAGTTAAAGTGTAGTAGGGCAAAGAAGGTACAGTAACAACATCAGTTAAAGTGTAGTAGGGCAAAGAAGGTACAGTCACAACATCAGTTAAAGTGTAGTAGGCCAAAGAAGGTACAGTCACAACATCAGTTAACATGTAGTAGGACAAAGAAGGTACAGTGGAAAAATCAGTTAAAGTGTAGTAGGGCAAAGAAGGTATAGTGGAAACATCAGTTAAAGTGTTGTAGGGCAATGAAGGTATAGTGGAAACATCAGTTAAAGTGTAGTAGGGCAGTGAAGGTACAATGGCAAAATCAGTTAAAGTGTAGTAGGGAAGTGGAGGTACAGTGGCAAAATCAGTTAAAGTGTAGTAGGGCAAAGAAGGTACAGTTACAACATCAGTTAAAGTGTAGTAGGGCAGTGAAGGTACAGTGGCAAAATCAGTTAAAGTGTTGTAGGGCAAAGAAGGTACAGTCACAACATCAGTTAAAGTGTAGTAGGGCAAAGAAGGTACAGTGGCAAAATCAGTTAAAGTGTAGTAGGGCAAAGAAGGTACAGTCACAACATCAGTTAAAGTGTAGTAGGGCAAAGAAGGTACAGTCACAACATCAGTTAAAGTGTAGTAGGCCAAAGAAGGTACAGTCACAACATCAGTTAACATGTAGTAGGACAAAGAAGGTACAGTGGAAAAATCAGTTAAAGTGTAGTAGGGCAAAGAAGCTAGAGCGCAGAATCAGTTAAAGTGTTGTGGGCAAAGAGGGTATAGAGGCAAGATCAATTAAAGTGTAGTAGGGCAGTGAAGGTACAGTGGCAAAACCAGTTAAAGTGCAGTAGGGCAAAGATGGCACAGTCACAACATCAGTTAAAGTGTAGTAGGGCAGAGAAGGTATAGTGGTAACATTCAGTTAAAGTGTAGTAGGGCAGAGAAGGTACAGTGGCAAAATCAGTTAAAGTGTAGTAATGCAGAGAAGGTAGAGCAGCAAAATCAGTTAAAGTGTTGTGGGCAAAGAGGGTATAGAGGCAAGATCAATTAAAGTGTAGTAGGGCAATGAAGGTGCAGTGAAAAAATTTTGGTTGAAGTGTAGTAGGGCAATGAAGGTACAGTCACAACATCAATTCAAGTGTATTTGGGCAATGAAGATATAATGGGAACATTGCAGCTGAGATGAAACTTGTTGTTCCACCACAGTTTATTTACATGTACCTACCTCCATGGAATCTTTAAATGGAAATTAATTTTCATAAATATATTTTTAGCTTAGAAACTAGATTTTTAATAACTAGTTATATAATAAAATATTTATGGCCATATGTATGTATGTATGTATGTATGTATGTATGTATGTATGTATGTATGTATGTATGTATGTTTGTTTGTATATATATATATATATATATATATATATATATATATATATATATATATATATATATATATGTTTTTTCATATGTATTCATGTGTGTATGCAAGTGTTTTTAATTTTAAAAAAAACACATGAAGGCATGTAACTAATGGTCTTTATTTCTTTTTTTGTAAACATGCATGAAAGTATGTAACTAATTGTATGTATTTTTACATGTATGTATGTATCTATGTATGTATGTATGTATGTATGTATGAATGTATGTATGTATGTATGTATGTATGTATGTATGTATGTATGTATGTATGTATGTATGTATGTATGTATGTATGTATGTATTTATCTCTCATTGTTAAAGTTAATTATTATTTTATTGTTTATAATCATTAAGTAGTTCCAATAAGCTAATGTTTTTAATTATGTAAATGATAACTGCCTCTAAATAAAATTTGTATATTATCTAGGGAAACACTGCAAACTTAATTGCAACATGCTAGCAACAAATTGGGAGGGGGGAGCCAGAATCAGAAATTCATTGACAGATTTTATAGGATGAAGCTTATTATATATAGTTGCTGCCCTCTTTCCAATAGAGTCCAATTATTCTTTTTGTTATAATTCCCCCTCCCCCTGTGCAGACTTATTCAAACTTTATTTCCAGAGGATATACTGGAATCAGCTGGTCTGTCTGTCATGCTTTTGTTTACTTAATATCTCCTGAGCCCTTTGACATATCTTCATGAAAACTTGGTATGTAGCATGACTAGATATTGTGTTCTGTTAAAAGTTTGTCTTATAAGCATGTGAAGAGTTATCCCTGTTTTTATTACAAATTGTGTCCAGCACACACTTTGATTAATATCTCCTAAATTGTGTGAGATATCTCCATGAAACTTAGTATGTGTTTGTATCATAGAGCTTGTGTCTCATATAAGATTTGGTTTTATCACTTAGTATGTGTTTGTATAATAATAATAATAATAATAATAATAATAATAATAATGAGGACTTTGTATAGCACCTAATCTTTAGAAGCTCTAAGCGCTTTACAACATTAGATAACACCTAAAAAACATATATAATGATATGATTATGAAAAACAAACACCATGAAATTAGAAAACAAAAACATGCTGATATTAGTTAAGGTAAGGAAACATTATTAAGTCTTTAAGTCTATTCTTGCAGTCGAAATAGGTGAGTTTTAAGAGAACTCTTGAATGAGATCACTGTGTCTTTGTGTCTAAGTTCAGTGGTCAATTCGTTCCACATTGCTGGGCCCTGGTATGCAAAAGAACATTTTCCGTATGACTTCATTTTGATAGTGGGAATAATGAGAATACGAGTGTGGGAAGAGGAGCGTAAGTATCTTGCTGATGTGTACACATGGGTGAGGTGAGATAGGTATGTTGGACTGGAGCCAGTCAGTGAAACGTAGCACAGAGAACAAATTTCATGTTTGATTCTGGATCAAATGGATAGCCATTGTAGGGTACAGAGCATGGGGGAGGTGTACTACTCTAAGAATGATCTGAGCAGCTGTGTTTTGAACTTTTTGAAGTTTCTGGAGTAGATACTGAGATGAACCAGATAGAATTGAGTTACAATAGTCCAATCTTGAAAGTACTAAGGAACACACAAGTGTTTTAGTGGCATCAACTGAAAGATAATTGCGAATGGAGCTGATACGTCTCAGCTCAAGATATGCAGTCTTGCATATGTTCATGACATGTTGGTGCAATGAGAGAGTACTGTCTAGAGTAACACCTAGGTTTCGTACTGACTGTGTGAATTTAATGTTGGTGTTGCTGATATTTATTGTTTGAGGTAAAGGATGTGAATGAGAAAGTCTTTGTGTTGTAGTCAGAATGGCTTCAGTTTTATCATCATTCATCTGCAGCTTGTTACATGTCATCCATGATTTCACATCGGAAATGCACCTATCTACACCTTGGATGGTAGCATCAACTTCAGTTGGTTGGCTAGATTTGTATATTTGGGTGTCGTCAGTGTACAATTGGTGAGACACTGGATGACGATCTATGACACTTGAGAGCGGCTGAGTGTATAGAATGAAGAGAACAGGTCCAAGAACAGAACCCTGTGGAACACCAAAACATAGATTAACTGGGCTGGAGTGTTTTCCATTTCGGACACAATTTGCGTCCTGTTGACCAAGTAGGACTTGAACCATAGTAAGGCTGTATTGTGAATGCCAAATACATGATGGAGACGGTGAAGTAATATATCATGGTCTATTGTGTCAAATGCTGCAGACAAGTCAAGGAGGGTGAGGACTGTAATCTCTCCACTATCCAAAGCAGAAAGAAGGTCGTTAACTACTTTCAGAAGGGTAGTTTCGGTACTGTGGCGAGGGCGATATGCAGACTGTACATTGCTAAAAAGACTGTTTGAATTCAAATGAGATACAAGTTGGGATAGAACAACTTTTTCTAAGATTTTTGGCATGAATGAGAGGTTAGAAACTGGGCACTGGTTCTTTTAATCGTTATGGTAAAGTGTTGGTTTCTTTAGCAGAAGCTTTACAATAGCAGTTTTGAAAAATGATGGGAATTCCCCAGATGAGAGAGAAGTATTAATAGCATCAGTTAGTGAAGGCAATATTGGATCTAAGCACTCAGGCAGCAGTTATGTTGGAATCAGATCAAGTTCATATGACTTTGGGGCACTTTTCATCATGATTGTATGTACTAAATCCATAGAGACAGGTTCAAATGCTGCTAACGGTCACCACTTAAATTTGTATCATAGAGGATGTGTCCCATATAAGATTTGGTTTTATCACATTAGTACTTTTAGAGTTTATTACAAATTGTGACCATCCACCAGTCCATCACACTCTTTCTGACTAATATCCTTTGAGTTATTTGAGACATCTGCATGAAACTTGGTACGTATTTGCATAATGACAAGAGATTGTGTCCCACATAAGATTCACTATTGTCAGGTTAGTACTTTTTGAGTTATGTCCCCATGTTTGAAAATTGTATTTATATTTCATATCTCCTTAACCATTAGAGGTATCTTAATGAAACTTGATATTCTCTTGTATCATGGATAGATAATGTATCTTGCAAAAGTATGGGCTCTGTCTTGTCAGCATTTTAACCTTTTACTGCAAGGTAGCTTGGCACTTAAGCCACCTGATTTGCACAGAAAGTTGCTGGTGACATGTGAATTGAATATCAGTAGTACATATTTATTTGACAAAGCAGAATCTTTATTTTTGCATTTATGGAGGTTTATAAATCCTAGTTACCAACTCGATTTTACTTTGTGAAAGAACCTTCAGCTGGGTACCATGGTAATGGAATACTATAAGAAACATAGTTTTTAATGGAAAAAAGCAATATTTCTTTACTTATTTCCTTTTTTAAACAATAGTGGCATAATAATAATTATAGAATTTTTTCTTATGTACATACCTATAAATACATGTCATATTATAAGTATTTTTATGTAATTCTGCATCCTGATTAGTGAGAAAATTTACCTTGGATATCTGGAATCAACATGCAAAATATGATTATTTTACAGTCTTTCTGATACAAAGTCTGAAAGATATCAGGCCAATTCTTTAGTTTAAATCAATTTAGTAAGAGTACTTCTGCCATATATTTCTTAATTTCTTATAATGATGAAATTAATTTACATAATTTTTGGGATAACTCCAGTTCTGTTACCCTGGCAACCATTCTGATACAGATAACAACAGGAGCAAAGAATGCAGCAAAATTATTGTTTTATGATGAGTTGCTTAAATGATAACATTCAAATAATTCTGCAAATAATGCATATACAGGAAACAAAGACGTCTTTCAAAACATAACTACATATATAATAAGTGAAACATCTTGACTTGCCAGCATTGGACATCATAAATCAAACAAATGTATAATGTGACAGGGAAGTGAAGAATGTGACAGGTAAGTGAATAAATTCAAAAGCAGGAAAAGAAGAAAATAATTTAATATGTCAAGTCTTGAAAATAATTGTTCATTTCTCAAACACAAAACCTTGAAAACTAGCTTTGCATAAATTAATTTTGCATTGAATGCAACCATAAACTGTCTCCTTGCGCTTCTTCTCTCCTCTGTTGGTGCACCACTTGCATCTTGTTTTTGGGTGTGTAAGTTTTGAAAGTCAGTGAATTCTGGGTTGAATTGGTGCATGGATTGAATGAACTCGAGATGAGAAGTTACCAATCAACCCTTTGGCAACATCAACTCTGAAGTCTAAGATTGCATACCATTTCTTCATGGTTGAAGTAGCTGTGTCTCCTTCATAACAATAAAGGTATTGGGAATACACCAGTTTAGAAGAAAAATACTGCCACCATTTCTTTGATGGCCTGCCCACTGGGTTTTCTGCTCTCAACTGATTGTTCCTGTCAACACCCTCCATGCACATGTACTTTGGTAATTTTCTACTCTAGATGGAGAACTTACTTAAACTCTGCTTCCATCTGCAAATCAACAGAAGGTTGGTCCATCTCAAAATAAGTCAGAGTTAGTTGACAAGAAATGGACCTCAAATTAAAATTTAAAGATACATTAAAAAGTTATCCATACTTTGGAAACTGAGATGCTACAGAATGTGTCCAAATTAGTAGCTTTAACAATTTGAATAATATCAGAGGGGAGAAAAATACAATTGTTGAGAATGTTTCCAAATTAATTCATCAGTGTCAGTCTGCATCAGTTTATATATAATCATCTTAAGTATTAATGCATGTTGCAAATAAAAGTGACTGCTACCTCTAATGGATAAACTTCCTCATTTTCTTCCCTTTAGAAACTCTAATCAATCCACTGCATCATCAATTATTTGGTGTAATATAGCATACAACTTTAAAATTGAACACAGAGAACAGAGTATCTGCTTCTTATCTTGCCATACTGTAGCATCTAGGTTGTTTTGTTGTCTCATTTGACTCTCCCCTTTCCCCAATTTGCTTCCTTAATTCATGTAGGAACCCTGGAATAGTAATGTAATTGATTGTAGAAGTTATTAAAAACTTTTAATGAAAGAAAATTTGTGACATTATTTGTATGTGTAAATGCATCTCTGTGTATATGTGAGTGGATGTGGATGATGGACAAGTACAGTATCACTAAACGGTATGTCTTAATAAATTATTTTCATAGATGTATTGCAAATTTAAGATTAATTGATCAAGATCATTGCAGTTAAGACATCATGAAAATATTTCAAACACAGTGTTGCACATTGAGTGCGGGCTCACAGGTTTCTCACAATAATGTGTCTTATGTCCCCCAAATTTTGACCCTGTGCACCCCCCCCCCCCCCAAATCTTGACCCTGTGCACCCCCCTAGGTACGCTTTTTGGTCAGAAAAAAAATAAAAAATACACCTCAGCTATTTGTTAGTGGATGTCCATCCATGTCTCTGTTGGCACTAGCAATGGCCAAAGTCACAAAAGATGTTAAAAACTGTAAGATGGCAATGATTGTCTATTTTAAAACAATGTATCTGGGAATGAAAACAGTTAACGTTTATGGTAGTCGGCTGAGTTACAATGTAAAGTCTTTGACAGCCATTAGTGTAAAGTATTTTCAAGATTAAAGTCACCCTTATGGCGAGGAAGATTTAATTTATTTTGATGTTGAAATAATGACAAAAGAGACTAAATTTATGCAAATACACAATTTGTCATTTAATCAATGATTTGTTAGTTTGGAAAGAAAAGTAATTCAGAAAACATACGTAATTATTATTATAAATGCAGGTAGATAATGATTGCACACTAAAGTTAAATGAGAGTAAGATTCGAAACGGAAAATTCCATGGTGCAGCTCATTTCAGGTTAACCAGATATTCAAACATGTTAATGTTTTCATGACTTATTTGAGCACATGATAAATCTTTTATTGCAATAATGTAAGTGTCCATGGAAAATATAATAGTATAGTGCCGACCACAAAGTTGAGGCAGCAAAACTGTTGAAGCAAAAAAGATTGTCTCAGTTTTACGACACTATTAGTGCATAATGTACTATTTTTTTCCTTTATCCCTTTAAAATGTTGTGTCCCCCAAATTTTGGAGGGTGGGGGAGAAAGTGTCCCCTGCACTTTGGAAGTTCAACACTGAAATAAACCATAAAGGTATAGCTTCATTGACTTCAAAGATTTATGTTGAGTTATGTGAAATAGAATGCTGCATGTGTTGAAACAGATGAATGGACATGAATACAAAATTAAAATATTCCCATTTTTAAAAAAATTGTGTCCATCCATCTCCACACTCTTGACAGTTAATATCTTCCAAACTGTTTGAGATCTTTTCATGAAATTTGGTCTGCATTTGTATCATAACAAGAGTGTATGTCCATATAAGATTCTGCTTTGTTACATAAGTACTTTGAAAGTTATCCGTCAATATTTACAAATTGTATTTACACTTACCATCTCCTTAACTGTTTGAGGTATTTTTATGAAACTTGGTATGCTCTTGTATCATGACTAGACAGTATGTCTTGTAAAATAATGGATTCTGCCTGATCAGCATTTTAGGAGTTATCCTCCTATTTAAAAGAAAAAGATTGTGTCCATCTGCTTGTCAATCACACTGTTGACAGTGAATATCTTCCAGATCATTTGAGATACCTTCATGAACCTTGGTATGCATTTTGTATCATGACAAGAGTTTATGTTACATATAAGAATGGGCAGATTATTGCACTTAGAGCAGGCATATTCCATATGCACTCACTTACTGATGAATCTAGTTTGTGTTGCTTCATCATTTTGGTTGAACTAGCCCATTGCCTCTCCATTCTGTTTTAACTAGCCCTTTGCCTCGCCATTTTGGTTTAACTAGCCCATTGCCTCGCCATGCTAGAGTAAGTGGTGGTGTGGTGGTGAATACATTGACTGATGTAACCTTAACCATTGTTTTCATATTCCCTTCCTCGGACTTATCAAAAATAATAATTCATGTCACATTTGAGAAACAATTTATTGTATTAGATTTTATTTGTTTACTAAATCTATGCTGATTGCTCCTTTTATTTCCTGGTGGACAGAGTGATCTAATGCACTAACTTTTACAGATCACTCACATCTCACCTCTTTCCGCATTGGTTCAAGTCTTAGCTCAGCCAATGTGGCTATGTGAGAAAGCTTGCCAGTAGCTTCCAGTGGGTTGGTGGTTCTTCCCAGGTTCTTCTTACACCAAAATATGTACTGGCCGCCATTATGAAAATGGCTGTAAACCCACAAAACCAAACCTTTTACTTCCTAGTGGGTGTATTGTTATACCTTTTACTTCCTAGTATGTGTATAGTTATACCTTTTAATTCCTAGTGGGTGTATAGTTATACCTTTTACTTCCTAGTGGGTGTATAGTTAGTTATACCTTTTACTTCCTAGTGGGTGTATAGTTATACCTTTTACTTCCTAGTGGGTGTATAGTTATACCTTTTACTTCCTAGTGGGTGTATAGTTATACCTTTTACTTCCTAGTGGGTGTATAGTTATACCTTTTAATTCCTAGTGGGTGTATAGTTATACCTTTTACTTCCTAGTGGGTGTATAGTTATACCTTTTAATTCCTAGTGGGTGTATAGTTATACCTTTTACTTCCTAGTGGGTGTATAGTTATACCTTTTAATTCCTAGTGGGTGTATAGTTATACTTTTTACTTCCTAGTGGGTGTATGGTTATACCTTTTACTTCCTAGTAGGTATATAGTTATGGCCCTGCTTGTAGTTAGGTTTTTACATTTACCTTATGTACTTGCTTATATTTCGAGCCCAACTGCTAACAACATAGACCCTGATCTGCTGGCACTTTATGCAATGGCAGATCTGAGTCTGGGCAGTTTGCAGCTTGACTCGACTTATAAGCAAGTACATATGGTAATCATTATGAATTTGTCCTTATCATATTTAGCTTGCTTGTGGTTGGAGTTTCTTTGATTCCCTGTCAAACTGTGGTCTTACTGGAAAGATTATATTTTGGCATTATTAAATATTTGCCAAATTCAGTTGAGTCACCAAGTTAGCAACATACAATTTTCATGAGTTACTAATGCTTACTACTTTATCATATAATTTTTTGGTGGAAAATAATTTTAGGAGGACACATTCCTTTCCAAATTTGCTGAAATTTAGTGATTTACAGTATTCAGTTTTAACATCAAATTGAGAGTGATGCTAAGATAAATGAGACCTTCAATCTAATTCTTCTGAATTTGTCACTTTCTTGTCTCTTCCAGAATTATATAGCATTTCAGACCCCTTCTTTGTGAACCATTCCTTCTTCCTCCTAGAAATTTTTTTCCTGTCATTTATGGTCCAGAAATTAGGATATCCAACTTACAATGTCATCTTTCAGTTTTTTTGTCTATCTGTCTGTCTGTTTGTGTCTGTCTGTCCATCATCCTTCTGCCATCAAATTTTTGTCAGATTTTATTGTTAGTGTTATGTCTTGTGTCCTCTCATTGAATTTATATCCAGTTTGGCACTTAAGTCTGTTAGGGACATGGAAAATTACATGATTTTTTTCACTTAAAGGTCTAAATTCAAGTAAATGAAAAGGTCAGAGGTCAAGGAAATTGGGAAAAGGATCACTTTCATTGCAATCAAGAGCATGAATTTCAAAAGAGTTTATTGCCCTTGGCACTCAATGTCATTAATACTGGTGGCATATGACTAGGTCAAGTTGGAGAAAAAAAGTGTGAATTTGCAAGCCATCTCATCATTTTGTGCATCAGAAGATTAAATGTCAAGGTCAGGGATATAGAAAATAATGATATTTGTCAAGGCCAAGAATAATAATTCCTGGATTTTATGGCTTTGGGGACAAAAATAGCTATCATTAGCAGCAAAGTTTAGTTTTGTCAGTACAGAGACCTTGATAATCAGGGGCAATCCTTTCATCAATGTTTGGGTGTTTACTTTTCAAATTTTATCAATATGTGTGTCAGAGCAAGAGACAAATGATATGAGGTTAATGCAAGGCAGCTTTATGATTAAAAAGATTAGTCTGGGTGATTCATATTATCAAAGAATCAATTATCTAAAAAATATGTGTGGACTATTGGATTTTAGATCCTATTTGCATCTGTTTCTGTACCGTATATAAACTCGCGTACAAGCCCGGTCCAAATGCAGACAACATAGACTCTGATCTGCCGGCACATAATGCACCGGCAGATCAGGGTCTATGTTGTTTTTTCTACTGATTAGTTCTTACAAACTGCATTGACCCAGATCTGCTGGTGCATTATGCGACAGCAAATCTGGGTTTATGCAGTTTGCACCTGGTATCATCTTATACGCAAGTATATATGGTAATGTTTTGCAACTCATACACCATATAAGATAAAGACTTTATACTTTGGCATATGATTGCAGATGGTTTATCAGATCTTGAAAAATTTTCAGTTGTCAACTTGTCCTGCAGGAAAGTGTCTTGGAACTTTTTACTGTCCTGCATCAGTTTTTCTCATCCTATACTGTACTTAATACTTTATCTGCTTAAAATGTAGAGCATCTTTAAAAAGTCAGTTGCCCTACCTCAGGGGACCCTGGGTGGCCAAGTGGTCTAAGGTGCTCGCCTTTACAGATCACTGACATCTCACCTCTGTCCTCGTGGGTTCGAGTCTCGGGCTCGGCCAACGTGGGTATGTGAGAAAGCTTGCCAGTAGCTTCCCGTGGGTCGGTGGTTCTTCCTGGGGTTTTCTCAGGTTCTTCCTCCACCAGATTTACTATCCGCCATGTATAGCCTATCATGTGCTGAAAAATGCCGTTAAAACCATAACAACCAACCCTACCTCAGCCCCCACTTGTAAATCATTGAGCCCTGGTTTATAAATGTGCATAATGGTTCCTATTGAAGGAAGTTGTGATAATATTGATTTGATAGGAGTGGGGGTGTTAATGAACAATTTAAAAAAGCACAACAATAAAATATTTATGCATGAATGTATTTACCAATACACTGCCACATCCTCATATATCAAGTATTACAGACAGGTGTGCTTATGAACACACTGCAGTGTGGGGAGAACTGCAGTGGAGCAACAGGCACCTAATCTTTTTTGAATATCATAGGAGGGATCTTTTACTGGCACCAGATGTGACTCTTTCTGTGCAGGGTGCTGCCATTTATCATTCCCATCCAACAGATGCTAATGAGGATGGTTGGAAACACAGCTTCTTACCCCCACCAGGATTCGAACCTGGGACCTCTGGCACCAAAGACATGAAAGCCAACCATATTTAACACCCAACTGCAAACAACATAAACCCTAATCTACGTACTATGCTGGCAGATTTGAGATGCAGTTTGCTTAAAATCACAAGTAGAACAAAATAAAACCCTGATCTGCATACTATGCTGGTAGATTATAGATGCAGTAGGCTTAAAATCACAGGTAGAACAAACTATATAAACCCTGATCTGCATACAATCCTGGCAGATCAGAGACATGGTTGGCTTAAAATCACAAGTAGAACAACATATATAAACCCTAATCTGCATACTATGCTGTCAGATCAGAGATTAGTTTGTTTAAAATCACAAGTAGAACATCATAAACCTTGATCTGCATACTATGCTCTTAGATCAGAAATCAGTTTGCTTAAAATCACAGAAATCAGTTTGCTTAAAATCACAAGTTGAACAACCTATATAAACCCTGATCTGCATACTGTGCTGTCAGATCAGATATCAGTTTAAAATCACAAATAGAACAACATAAACCCTGATCTGCATACTATGCTGGCAGATCATAGATGTGGTAGGCTTAAAATCACAAGTAGGACAAACAACCCTGATCTGTTTGTACATTATGCAGATCAAGATCTATGTTGTTTGCAGTTGAATGTATATTATATGGGCAAATAGAGTATACTTATTCATCACAGGTGTCTAATCTTTCATCTTGTTTTTCTTTGGACTCTACATATTGTCAATTTGGCATTTTAAATCTTTCAAATTTAACTGTAAAGTACTTTTCATAAGTGCATCACCTGCTTTATGAACTGTGTTGGTTTGTTTGTTTTTTGCGGGCTGTAAGCAATCAGGAAATCAAGTTTGAGCAGGGCTTTGCTAAACCTGGATATTTTCAATGGGATAATGAATGTGGTACTGTCCATTACAAGAGTTGCCAAATTATGCATCATTACAAAACTTTAAATAGTTTCTGTTAACATGTTATCATGCATTCCCATACAGTCTGGTTTACAACTGTTTGATGCCTAACATTTCAAATTTTGATTATATTTTGAGCATGGAAGTTTTTTTTCAAGGAAGAAATCAGGGGAGGGGATGGGGGGGGTGGGCTCATTAGAGATTTGATGGAAAAGTGGGAGTACGCTTATCAGAGGTTAGTGTTCTTCTATCACAATTTTCCAGAATTTGGTGAAAGTTGGGAGATGTTTTTTTATTATCAAGTTTTGGGTTATCATGGGGGAATTATGGTAAATGTAGATACTGAAAATACTTGATACATAAATATTATTGGCCTTTCCGAGAGGAAATGCTTATGTCATGTGTGATCCTTGATAACATACCTACTTTAGGTACATACTTTACAAAACTTCCTTGCTTTAGTCGAGGCTTCAACTTGACTCAAGTACCAAACCTTCTTAAGTTCTTCATATAACATTCATTTGACATAGTTGAAGAGGGAGTTGGTCACTGCTGGGGTTTTTTTTCCCTTCAAGACAGTCAAACTTCAATTATCACTACTGTACATCAGTTATCCAGACTTTTCACTCATTCAGACCAATTGAATGTCCTATGGGTCTACAATTTGTTCTGTATACAGTGGTCTCTCACTATTTGACACCTCAGAATAATGTTGTCCCTTTTATAAGGCAGACATGGTCACAGATCCCTTCACTTTATGTAATAGTAATACTGTGTATAATGTACCCCAGTATAAGGTGACCTCATTATAACACTGACCCTTTCATAAGGCAAGTATGGTCACAGATCTCATCACTTTATGTATTAGTAATGCTGTTTATAATATACCCCAGTATAAGGTGACCTCATTATAACACTCTTTCATAGGAAGGTATGGTCACAACCCATCACTTTGTATATAGTAATACTGTTTATAATGTACTCCAATATAAGGTGATCTCATTATAACACTGTCCCTTTCATTATGCAGGTATGGTCACAAATCATTACTTTATGTGATAGTAATACTATTTATAATATACCCCAGTATAAGGTGACCTCATTATAACACTATGCCTTTTATAAGGCAGGTATGGTCACAGATCCCATCATTTTATGTAATAGTAATGCTATGTATACTATACCCCAGTATAAAGTGATCTTATTATAACACTGTCCCTTTTATAAGGCAGGTATCGTCACAACCTGTCACTTTATGTAATAGTAATGCTATGTATACTATACCCCAGTATAAAGTGATCTTATTATAACACTGTCCCTTTTATAAGGCAGGTATCGTCACAACCTGTCACTTTATGTAATAGTAATGCTATGTATACTATACCCCAGTATAAAGTGATCTTATTATAACACTGTCCCTTTTATAAGGCAGGTATCGTCACAACCTGTCACTTTATGTAATAGTAATGCTATGTATACTATACCACAGTATAAGGTGACTTGACCAAAAACACAGTACACTTTTATGACTTCCTTGAACAGTGTTACAGTGAGGGATCACTGTACTACAATTAATCATCTGGAGAAAATTCATATCTACCAGGGATTCTGGATAATCATTGTTTGACTGTACTACACCAGTGTCCGTAAAGTACAGTCAAAATGTATTACCGGTATATACACTGCATTCTTATTGTGGACTTAGATCTGCTATGGAGGCACCATGGTAGCTCATTTGGTAGTGTGTCAGACTTGTAATCCAAGGGTCACAGGTTCAGTACCCACCTAGGCCAGCCCAGGTCAGCTGCCTCTGTGTGTCCTTAGGAAAAAGGCACTTAGCTTACATTTCCTCAGCATGATATAGCCCAATAGGGTGTTAAAAGTGCCATTAAAAACAAACCGACCATCCAACAAGCAAAGATCTGCTATGATTCAGAGATGCTGCCAGGGTGCATGAGTCCACAAATCATGGAAAAATCATTCAAATTCACACACTTGGAAAGCAGTGATGTGTGAGAACTCCCACAAATTAGTTCAAAGTCACACATATAAAAAATGTACTCTGTGCAGTATACAATTTTTATTTAACTGTTAGGATAAACTGAATAAATAAGAATCTAGAAAAGAATGAAATAGTAAGGATACTTATTTGATCAAAATACCTCCGTCAATTCCAAAGTATGCAGATGTAGTTATACAAAGGGAAACTTGGAAATCCTGCTCATTATTTAAAACTGAAAAATGTGTGTGCTAGAGGTGTTCTGCAATTTAGACCCTTTCCTCACATTTGCACATGTGCAAACTTTGGTCCATTTCTGGAAAGTGGGATTATAGTCAATGGCTGGGTGAAAAATTACTGATTCTTTTCAACTTAAGTTACTGCTGGTGCAAATGTGCAAAGTGAAGGATGAAGTGGAGTTTCTCACCAAATGGAGGACTATAATTGTAAAATGATTTAAGATTCCGGGTTAGATGAACCACCAAAGAAGAAATCCAAATTTGATTCAAATTTTCAGAAATCTTTTCTATTACATTACATATGGTTACAAAACAACACCAAGATGTTGTGTAATATTTACAGAAATTATGGGGAAAATAAACCTTTTACATCGGAAATCAGCATTTGAACTTTAGGATGTTAACTTTTACGACAACTCAAGTGACCAGATCAAATCCATTTTACAGCAAAGATATCCATGAGACAATAGCTGTGAACTGGAAATTTCTTCAAAACAGCCATAAAGAACAGTTTCCCAACTTGTCAAAGCTGGATAAGCTAGCTATGCATATGCTTCTTCAGACAACAGACTGAAATGGGAATCTCAGCACAGAACACTGTTCATACACAGATAAGGAACAGAATAAGCTCAGAAACAGTCAACAGATTAATGTTTACAACTAGTGGGGGTATCTTTTTTTTTACGAGGATTTTGATTTCAGTAGAGACCAAACAGAGTGGAGCAGGAAGATAAAGAGATGGATATATAATTGTTGGGTAAATAATTAACTATGGCAATCCCCGCCCTCCCACTTTTTTTCAGCTTCCCCTTTGTTTGGTTGACAAGGGGGGGAGATCCCCCGTTCAGATAAAATCCTGGCAGCATCTCTGATGATTCGTTACTTGCAAAGAGATCATAACCTGTTGGCCAAGTTCAAACATTGACTTGAATACAAGGAAATTCAGATTTTGAAACTGAAGGCAAAAGTTAAACTAGTCATAGACCAGGAGAACTTATGGGATGGCCTGTTGGCCAACGTCCATCCAGCCATTAGCACAAGTTTGTAATTGCTACTCCTAAAGTACTTGGAGGATTGCCATGAAACTTTACAGACACATTCATCCCAAGGTAACATTGGTCCCAAATGAAAATGGTGCTGCTTAGACTTCCAGTATGGCCACCATGGCAGTCATCATGAAAATCTTGTTATCGCTACTCCTCCTCAATGGAAAGTCATTGGGTTTTCACCAGAAGACTTCTTATGATGTCTAGTTGACCCTAAATGAAAATGGTTCTGCTTGGACATCCAGTATGGTTGCCATAGTGTCCATCTTGAAGATCTTGTTATTGCTACTCCTGAATTGATGCTCATATCAATATGGGGGTTTCACTAAAAGACTTCTTATGATATCCTAAATGAAAATGGTGCAGATCTGACTTCAAATACGGCCAGCATGGCAGTCATCTTGAAAATCTTATTGCTTCTCCTCCTGAATGGAAAGTCATATTGACATGGGCTTTTCACCAGAAAACTTCTTATAATGTCTAGTTGGTCCAAATGAAAATGGTTCCTCTTTGGCATCCAATAGCACTTCCACAGCAACCATCTTGAAAATCTTGTTACGGCTACTCCTCCTGAATGGATGGTCATATCAACTTGGGGTTTTCACTTAAATACTTGTTGGTCCTAAATGAAAATGGTACCAGTCTGCCATCCAAAATGCCTGCCATGGAAGCTATCTTGAAAATCTTGTTATAACTAATTATAATATCTAGTTGGTCATGAATGAAAATGGTACTGATCTGATCTCGAATATGGTGGCCACAATGAACATATTGAAAACCTTGTCACTAATTCTGTTGAATGGATGGTCATATCAAGATGGGATTTTCACCAAAAGTCATCTAATGGTGTCCAGTTTGTCAGAAAATGAAAATGGTGCTGATCTTACATCCAATATGGCTGCCACAGTGGCTAATTTGAAAATCTTATCATTCAAGAATATAAGAGATGGTTTCAATACTCAGCAGTTAAAAGGAGAAATTGTCTTATCTTGAATTTGTAGAAATTCTTTTAGGATAGTAGAGCAGAAAAAGTGTGCAGTACTGGAGGCACTTGCGCAGTGATGCTAAACGCTAATTGGTTGATAGATTTGTTCAGAAACAATACTCATTTCCATTCCCACACTGTGACAACTGTACTATCTCCCATCTCCCATGTGTGTTTTTCTAATACAAAGTGATTTCAGACCAATTTTATTTTTGAAAATTTATATTGTGGGGGAGTCAAAGCTTTGTGATGTCATATATGAGGGGGGCCTGAGTTTTTGTGACAAAATGTGACTAGAAAGGTGGGGAGGGGGTAAAAAATAAACCAAAATTGCATGAAGTCATATATGGATGGCCCCTTGAGGGCAGTTCAAAATGAAGATTTACATCCTGGGTCTTTTTCTAGCATGCAACAGAAAGGCCAATGATTTCTGATTGGTTGTATCTCAATGGCTCGCTTGCTTTGGCTGATGACACAATATCCCAGACTTAACTTGTGCACATTATGTTTCAGTCAGGCCATTGTTTGGTAGAAATGCCATTTGCTGTATTTCTCTGATGATAAGTCCATGTTTGATAATAAACCCATCCCCTACTTTCACAAAGCTGTCTGATTCAATGTGCCCAGTCCTATTACATAACAAATTTACAAGGCAGCTTCCTGGGCTTATCATGGGAGAAATACTGTAAATGATTACATTACCATATTCTGCAAACCAAATTACCATCTATACTAGCTTATAAGTTGGACCCAATTGCAAACAACATAGACTCTTATCTGGCAGCGCATTATGCGCTGCCAGATCAAGGTCTTTGTTCTACTGATTGCTCCTAGCAAACTGCATAGACCCAGATTTGCCAGCGCATTATGCAATGACAGATCTGGGTCTATGCAGTTTGCAGTTGGATCTGACATATAAGCGAGTACATACGGTATGTATATCTAATTTTAACTTAAACAAAACAAATACTAGAAGATGAATCTGTATTGATAATTTGAGCCTTTACACTTGTTGACACCTACAGAAGAGACAGATGTCCCCTTTGCCAAGGTTACTGGGGACATCTGAGTCAGCTTGTCGAAAAATCAACCAGGAGACAATGGTGGGCAATTTGTCTGATATAACTTGTAATTTACAGGATATAATTACTCAAGGTTTCTCTTTTTTTGTGCTTTCAAGCAAATGATCAAAGTCTGTTTTTATCAGTTTGAAACTAGACTGTTATCTACAAGGAACAGGCACTGTCATTAGTATGACAGTTTGTTAACAGCATGTGCATGTATGTTTAGTGTTGTAATTTGAAGGACTTTTCTATGCTTGAATCATACATGTGAATTTGTTTTATAAATTATAGATTGACTAATTTGTACGATTGAGAACAACCAGTCACTTATGCCTGGATATTAAATGGAGATGATGAATTGGCCATGGCATTAATAAGATGTCCTATAGATAGAGGAGTCCAATTTGCATATTTCTTTGTCCTTTAGTGAAATCTCTCTTCATTAATAAAATCAAATTTTGATCCATACAATTTTCAGGTACAATAACAAAAATGATTTTAGGTTGCATTTCCTCCAAAAACTAATATTTAACTGTACAAATAGAATCTGAAAATGGCAGGGGCACCAGTTCACCCGAAAAAGGGCACAGAGCACATAAATTGTTTCAAAAAGGGCACTTACTTTCAAATCAGTGTACAAGAGACTATATTAGCATACACTCAAACTGATTTAAAACTTCACTTTTATATTAACATACCAATCCAAAAGAGGCATTGTACTGGGGGAAAAAAAGGTCGGATGTCAGCGTTTTTCGAGCAAAATTGGGTAGACTGTTAATAGTCAGACAGAAATATTGGTAGTTTTGGGTGGGGTCCTGCGCCTTTCTATATGTGCCTAGTTTGGACACTGTTTTTATATAATGGACATCCTTCTGTCCTTAACCATACATCTTCTGAATTGTTGGGCAGAAATTCATCAAAAGCTTGGTGGACAGATTGCATATGTGGTAATCATCTGCGAGAGAGGTATGATTTTTTGGAAGTGGATCAGAGGTCAATTATACAAAAACTGCAATTACAACTAAAACTGCAGTTTTTAAATATTTTTTTACCAAACTTGGTAGGAATAACCATAATCAGTGTGACAGATTTAGGGTTACAACCCCAAGGTCACAGTCATGAAAGTGGTGGCAGGGACTGTATGTAAGGGACATGCAATAAAAAGCATGAGGAAGTAGCTCAGAGTGTTGTAATGGATTTAATAATGAGACATGTTCTCTAGTTTGACATCCATCTGCATGATGTATGTCTGCAAGCTCACAAGTTTAGATAGAGAAAAAACATCTCTGTCACTTCATCATGATGCATAATTATCCTTCGGTGTTGTTCCAGTCTTACTTTAAGCATTAATCCTTTAGAGTGCTAAATGATTTTTGAGGGCCAACTGGAGCCCCATAACTGGTGTTGACCTGGCTTAAGGGGCATACTGCAGCTTTAAGTACCAGTCTTTCTCATTGAACAGCTTAACCCATCTGTTGATGTTAATTAACAGTCCATCATATGTATTGATGTAGGATTAGGGAATCCCACTTGAGGGGGTCATAATTTGTGGGAAGGAGTGAAACTTTGCAGAGTTCCTGCTTATGAAAAATGAGGGTGTCCTCTTGCATACAAATTAAATGTTTATGTTGTAACAAAACATCAACAGTCCGACAATTTTTAAAATTGTGATAATTAGGACTTCATTGAATCAGTATGTATTTTATGTTGGACTTTATTATACTCTGAGTTGCTTTGGGCTGTTCAGAGACAATTGGCTGGCCACATGCTCTGATTAGGTTTCAGTTTTAGGGGGTTCATTAGCTCACCTCTATGCAGTAGAGGAGAGCTATTGTACAACAACACAACTTCTCACCCCCACTCCCAGCATTGGTGTCACTATTGCGTCTGCAATATAAAAGCATATACATATGTACAGCCTCACTGCATCTCAACCATTCTTTTTTCTTATGTCCTATGCAGCAGTTTGGAGTGGGTTTCATTGCACTAACCCCTTACGGAAGGGACTAAGGGGGTAAAGGTTTTGCATTTAGCTCTGGGTTTTTGCACCCTGTATTCATACTGTTATTCATGGAATCATGAAACTTGGTGAGGGGATGCACCTTGACGAGTACTACACCCTCGTCACAAAAGAAGGTTACCATGACCCATATTACATGCTTGTCTTGGGTTAAATGTTATGTTTTAAGTTAATTTCTCAAGCTTTGTTCATGCTAGAATCATCAAACTTTCTTTCTGTACGACACTCATACAACAAAAGAAGGTCACTGTGACCTACACACAATTTACTGGGTTAGGTTAAGTTTTAGTGTTTAGCTCATGACCACATAGGCTTTTTGTACCCTGTATACATATTGTTTAACGTGGGATCATAAAACTTTGTGATGGGATGCATCTTGAGGAGTGACCAACATTTCACATTTTACTGGTCCAGGTTAAGTTTTGCATTTAGTTCATGACCACACAATTTTTTGCATGCTGTACAGATACTATCCTACCTATAATCATGAAACTTGATATGAGGATTGATGAGTACTACACCCTCATTATAACAGTAGGTCACCATGGCTCATATTTCTATATGCATACTCTCATACTTAGAATCATCAATATAAGTTGTTGTTGTTGTTATGGGTTTAATGCCATTTTTTAGCACATGATAGGCTATACATGGCGGCCAGTATATTTGGTGGAGGAAGAATCCGGAAAAAACCTGGGAAGAACCACCAACCCACGGGAAGCTACTGACAAGCTTTCTCACATACCCACTTTGGCCGAGCCCGAGACTCGAATCCACGCGGACAGAGGTGAGATGTCAGTGATCTGTAAAGGCGAGTGCCTTAGACCACTTGGCCACCCGGGGCCCCTCATCGTAATAAGTACTAGACCCTTATTGCAAACAGATATCAATGTGACCAGTATCTTGTGCTTCAGTGACTTTGTAAAAATTTTTATTTAAAGTTCATTTCTTGGTATTGTTCATGTTAGAGTCATGAAACTTGAGCATTGGATGCATTTCTGTTGATATTGCACCCTTACAACCAAAGAAGGTCACTGTGACCTACATTTTATGCTTTACTAATGCAGTTTAAGTATTTGTGTCTAGCTCATGAGCACATTGATTTTTTTGCATGCTGTATGCATACCAAACTACACAGAAGACCCTTTCTGAAATTGAAAGTAGGAATAAATATCTTTATTAAGTGGTAAAGTTAAATATTAATGACTTTGCATTGTGTATTGTAACATGTTGCTTTCAACAAGTTATTATGTAATTGTACATGTGAATGAGTAGGTATTAGAAGGGTATACTGCATGCATTTCATGTGAGGCCTCTGCTATAGTGGCCAATCAAAGTGATTGCTGGTGCATGAACTGTGCTTGTAATAGTGGTAACACTGGCCCTTACTCCAAAGTTACTCGAAGCCTGTGACTTTCACACAGTAAAATCTGGCTTCTAGGGGTGGGCAGTGATAATACCTTTTTTGAAGATTTTATAAACAATGATATGAAGGGAAAAAAACAACAAAATATTACTCTTGTCTTTTTTTTATTTACTCTTTATAGTATTTCTACTTTGATATCATAGAAAAGCTTTTTTTGTGTGTGTCTTATATACCCATTCACAGGGACCAACATTTCATAGGTCTTTATTAACTCATTATAGTATCTCTACTTTGATATCATAGAAAAGCTTTTTTTGTGTGTGTCTTGTATACTCATTCACAGGGACTAGCATTTCATGTGTGTGTGTCTTGTATACCCATTCACAGGGACCAACATTTCATGCGTGTGTGTGTCTTGTATACCCATTCACAGGGACCAACATTTCATGTGTGTGTGTGTCTTGTATACCCATTCACAGGGACCAACATTTCGTGTGTGTGTGTGTGTGTGTGTGTGTGTGTGTGTGTGTGTGTCTTTTATGTGTATGTGTGTCTTTTATACCCATTCACAGGGACCAACATTTCATAGGTCAGTATCACTTAAGTCTGAATTTATTTTCAACATGATGATTAATTTTTACAATGACTGCTGTAGACTACTAAATGCATAATAGAGGCAAGCAGTGTAATCAGTGATTACATTCTGGTTTTAGTATAAAATAAACATTTGGGACTGAAGATTTCTTTCAGTTTCAGGATAGAGGATTTTCAGTTTACTGAGTTAAGTTTATTGAAATTTAAGGAGAACAAATTTGGGACTAGAAACAGTTTCAAGGGGATTTCAGTTTACTGAGGTTTTACTGTATAAGAAAATATAAGCAGTCATCTTTTTTGACTTTTACGTGTATGTATGTATGTACAATCTGACATCCAGTATGGCCACCATGGTAGCCATCTTGAAAATCTTGTTGTTGCTACTCCTCCAGAATGGAAAGTCATCTTGACACGGGGGGTTTCACCCGATGACTTCTTATGATATCTAATTGGTCCTAAATGAAAATGGTGCTGCTCAGACATCCAATATGGCTCCCATGGCAGCCATTTTGAAAATCTTGTTATTGTGACTCCTCCTAAACCTAAAGCCATATTGACATGGAGTTTTCACCAGAAGACTTCTTATAATGTCTAGTTTGTCCTAAATGAAAATGGTGCCAATATGACATCCGATATGGCCACCACAGCAGCCATCTTTAAAATTTTATATTGCTACTCCTGAAGAGGAAATCATATTGACATGGGGTTTTCACCAGAAGACTTCTTCTGATGTCTGGTTGGTCCTAAGTGAAAATTGTGTCGATATGATGTCTAATATGACCCCCATCATAGCCATTTGGAAAATCTTGGTCCTAAATGAAAATGATGCCAATCTGATTTCCAATATCTCCACCACAACAGCCATCTTGAAAATCTTGTTATTGCTACTCCTTCTGAACAAGAAGTCATATTGACATAGGGTTTTTAAGGACAGACTTCTTATGATGTCTATTTGGTTGTAAACAAAAATTGTGCTGCTCAGACATCCAGTATGGCCACCACAGTGGCCATCTTGAAAATCTTATCACTACTTCTCCTGAATGAATGATCATATCAGCATGGGATTTTCACTTCTTATGATGCCTAGTTGGTCACAAATGAAAATGGTGCCAATCTTACCTCAAATATGGTTGCCACAGTGACCATCAGGAAAATCTTATTATAGCTACTTTTCCTAGATGCCTGGTCATATCAATTTTGTGCTTTCACCAGAAGACTTCTTATGTTGTCTAGTTGATCCTAAGTGGAAGTGGTGCACATCTGATATCCAATATGGCCACCATGGCAGCCATCTTAAAATCTTGTCATTGTTACTCCTCCAAAATGGAAAGACATATCAACTTGCAATTTTCACCAGAAGACTACTTATAATGTTGGTCCTAAATTAAAATAGCAATATTGAAAATCTTTTTATCACTACTCATCAAAAGAGTTCTTATTGTGTCTAGTTGGTCCTAAATGAAAATGATGCAAATTGACCCTCAATATGGCCACCATGGTGACCAACTTGAAAATATTGTTATCTTTACTCCTCCCAAATGGATGGCTATATCAACATGGGGTTTTCACCAATAGATTTCTTATGATACCTGGTTGGTCCTAAATGAAAATGGTGCCTCTCAAGCATCCAGTATGACTGCCATGATGGCTGTGGTGAAAATCTTGCTATCGCTACTATCACTGAATGGATGGTCAAATTGACATGGGATTTTCACCCAAAAGGCATCTAATGATGTCTACTTGGTCCTAAATGAAATTTTGACAATCTGAAATCTGGTATGTCAGCCATAGCAGCTAATTTGAGCATGTTGTTATTGCTGAAGAATATCAGAGATGGTTTCAACACTCAGCAGTCAAAAGGAAGATATGGCCTTGTCATGAATTCCTGAAAATTCTTTTTGCTTAGTAGCGTATCAGTCCCTTCCAGGGACTCTTTTAAAAAAAATTCATGTATTGATTTTGTCTAAATTCATGCATTGATTTATAAAGTCCTACCAATAATCCTGTTTGGAATGAAGTTGATTACAAGAATACTGTACAGGGAAAGTAAAACAAAGCACAAACTTGTTTACCATGAGACTAAACAAAAATTGTATGAAAACTATGATGCAATATTCTAATAAAATTTTATTTACTTTGCTCTCCTCATGCAATTATTATTTGAAATCAATATGAACTTTGCCAATAACATGGCTGACTTTATTTGTCATGGTAGCAATAATATATCAATGGAACTGCAGTAGAAATAGTACCCTTTTGAAAAATGTTGACAAGCTGACAAACTTCGGTAACCCATGATATTTTAATCTTGTTATCAATGTGTCACTCTGTTGTTTATTGATATCAGCTGCAATGCTATACTTATAAGAGACCTACCATTTAATTTAGGAGGGATATTTTTTTTTTTAATTGTGTCTCAAGACTAATATGATAGGTAGAATTATAGTTCCGTTTTTCTTCAATCTGGACAAGAGTATTTTGTTCAAGGTATTTAAGAGTTGGATATTTTTTTCCAAAACTTCCAAATGCCCCTCCGCTCTCACCTCCTCCCCCCCCCCCCCAATTAAATAGTCAGCCCCTAAATAAGAAAATTGTGGCGAGCATAAAATATTAGGATATTTAGCAAGGGCACTTATTTTCACATCAATTTTTATGCATGTTAAAATATTGCAATTGTATATTCAGGGTTCCTATATTTCATTCTTGTCCGCTCTTATTTATAAGTGGTGGCCCAGGAAGGTTAAGTTTACATTTTCAATATGCTACCCAAATTGGACAAGTGGCATTTTAAGCAGATTCAGTATTATATATAGTGTAGGATGAGTCAAATTTAATGCAGGACAAGTAAAAGTTCCAAGTCACTTGTAGTTGAATGTATCAGTGTTTTATCATCAATAAGATTGCATAAACCATTTTTCTGCCCATCAGTAATTCAGTAAAATTGTATGTTGGTTATGTGCCAAAATTCAAGATCGCTAAAATTTAATGACACTAAAATATTGTGATTTACATTATTTTACTTGAAACTTGTTAGATACAGGCTGTTGTAGACCGTATGCTTAAATTGCCATTTTTAGATCTACTAGTCATAGACCAGGAGAGCTTATGGGATGGTCTGTTGTCTATCATCCATTAGCACAGGTTTGTTATTGCTACTCCTCCTATACTACCTGGAGCATTGCCATGAAACTTTACACACACATTCATCCCAAACACACACATTCATCCCAAACACACACATTCATCCCAAACACACACATTCATCCCAAACACACACATTCATCCCAAACACACACATTTGCCCCATGGTTTAGTTGGTCCTAAATGAAAATGGTGCCGCTCGTACATCCAAATTTGCAGACAGTATCCATATTGAAAATCTTGCTATTGCTACTCCTCCTGAATGGATGGTCATATCAACATGAGTTTTTCATTAAAAGACTTCTTATGATATCTAGTTGGTCCTAAATTAAAATGGTGCCAATCTGACATCCAGTATGTCCACCATGGTAGCCATTTTATAGATATTGTTATCACTTCTCCTCCTGAGCAGAAAGTCATATTGACATGGGTTTTCACCAGAAGACTTCCTATGATATCTAGTTGGTCCTAAATGAAAAAGGTGCCAGTTTGAAAATCTTGTTATTGCTGCTCCTCCTGAACGGAAAGTGTCATTGACATAGGGTTTTCACCAGAAGACTTCTTATGATGCCTAGTTAGTCCTAAATGAAAATGGTGCCAATCTCATGTCCAGTATTGCCACCACAGTGGCCATCTTGAAAATACTGTTATCAGTGCTCCTGAACGAAAAGTAATATTGCCATGGGGTTTTCACCTGAAGACGTCTAATGATGTCTAGTTGGTCCTAAATGAAAATGGTGCTGATTGCTCATCCAATATCTACCACAGCGGCTATCTTGAAAATTTTAGATGGATGGTTGGGTTTTTACTAAACAACTTTTTAAGATGTCTAGTTGATTTCTAAATGAAATGGTGCCACTCAGACATGTAGTATGGCTACCTCAGTGACCATCTTGAAAATCTTGTTATCACTACTTCTCCTGAATTAATGGTCATATTAGCATGGGACTTTCACTGAAAGACTTCTTATGATGTCTAGTTGGTCATAAATGAAAATGGTGCTGATCTGACTTCCAATATGCTGCCACAATGGCCAGCTTGAAAATCTTGTTATTACTACTTCCCCTAGATGTGCTTTCACCAAAAGACTTCTTATGTCAGTGTCTAGTTGGTCCTAAATGGAAATGGTGCCAATCTGATATCCTATATGGCCACCCTGGCAGTCATCTGGAAAATCTTGTTATCATTATTCCTGCAAAGCGGAAAGTCTTATCAACATGGTTTTTCCACCAAAAGACTTTGTATGATGTCTTCTTGGTCCTAAATGAAAATGGTGCCAATCTGACATCCAATATCTCCACCCCAGCAGCTAATTTGAAAACCTTGTTATCACTAAAGAATATCAGATATGGTTTCAGCAGTTAAAAGGAAGAAAACTGTCTTATCTTGAATTTCTTTGAAATTCTTTTTGGCTAGTAGAACATCAGTTCCTTCGAGGGACTCTTGTTTTCTATCACAGTCCTCGATATATACTGTCTGCATACAGTATTAAAAGTAAAAATGATTACTTCCATATTTTAAATAAAAAGTGAAATAATACAATTTATATGGCAAGGGTAGGTACAAAATTATTCTGTTGCATGCTGTCAGCTTTCTGGACAGTTAGAATCAGGCCTGGTGATCCTAGAACTTTGAACCTGAGTCAGAGATTGAGTTTCTTGTATCAGCCAATCAGAAAAGACCTTTAAAATATAATGTCATTTGTAATTGGTCAAAACAAAATCTCAAGCTCAGGCTCTAGAAAAGAACTATAAAAAGTACTATAAACAAGTACTATAAAAAAGCAAGGTTAATAATAATAATAGTCGTAGTAATAATAATAATAATAATAATAATTAATGAAAGTCTTTGATTTTTCCAGAGGGTAACCCAATTAGTTTACACAAATTAATCTCCCTTGGGGCCCTCTTTTGTGTACAGGTATTTACAGGTAAAAGTTTGAAGATGCCAAGTACAAGTAATTACCAATGATATTATCCCATGCATATAAGTTTTTAAAGGAAAAAAGGAAAAGAAAAGATAATGGAGGAATAAGATAATATACTTATTAATAACATTATATTCAACCTTTGAGGATACTATGATATACATAGTATGTATATGTATATGTTGTACGACTCATAGATATTTGAACACAGTCGTAATTAACCTTGATGACAATGTCACTGTTCCCATTGGAAAAGTGATACTTATGTCTCAAAATCTGATAAAGCAAGTGAGACAAACATTTTTTCAGTGTTAAAAAGTGTCTTAGATGAGTATAACATGTTGACCTAAAATCTTTTTATTTTCCATTGATACAATTTTAGTGAACAGCAGAACTTTGAAAACTGGAAGTGCTGTGGCCTCCGATGTTTGATTTGAGTTTTCTTTTGTTTCATGCTGTTCATTGGGACTGAATGGAATAGTCATTCATGTGATGGCAATATATGCAAGTCATTGATATTTAAGTTTTCTTCAATGTATACATTCTACAAAAATATTAAATGTAAACAATTTCTATCAAAAAACCTGCAAAAAGGAACATAATTGTCTCACCTGCATAAGCATGGTGGGACATAGGCATAAATTTTCCTTGGTGACAGCATCATTGTTGTCAATATTAAAGTTTTTGCAGGTCAGATACAGGGAGCTTACACCAATGCAGTGAGACAGCAGATTCTGTGGAACACTTGTTTTACATACATAGTTCTGTGATTTATAATTATGTTGCTCATAGTCATGCCTAATGGACCCACCCACACTCCACATGCTAATTTTTTTCACCAGTGCTTGAACTAAACAGTTGACTTTGGAACATTCATTCTCCATGTTCAAACCCCAGTCTCCTTGATTAGAGTAAATGGGGCTGAAAATAGCCTTGTCTGGAATGAGCTTGTTCCCGTCTTTCTCATATAGGGGGAAATAATTATACGTTTTGGTGGTCTTTTGAATGCCTTGATTGGCTCTATTCTTGTGTGACAAATTTAAAAGCTACCGTACAGTATAAAAAAATCTTTGTTGGCCATTTGGATTGCCAGAGTTACTTTTATTAGTTTATGTATTGGGCCAGAATTTACCAAAATTGAAAAAGAAATCATGAAAGAATGTTTCTCATCGAATTAATTTTCTGAAACTCAGCTTACAAGATTCAGTCTTACATCTCTGAAGCAAACATTACACTTCCAAAATCCTGACACAAGAATAAAGCCATTCAGTTCCTTCAAAAGAGCACCAAGACATATTATAATTCCATTATGTAAGACAGACAGGAGCAATTGTCTTTAGTTACAGACATAATTATTTTTTTATCGTAATTGGAGTTCCGGGAGTCTGAACAATGAAAATGGATGTCCCTTAATATATTGTTCGGTTTGATTAATCATCATAAAAAAATGAATATGTAGTGGAGGATCTATGACGCATGTCAGTGAGTGCGATAATTGTGATTTTGCAGTGCCATGTGTTTAACCTAAAATAAAGTGGTAGTACATTGTATAACCAATTGACTTCAACAACAAAAAGAAGCAAAAGAAAGATGTCCTTGTTACTTAGCTCACATTCAGTGAGAAATTGGCAGAGATTTAACTACTTTCTGTTAAGGCTAGTTTTGTTTACTACCTGTAAACATTTACAAAATTAGTGACCCTGTAAATGAACATGCATGTGGATGTCAGTGATGCAGGAACAACATTTCCAATTCAGTTATATATCCACATCTCTTTTTAAATTGACTATTTAGTATGTTTAGTATGAATTTTCTGTTCATTCTTTAACAGTATGGATAATTTTCACATCCAATGTGGCACCGCTAGGAAAAAGCCAAAGTTTACAAGAAGTGGTTGTACCACACATTACACAGCATTACACATCAGATTGATTTACTGACCTTGCTGACCACATATTCTTTAAATTACATTATTTACCTTTGAAAAATATGTTCATTAACAGAACCTTTGATGAGTAACTTTTTATTTTCAAGAAATACCACTGCAGCCTCTTAGTCATTGTAAATCGTTCAAAAGCATCCTATGCACATGTTCACGCAATATTTCCATTGCATTATAAATATTTTTATCATGTGCATATATGTAGCAGTACGAAACAATATCATACCTAACAATGTTTTACCTAAATTGTCAGATATATTCTCCAATGATGTATTTTAAAAACTGTATCCTGTCATAATAAGGGGTAGAAAAGAAATACAGCAAATAAAACAGTCACAAGTTTAGCTAGATACAGTTTGCACATAGTCAAGTGATTACATATGCTGTATATAGTCACGTTTAAGCTGATATCAACTGCAAACTGCATAGACCCAGATCTGCCATCGCATAATGTGCCGGTAGATCTGGGTCTATGCAGTTTGTAAGGACTAATCAGTAGAACAAACAACATAGACTGTGATCTGCAGGCACATTATGCGACGGCAGATCATGGTCTATGTTGTTTGCATTTGGACCCGTTATATACGCGAGTATATACAGTAAATAGCCATCAGCTGTAACCTAACATGCAGATGGGATGAAAGGTTGATAATCGATTAAACAGCATTATTTTATACCATGTCCACGTTTAGAAATTTTGGTAAATGTTGCAGCTTTACTTTCTGTTGATATTCATGTCAGTTATGAGTAAATGGAAAATGTCATTGGATGGCTTTATGGCTATTTGTAGCAACAGCTAGAATGACCACAACAATTTTTTCAGGTTGCAGGGTGCATATGAGGTCTACATACAAATTTAAATATGATGTCACCACCATTGTAGCTTCACAAGACTACCCCATTGTAGTAGCAAGTTAAATTTATAATACTACTACTTTAGCAGATAAGGAGATTTACATATAGCAAACATGTGAAAAGTTTCAAATGCTGATTAGTGACTTTTCATATGTATTGTACTACCATATACACTTGCATATAAGTCAGATCCAGCTGCAAACTGCATGGATCTGGATCTGCCATTGCATAATGCACCAGCAGATCTGGGTCTTTGCAGTTTGTTAGGATTAATAAGTAGAACAAACAACATAAACCCTGATCTGCCTGTGCAGTATACAAAGGCAGATTAGGGCCTATGTTGTTTGCAGTTGGACCTGACTTACAGGCAAGTATTAACTCTGTATGGGGCTTATATTTGGTGGGTGTTGACTCTTTTTATTGGTGGAAAATGCAAACATAACAAAAAATTAAGCACTTGGATTATTACATTAACATGCTGATACAAACATTTGTTTTTCATTCTTTTTTATGACCATAAAAATTGATGCCACAAAAAAAAGTGAGCCTACAGTAAACTTTCAGTCAGGTGATATTTATTACTGCCAATATGTCCTTTTGAGAAATTTTGTAAATTTGACTGCTGATAAAAGGAACAATACAGTACAGTAGAATTCTGATTATCTGGATGCCAACTATCTAAATTGTTCACTTGTATGGATTCCCACCAAGGCCTCTGAGACTTAAAAATCCCTATTTGATTAAAATGGATTCAAGTAAAACCTCGCATGAAAGACCACCTGCCAAAATCAAATTATCTCAAGACATGTGTCTCATGACAGGTGTCTCAAGACCGGTGTCTCATGACAGGTCATAACTTTATATTATCAGTTAATACATGCATTGAAAAGTTGGTTTCTCAAGACAGCTAGTGTCTGGTAGCAGTGGTCTTTCAAGACAAGTTTTACTGTATTAGGATGACAGATTTTCTAGACAAAATTGTTGACTCCCAATGGGCCTTGATTATCAACATTTTACTGTATTGACCTTTCTGGTGATAGGATCATGCTGCTATAACTCCACTAGGATAAGTGAGATTTGTAAACAATAAATATAATTGCAAACAGACCATGCAAATACCCTCATTTCGGACATGTGTTTGTTACTTTATGTGTTGCATGTTCCATTTTAAAGGCAGTTGTTATGTATACTGGAAGGCACACAGTATACATGTATCTGTTTACATTCAAAATGAACGCATCTGGTCTGTATATTCACATTATTTTATCAGTGTGAACTAAAACAAAGTTTTCAAATGATTTTTACACTGCAAATTTACATAAAGCCTATTATATATCTGCTACCTGTAATTAATCTGTTCCAGCATGTGTCAAGAATTTTGCAGCTAAAATACATTTCCAAGTTTGAAGTGAGTTTCTGTTTTATGGGGGTTTTTTAAGCGGAGGGGTATGGGTTTACTGGGGAAAAAATGATGATATTAAAGAACGAAAAATTCTGGACTCCAAAAAAATTTTGGTCTTGATGGGATTATGGTATACTGACATTTCTGTTTTTAGGAGTTTCATGGTACATACATACACACCAGGGGGCCCAGGGTGGCTGAGTGGTCTAAGGTGCTCGCCTTTACCAATCACTGCCATCTCACCTTTGTCCGCGTGGGTTCGAGTCTTGGGCTCTGCCAATGTAGATATGTGAGAAAGTTTGCCAGTAGCTTCCCGTGGGTCAGTGGTTCTTCCCAAGGTTTGCCGGGGTTCTTCCTCCACCATATAAAACTGGCCGCCATGTATAGCCTATCATGTGCTGAAAAATACCGTTAAACCCACAACAACAACAACAACAACAACATAGACACCTCTTAATCGAGGGGACTGATGAACCTAAGACAATTGCTAGCATAGATTCTTGTGATCTCAAAAACTCAACACAAGTGAAAACTCTAACCGAAATTTTGGTCCCACAGCACTTTGAGTGTTCAGAGTTCTACTGTTCAGTCTACATTTTGTATATGCCCTCTGTGAGGCAGAGTATATTTTTATTATGATGTCTGTCCATCTGCCTGTCTGTTACCACTTTCGTTTCTGCACAATAACTTGATTTCTTAACCATCTACAGTTACAAACTTCGTGGATGGTTTGCATGTGGGGTAAACAAGAACCCGATCAATTTTGGGATAAAAAAAGTCAAGGGTCAGGTTCACTGTGATTGAAAGAAGACAAATGATTTATGCAAAAAAATATCAGTTATAAACTTTGTAGTGTCACCAAAGTTTATGGATATCTTACACATTTGGTAACAAAGAAGCCTATTGATTTTAGAGTCAAAAGGTCAAAGGTCAAGGTTAATTTTGCAGAATTTTAACATCTTTATGTTTTATATTTTATCTTGTTGTATCTAATGTTACATTTATTTGGAAGGGTTTATTGTCCTAAATTTTTGTGCAATTCATTTTTACATTTTTCAAACTTTACCTTTATGCAATTAATTTTTACATTTTTCAAACTTTACCTTTACTTGGCACCTCATAGCCACTTTTGTGCTGAGGTGCCATCAAATTCTGCATACATCCATACATACAGTGATACAGACATACATACATACATGCATACATACATACATACATGCACTGAAAGAAGAAAATTGTTTTTTGCATAATAACTTTAGTACCATGACCAAAGCTGTGGACATGTTGCACACAAGGTATGAACAAGATTTGTTGATTTTAGTGTCAGGAGGTCATTGGTAAAGGTCATTGTGGCTTAAAGAAAAATGGGTTTTGCAGAATAACTTTTGTTCGAGAGTAAGTTCCTTTATCAAACTTTGTGGATGGCTTGTACTTAAAATATTCAAGAAGCCTGTACATTCTGTGATCTAAAGGTCAAAGGTCACAGTCATGGTAAGTCTAATAAGTAAAAATGGATTCTGCACATTAAGTTTAGTTGAAGACCACATATCTTGATCAGAGGGTGAGGTCATGAGATTCACTAGTTAATAATCTGCCAAGTCAACCATACCATACATAGAGGTCTATTAGAAATGGGACAGTTGTATTATGTGCTGTTCATGTGCCTTTGTTAAGCTTAAGTAAAGCTACATACCAGCAGTACTCAGATTTTAATGCATTTTTTTTTACCAGAAATGCACTGGACCACTGTATACAAATTATTGAAAAATTCTAAATTGTCAATCATTCACATTGGCCCTTGTCTGAAAATATAGAACTTGAAATGCTTTAGGACCTGCCCGCTGAATCCCAACAGATCGGAAATAGTTACCCCTCAAGGCATTGTCATACATGGAGACAGTTTGAAAGGGGAAGGGAGCAAAGCAATTGTACATGCTGGGAAAATGAAAAGGAAATTACTGTAAATTTTTCCCACAAATCATGCATAAATTTTCCTTTTCAGATGGACAATTAAAGAAAGTTTACACATGGTTGTGATAAATTATCTGGTACTTTTGAAAAAGAAGAAAAGCTGATTTTACACATTGATTGAAAGATATGGATGGCATTGTAATATGAAGCACCTTAGTACAGATTCATCCATTGTTTGTCAAGCAGCACTTGACTTTGAGTCTGTCATTTATTGGATTGACCTTACTTTACCTCTAAATTTGGTCCTAAATGACCTTTCAAAGGGTCAGAAGGTTTTACTTGAAGCAGTAATTTAGCTATAGTTAAAATTTTGAATCTTGAGTTCTTTGACCATATAAGCAAAGTTTTGCACTTAACATGATATAGAAATCTTTTGTTTCTCTTTTCTCATATATCTCAATATTATTGAAGTTAAATGAAAACAAGCTTTATAAAACATATTTCTGTGCCATCATACATAATTGTCCTTGAAGTTTAATAATATTTTTCTTGTAGCTCTGCTGGTCATAGACAAGTAGAGCTCTGCTGGTCATAGACCAGTAGAGCTTATGGGATGGTCTTTCGTTTGTCATCTGTCAACCGTTGTCAGTCAGTCATCTGTCATCCGTCTTCCATCCATCCATTAGCACAAGTTTGTTATCACTACTCCTCCTAAACTACTTGAAGAATTACAATGAAACTTTAGACACACATTCATCACTTGGTCTAGATGGTCCTAAATGAAAATGGTGCTGCTTGGACATTCAATATGGCCACCACAGTTGCCATCTTGAAAATCTTGTTGTTGCTACTCCTCCTGAATGGATGGTCATAAAATCATGGAGTTTTCACTAAAAGACTTCTTATGATGTCTACTTTATCCTAAATGTAAACAGTGCCAATCTGACGTCCAATATGGCCTCTACAAGCATCCGTCGTGAAAATCTTGTTATTGCTACTTCTTATGAATGGATGTCATATCAACATGGGGTTTTTCACTAAAAGACTTCTTATGATGTCTAGTTGTTCCTCTTTGAAAATGGAACCAATCTGATGTTCAATATGGCTGCCACAACTGCCATCATGTAGATCTTATCGCTACTCCTCCTACATGGATGGTCATATCAACATGGGGTTTTCACTAAAAGACTTCTATGATGTCTAGTTTTTCCTAAATGAAAATGGTGACAATGTGAGGTCCAATATGGCAGCCATCTTTAAATTTTTTTTATCGCTACTCCTCCAGAATGGGATTTTCACTAAGGACTTCTTATGATATTTACTTGGTCCTTAATAAAAAATCATGCCATTAGCTCTACTGATCATAGACCGGAAGAGCTTATGGGATGTCCTTTTGTCTGTCGTCCTTCTCACATCTGTCATCCATTAGCACAAGTTATTGCTACTCCTCCTAAACCTCTTAGAGGATTACCATGAAAATTTACACACACATTTCAACCCATAGTCTAGTTGGTCCTAAATGAAAATGGTGCTGCTCGGACATCCATTATGGCCGCCACAGCAGCGAGCTTGAAAATCTTGTTGTTGGTACTACTCCTGAATGGATGCTCATATCAAAATTGGGTTTTCGCTAAAAGACTTCTTAAGTTGTCTAGTTAGTCCTAAATGAAAATGGTGCCAATCTGACGTCCAATATGACCACCACAGTGGCCATCTTGAAATTCTTTTTATCGCTACTCCTCCTACATGGCTGGTGATATCAACATGATGTTTTCACTAAAAGACTTTTTTATGGTGTCTACTTGGTCCTAAATGAAACTTGTGCCAATCTGACATCCAGTATGGCCACCACAAAAGCCATCTTGAAAATTTTGTTATTGCTTCTCCTTCAGAATGGATGATCATATCAACATGGGATTTTCACAGAAAGACTACTTATGATGTCTAATTGGTCCTTTATGAAAATGGTACCAATCTGATATCCAACATGGCCACCACAGTTGTCATCTTAAAGATCTTGTTATCACTACTCCTCTTTCTATAAAGTCCTTGAAAAGTTCTGAAATTTGTATAAATGAGTTAAAGCCCTTATATTTTTTAGACTTTTGTGATATGATATGGCCATGAACTTTTCAAAGAGGTTAAATATAAAACTGCCAACTATTAAAAGATTGCTGCACATACAGTAGAATTTTAAGAATGGGATTTTCCTTCCTTTCTACATTAGCAAAGAATACTGTTCCCATGTTAAGTAAGAGTTAATTGAACAGTAATCAAGAAAATTTGAAAGGGCAGAATATGCTTAAAAGCTTGTCTGTGTTTGGTAAAAGTTGGGTGGAAATAGGCTATACCAAGCATAAATCTGACAGAATAGAAGTCAAGCCATTTCCAAAAACTGAAGAGAAAAAATTAAGTAGCCATTAATTAAATTGTATCTTTGATTTTTTTTTCGCTCTACTGGTCATAGGCCAGAAGAGCTCTTGCAATGGCCTGTTGTCCATAGTCCATTTGTCCATCCATCACTTTGTTAGCACAAGGTTATTATTGCTACTCCTCATAAACTACTTACATGTAAACTTACACAAACATTCATTCCATGGTCTAGTTGGTCCTAAATGAAAATGGTGCCACTTGGACATCCAATATGGTTGCCACAGTGGCCATCTTGAAAATCTTGTTATTGCTACTACTTCTTATGTCTACTTTCTCCTATATGAAAATGGTGCTAGTCTGACATCAAATATGAAAATCTGACATATTGAAAATCTTATCACGACGACTCCTGAATGGATGGTCATATTAACATGGGGTTTTCACGAAAAGACATGTTATCTACTTGGTCCTAAATCACATCCAATATGGCTACCACAATGGCCATCTTGAACATCTTGTTATTGCTACTCAATCCTGAATTTATGGTCATATCAACATGGGGTTTTTACTAAAATACTTTATATATGTCTAGTTGGTCCTAAATGAAAATGGTGCTGATCTGACATCCAATATTGCCATCATGGCAGTCATCTTGAAAACCATGTCAATGCTACTCTTCCTAAACAGAAAGTCATATCAACAAGGGGTTTTCAACAAAAGACTGATTTGTTGGTCCTTAATAAAATGCTGCCTATCAGAATTCAATATGGCCACCATGGTGGCCATTTTTTTAAATGCTCTTATCGCTACTCCTACAGATTTTATGGCCATATTGACGTAGGATTTTCACCAAAAGACTTCTTATGATATCTAATTTGTCCTAAATGCAAATCATGCCAATCTTTTATCAAATATGGCTGCCATGACGACTATCTTGAAAATCTTGTTATAGCTACTCTTCCTGTATGGATGGTCAAGTTGGTGTGAGGTTTCCACCAAAAGTCTTCTAATGATGTCTGGCTTGTCCTAAATGAAAATGGTGCCAATCTTACATTCAGTATGGCATTACCACAGCAGATGATTTTGATAATCTTGTTATTGCTCAAGAATATCGGAGATAGTTACAGCACTCAGCAGTTAAAAAGAAGAAATGGTCTTATCTTGAATTCCAGGAAGTTATTTTCAGCCAGTAGAGCATCATTCCCTTCGAGGGACTTTTGTTATGAACCTTGACAAGGAAAAGACAGAAGATGGTTACTGTGACTTCAATTATTTGCATGGTTATCACTTTTTGTGGTTTTGCAAAGATTTACATTTTCATTAGGATGCAGTTTCATGGGTTGAGGAATGGGTAATATAATTTCCACAAAAGGATCATTGTTAGTTGGGTCTTTAAATTTTTTGTTTATAGCAACCACAAATCCTCAAAAATTTATACATGTATTCCATGAATAAAAGTGAATAGATAGTTTCACATAGAGTCCATACCAGTCTGGCATTAAAGGGGATCAAAATTTTTGGATTGGATTGTTTTGGGCAGTTAGCCAAAGTGTTCATTGTCAAAGTTAATGGAATGAAAGTAAGAATGACTAAATTATTAACCTGGATCTAAAATATCTTTATGGCCAGATAAGACAAGTTAAGATATAAATGTCTAACAGTCTGTCTCTCTTTAGACACAGACATGCACATGGTTACTGGAACTTGTTATCAAAATTGTCATAGTGCAAATGAGTAACCTTTTCAGCAGAGTTTCACAGTAAAAACTAGTCATTGTATGGCAAAACTGGAGGGGCCCCGGGTGGCCGAGTGGTCTAAGGCGCTCGCCTTTACAGATCACTGACATCTCACCTCTGTCTGCATGGGTTCAAGTCTCGGGCTTGGCCAATGTGGGTATGTGAGAAAGCTTGCCAGTAGCTTCCTGTGGGTTGGTGGTTCTTCCCGGGTTTTCTCGGGTTCTTCCTCCACCAAATATACTGGCTGCCATGTATAGCCTATCATGTGCTGAAAAATGGCGTTAAACCCATACCAACAACAACACTGGCACTCCAGAGTGTGACAGATTTCTCCCCAGCGGGATATCGTCGTATTCCTGGCTTCTTCTTGACACCAGGTCGCCAACTGGATCGTCTTCCGGGTTGCCGACTGGGTCACAGTCGTGGTCCCCAACTGGGTCGCTGTTGTGGTCGTCGACTGGGTCGCCGACTGGGTCGCAGTCGTGGTCTTCGACTGGGTCCCAGTCGTGGTCGTTGACTATGTCGCCGACTGGGTCGCAGTCGTGGTCATCTCTCCTTCTAGATCGACAGCGAGACAAACAAAGACGTAATGAAGAGAAAAGCTGAATCCTTTGTTATAATCTGTATTCCTGAGAAGTCGTAACAACAAGATTCCCGTGCTCTTAGAACAGGCCTTGAAGCTCCTTTTCTCCGGTCAACGAAAGACCTTCCTATCTTTTAGAATCTCCCGGTCTTGCCTTTTCCTGTTCAGTGAACTATGGCCAAATGTGTTTGTTCCGGCATGGTGGCTATACTGCTTTCCTCAGAGGGACGTCTTCAGGCTACATCAAACCATACCACACCACCATTGCAACCACAGTTGGCTCGTATATATACCCAACAGGCAGGATCACGTGACCAAAAACTAAGACGCTAGATGGAGCTACAAAACCTGCTAACATTTAAAATCAAATCTTAATCTTTTAACGAAATGAAATTACTGTCCATGTGTTTCCTCGTCACACCTTCATTCGACTGTTTCCTTCTCAACCCCAACCCCCAACCCCCAATTCAGTATATGTGGTTCCAGTAACCTGACCTTCCCTATTTTAATGGTCCCAACCCTGTAACTTTTGATCATGTACACACACAAACAAAATTGGTACTGACCTTGCCCAGTTTTTCACCTTTGAACTAGTAATTTTAGACTGGAAACTATGACATGAACTAACATGAGCTGGATTAAAGAAAGTAAATAAAAGATATTTTAGTTCTAACCTTCCTACCCTTTTTTTTCTTCACACCCTTAGCAGAAACAGATGATTTTGACTTTTGAGTCTCCATTTTAAATAATCGTCACAATATTAAGTTTTATCTACTTTGACAGAGACTTACAGGTGGGTGAGTTTTATATCCAATAAAAAGATACTCGGTTGTCTCTGTTGTTGTTAAACTTGATATATTTTTGCTTGTGTACTTATAAAAACTGTGCCAATTTTCAAGTCATTTATACTACTTATGGAATGAATTTCTTCCGTACATCTCTTACTGGAGGATGACCCAAAATGTGGCAGACCTAGATTTCAAGGGAAGTAATATTGCAAGCTCATGACATCAAATTAAACCTATATAGGGTATATGTGACTTCAAAAGCTATATTTAAAATTTTTTTCGACATAAACAGATAACTCATTTCTGCAGCCATCACTGTCTTAAAAAGTAATGCTTGTGTATTGCAGTCTGCTAAAAGTAGGCTGATGGCAGATGTCAGCAGGTGAATGATATCAGTCCCACTTAGGCCTTTTGTTGAAAAGTTAGGGTCACTATTATCATCTGTATATGTATCTTCGTACTACTCCAGACCCTCTTGACAGTGTATTTGGAAAGGGCAGTCAGAAGCAAAACAAGTGAACCTATTGTTTTAGAAAATAACTGGTTGGTCAAAAGTGGAAAATATGTTGTGGCTGAAATTTGAACTGCAGTAGAAGTGATAGAATCCATGAAGTTGGGATAATATAAGTGGTACTTAATTTGTGTTGAAGAGGAAGAACAATGATGAGTGAATGAGTAGGTGGTTGAATCATATGAAAGATGAATGATGAGTGAATGAGTGGGTGATTGAATCATATCAATGATGAGTGAATGAGTGGGTTGTTGAATCATATGAAAGATGAATGATGAGTGAATGAGTAGGTTAAATCATATGAATGATGAGTGAATGAGTAGGTGGTTGCATCATATGAAAGAAGAATGATGAATGAATGAGTAGGTTTTTGAATCATATCAAAGATGAATGATGAGTGAATGAAATTGGTGGTTGAATCATGAAAGATGAATGATGAGTGAATGAGTTTGTGGTTTAATCATGAATGATGAGTGAATGAGTAGGTGGTTGAATCATATGACAGAAGAACGATGAGTGAATGAGTAGGTGGTTGAATCATATGACAGAAGAACGATGAGTGAATAAGTAGGTGGTTGAATCAAATGAATGATGAATGAATGAGTAGGTGGTTGAATCATATGAATGATGAATGAATGAATAGGTGGTTGAATCATGTGAATGATGAGTGAATGAGTGGGTGGTTGAATCATATGACAGAAGAATGATGAGTGAATGAGTGGGTGGTTGAATCATATGACAGAAAAACAATGAGTGAATGAGTAGGTGGTTGAATCATATGAATGATGAATGAATGAGTAGGTGGTTGAATCATATGAATGATGAGTGAATGAGTGGGTGGTTGAATCATGTGAAAGATGAATGATGAGTGAATGAGAAGGTGGTTGAATCATGTGAATTATGAATGATGAGTGAATGAGTAGGTGGTTGAATCATGTGAATTATGAATGATGAATGAATGAGTAGGTGGTTGAATCATATGACAGAAGAACGATGAGTGAATGAGTGGGTGGTTGAATCAGATGAATGATGAGTGAATGAGTAGGTGGTTGAATCATGTGAAAGATGAATAATGAGTGA
Organism: Margaritifera margaritifera; assembly: GCA_029931535.1. Classification (NCBI taxonomy): domain Eukaryota; kingdom Metazoa; phylum Mollusca; class Bivalvia; order Unionida; family Margaritiferidae; genus Margaritifera; species Margaritifera margaritifera. The sequence continues at coordinate 167,660 of JAQPZY010000923.1, forward strand.
ATGAATAGGTTGAATCGTATGAATGATGAGTGAATGAAAAGGTGGTTGAATCATATGACAGAAGAACAATGAGTGAATGAGTGGGTTGTTGAATCATTTGAAAGATGAATGATGAGTGAATGAGTGGGTGGTTGAATCATGTGAAAGATGAATGATGAGTGAATGAATAGGTTGAATAATATGAATGATGAGTGAATGAGTTGGTGGTTGAATCATGTGAATGATGAGTGAATGAGTGGGTGGTTGAATCATGTGAAAGATGAATGATGAGTGAATGAGTAGGTGGTTGAATCATGTGAAAGATGAATGATGTGTGAATGAATAGGTTGAATCATATGAAAGATAAATGATGAGTGAATGAGTTGGTGGTTGAATCATGTGAATGATGAGTGAATGAGTGGGTGGTTGAATTATATAGAAGAAAAATGATGAGGGAATGAGTAGGTTGTTGAATCATATCAAAGAAGAATGATGAGTGAATGAATAGGTGGTTGAATCATATGAAAGATGAGTGAATAAGTGGGTGGTTAAATCCTGTGAAAGATAAATGGTGAGTGAAACAAATGAATAATGAGTTGGATGATTATAGTTTTGATATTTGCAGATCTGCCTTGAAATGTGCAAAGTCGGGTCTAGTTATCAGCTCATATTTTCGCAGCTCTTGTAAAGAAAGAATGTTTGTAAAGGTCTGTTTTGAAGTAGGAATATATTTGTATACCTACGCCTTTGAGTAAAATGGATGTAGGAAGGAAAATCTCTATTTTGATCAATTTGTTTCAAATTTTATAGAACATGCAAAAGAGGAGACATTTTGCATCTGTCCTCAATTGTAGGAAGGTTAAGTTGATCTAGCATAGATGTTATAGAGCTGATGTAGTTGTAGTTGTTAAGAATATATCTGATAGTCCAATGTTTAATCATTTCAATTTGGGGTATGTATTTCTTTTGCCAAGGATCCACAGTGGAGGAGTACTCTAAAAGATGTCTCACATATGTTTTGTATGATGTTTCTTTTATCATTGTTTTGTTTGTATGGATATTTCTCTTTATAAATATTAGTGTGTTCTTTACCTTGGTTGTAATAGTATTAATCTGTTTTCCAAGACGAAGTCTTTTGAGATAGTTATTCCTAAATACTTTACTGCATCTGATGATATCAGGTTGGTACTGTGTAAGTTTATAATTAAATATGGTTGGTTTCTTCTTTTTTGTAATTCTAATAACCTCACATGTATCAGATTAAAGGACATTAACCAGTTAGATTCCCATTTTTAGCTCTACTGGTCATAGACCAGAAGAGCTTATAGGTCTGTTGTCCGTCGTCTGTCGTCCGTCCGTCTTTTAGCACAAGTTTGTTATCACTACTCCTCCTAACCTACCTGGAGGATTGCCATGAAACTTTACACACATCCCATGGTCTAGTTAGTCCTAAATGAAAATAGTGCTGCTCGGATATCCAATATGGCCACCACAGTGGCCATCTTGAAAATCTTGTTAGCATTACTCCTTCTGAATGGATGGTCATATCAACATGGGGTTTTCACTGAAAGGCTTCTTTTAATGTCTAGTTTGTCCTAAATGGAAATGGTGCCAATCTAATGTCAAATATGGCCGCTATAACAGCCATCTTGAAAATTTTTTTATTGCTACTCCTTCTGAATGGAAAGTCATATTGACATGGAGTTTTCATCAGAAAACTTCTTGTGAACTCAAGTTGGTCCTAAATTAAAATGGTGCCAAATTGACATCCAATATGCCCATCACAGCAGTTAATTTGAAAATCTTGTTATCCCTGAAGAATATCAAAGATGGTTTCAACACTCCACAGTTAAAGGAAGAAATGATTTTATCTTGAATTCCTGGAAATTCTTTTCAGCAAGTAGAGCATCAGTCCCTTCGAGGGACTCTTGTTCTAATTTGTATAGATCAGTTTCTAAGCATTTGCAATATATGTTGTTGGAAATAGGTATATAATCGTATCATCAGCAAATAGTTGAATGTTCCTGCTGATGGAAGTGGGCTTATCATTTATGTATGTTAAAAAGAGACAAGGTATTAAACCGGAGCCCTGTGGGACACCAGATTGTACTGTGCATTCTATGGAAGAGTCGCTATCAAGGATGACTCTTTGAGATTGTCCTGTCGTGAAAGCCTGGACCCAGTTGATGGCTTCAGTATTGATGCACATTCTGTGTAGTTTGAACAGTAGTTTCTGGTGGTCAACTTTGTCATAGACCTTACTGATGTCCATTACAATGTCAGTTCGACCCTGCTGGTTAGGAGTATCATGAAGTTCTTGAGTATCACAGCAGAGTTTGCTTCTAAATCTATGCTAATACATGTATTGGTACAATAGGTTATGTTTGTCAGGGAATGTCATGGCATTAGACACTAGAATGAGTTCCAGGATTTTGCAGGATATACAAGTTAGTTAATTGGTGGGCAATTTTCTGGTTTGAGTTTCAGACCTTTTTATATATAAGGGTAACAGATGCATCTTTCCAATCCCTTAGAACTGAGACCTTTTAAGGGGAGGAGGTAAATATGTCACAAAGGATTGATGCTATCATTAATGATACAAGATGTAAGGTTGTCAGGACCTGTTGTTTTGCCTGGGTTTAGATTTGAAAGCTTCATAGCTACACCCTCAGTGGTGAAAACAATATTGTCCATATTGTATACAAAAAATTTGAGCTCACAGGTTAAGTGAGCTTATGGCATAGTACTGCGTCTGTCATTCAGTGTTCATCATCCACCAACATTTCCTATTTTTGACTTCTTCTCAAAAACCATTTAACCAATTTCAACGAAACTCAGCAGAAAACATCCTGGCATGAAGGGCTTTCAAGTTTATATAAATAATGCAGAGCTAGCATCAAATATGGGTGCCATTACTAAAAATAGAAAAACTCTTTAATGAATTCTGAAAAATCTGCTCAACAGAATTACACAACATTTGACAGAAAGGACCCTGACATTAAGTTTTTTTCAAGTTTTACCAATTGTGCTGATCTGCCATAAAGTACAGCCATCATTACTAAAAATAGAAAAACCTTTAAATGACTTCTTATCAAAAACCGCTAAACAGAATTTGACCAAATTTGACAGAAAGTACCCTGACCTGATGGTTTTTTAAATTTTATACCAAATTATGCTGATCCGCTGTTAGATATGGCTACATTACTAAAAATAGAAAAAAAAATAGAAATTAATTTCTTTAAAAAGATCAGGAGCTGCAGATGCTTATTGGCTTATGTGCCAGACTTGCAATTAAAAGAGTGTGTGTTTGAATCATGCCATCATATCGGCCTGTGTCAGCTACTGTGGTGTCCTTGGGCAAGGCACTTTACTCCAGTGGCCTCAGCACTAAATAACCTACCTATGTTGCGCTGCCATAAAGCACCAAACCATACACTGTTCAGAATTTGCCCAAATTTTACAGAAAACAACCTGATATAAAGGGCTTTCAAATTTGTACAAATAGTGCCACTATTCCATCAGATATGGACACAGTTACTAAAAATAAAAAACTTTTAAATGTCTTCTTTCCAAAAACTGCACAACAGAATTTGACCAAATTTGTCATAAAGCACCTTGGCATAAAAGGGTTCTACAATATTTGTTGTTTAAGTACAAATGATACCTATTCATCATTAAATATGGCCTACATTACAAAAAATAGAAGAAAAGCTTTTAACTTTTGACCAAATTTGACTGTAAGTTTTCTATCTTTAATGCATTTCAAATTTTTACAAGTAATATGACTGCATTACTAATAATAGAAAAACATTTACACAACTTTACCTCAAAAAACATAACAGAATTTGACCAACTTTGACAGAAAGCATGCTGGCATAAGGCCTTTCTATATTGGATGCTGATTTGCCATCAAATATTGATGAAGAAAAAAAAATTATAAAGAATTTTTTTCATAATACATGTATATGCAATTAACAGTGTCGGAAGAAATTTCTACAGAAAGCATCCTACTAACCCAGATTTCTTGGCCATCTGCTCTTGCATTTGGCTATTAGGCAGATGTGAGCCAGGTGAGCAGTCATGGACCCACCTTTCTTCTTGTTCTTCTTTGCACCAAAATTCAGTTTTCATGTGATGAATTCTTCTTTGAATAAGTTCTTAAGTTGTTCCAGTTGGGAGACCTGTTAATAACAATGTAGGTCCAGAAGTTATGGAGCCATTGTTTCTATAAATAACTTTTGTTCCCTACTCAAGCCCTGTTCTTTCTCTTTTCTTTTTTTTTTTTTTTTTTTTTTAAAGCTCTTCTAGAGCTTGATGTATTGGTATCTGTCACAGGGAGAATGATTGGTGTTAATTTCACCGTCCCAGTCACTTTTTCATAGTAGTGATTTAGTTCAAAGAAAGTCCAGAATAAACTCTTTGCCCTGGAGAGGGTGGGGGTGGGGAATGGGAGAGAATGGGGGGAGGGTGTCAAAAATATGATCAAAAGCTTACATGACACTTCATTTGATAAACACACAACAATATATGCCTTGCATTTTGCATTGAGAAATTATCAGGACATGTTTGAAGCGGTCAATTTAGTTTTAAGCTTCCTTTATCTTTTACCCCCTGGATATAATAGTGATAGGGCTTACATTATATCTGATACAAATAAGAAAATGCTAAGCCTATTTTCCTTTTACATTCACAAATTGACTGTGACCTTTTCAAAAGCATAGACAATGCTAATGTATTTTTTATGGAGAAAAGACATTGTAATCTTGATTTGCCTTGAGAAATAAGTAAAGACTGCTTATTAAGATGAACTGGTCTCTGTTCATTGTAACCTGTCTTAGGAGACATATCACTACTAGTTTGTCATCAACACAATGGACCTTGACAACAAACACCCAGTGGTGTTAAAAAAAGATGTGGTCTGCCAACACTTAATAGTCAATTTGCACACTTTCTCCACAGTTCTAAAATAGCAGTTCTTGATTACTGTCAATCAGGTGTGTAACAAAACCACGGATTTTACACCTTAGATTACAAAGGTTTCCAAAAAAGTCTTTAAAACTGTGACAGTGCACACAGTGGAATGGATATATCTTAAATAACTTTATTAACAGTGAAAAAAGTTAGCATTGTTAACTCTGACTACATTCAGATTCATTATGAAAATAAAAACAAAACTGATTTTCATTATAATTCAGATGAGTATATATTTCTTCTCTTTTCCATGATGCAAATGTAGGTCTGCCTGTTAGCTTGTCTTTCACTTAAATTCTGTCTCATCCAGATATATTTCTATCCACCCACTCTTCCATCTTAGATCTTCCAACCCTTATTTCTTCAATCCATTGATCTACAGTAATTTCTTCTCCATGAACTTTGTAAAATTTCTACAATATTTGTCAATTAAATTCACAGTCATCTCACTATATTACTATCTGTCCATTTCCCATTTCAGTCCTTCCATCCTTCCTTTCTTCCATCCATCCATCTGCCCACCCACCATTTCTTCCATCTATCAGTCCATTTATTCTCCATGAGCTTTGTAAAATTTCAAAATGTTTTTATATACACAATATTTGTACATTCAATCCACAATCAATAATATCTCCATTTATTCTTTCTGTCCATCCATCAATCCTTCCTTTCTTTCATCCTTCCATCTACCCACCCACCATTTCTTCCATATGTCAGTCTATTTCCATAAGCATTTTAAAATGTTTTCACATACACTATACATGTATCTGTATATTAAATCCCCAATCATTATACATTCGTATCTCTATATTGCTCTTTTATTTCTTCATGTCAAATTGCTCCAGAAGCTTACAAACTTAAACCTTTAAAGTAACTGTAGATGAATCCATTCAGGGAAATTGTTCATAGCTACGATTTTTTTTTCAACATGTGATCCAAATCTCCACTATCTTTATAGAGTTTCATGTTATACTGCAGCATTCCTGACCAATAAATTTAGGTTCACTCTGAAAAAATATATACCACTACAGCATGGCAGTCTTATCCAGATTGGGATTCCATTTTCTCAGAAATTAATTTCAGACACAGTCTGAAAATGTAGACTAATTTATGGCTTAATTTTATGTTTTCAAAAATTGGTAAGATTGAGTGACATTGCTTATGGATTTGTTTTTATTTTTAACAGGCATTCAGATTTGATTAAATATTGTATTTCATATTCATGTGTATACAGGGTTTAATGCAATGTCAGCGCAATTCAGGCTGTATAGTGTAATTACTAAAATTAGGAATGTACCAGTATTAATCATTTTATACCTACTGTGTTGCTACAGTGTAAAATCTGAAATGTACCAGTATTAATCATTTTATACTTACTGTGTTGCTACAGTGTAAAATCTGAAATGTACCAGTATTAATCATTTTATACTTACTGTGTTGCTACAGTGTAAAATCTGAAATGTACCAGTATTAATCATTTTATACTTACTGTGTTGCTACAGTGTAAAATCTGAAATGTACCAGTATTAATCATTTTATACTTACTGTGTTGCTACAGTGTAAAATCTGAAATGTTTGTGGGTATAAAGTTTTGTGGTTGGGAGTAAACCAATGATTTTGTGGGATAAAATTGTGTGGAGTAATACGGTTTGCCTTACACTTTCTCAACAGTTCTCTTTTTTACATGGTGGATTTATTTTCATATATATTCATCCACCACAAAACAAAATGAAATTAAATCCTCCTCAGATATTTTTGATTTTACAATATTTTCTCAATATCCTGTGTTTCCACATCGGTTTAATACTCCCTTATTTATGAAGTGTATTTTCTGTTTTCAGGTTCACAATGTTTTATTTGCCTTTGATCTAATGGTGGATGCAGGTCTTCCCAAACCTAAGGCCAGACCTGAAGGTAAGTTAAATAAAATGAGTAAAACTTTTAGAAATGGGATTCATATGAAGTCCTAATAATTTCATATTTACTGCCCTTGGATCTAATGCCTGCCAATTTAGAAGTCATTTTCCTATAATAAGAAAAAAAATGCAGAAATCAATTCTTTATAATTTTATTGGTCTCGAGAACTCTGTTATACAATCCAATGGAAGATTAACACAAATGATGGTGGGCAATCTATCGAGAACATTTGATTCCAATGCGAGCAACCTCTGCCTTTTCTGTCAAGCCAGAAAAAAACTTCGTATTTATTAGGCAGATTCATTTCCCCCCGGGGGGTGGGGGTGGGGGACAAAAATAAAACAAACAGCCCAAAAAAGTGAATTCACAGTATATCATTGAGTTGGATTACACCATAATGTCATGACATACATCCCTATCGATGATGGGCAAATATTCTTCAGTTAATTCCTATGTCACTGTATATACTACCTTATAAGTCGAGTCCAACTGCAAACTGTACAGACCCAGATTTGCCATCGCAAAATGCACCAGTAGATCTGGGTCTATGCAGTTTGTTAAGAGTAATCAGTAGAACAAACAACATAGACCCTGATCTGCCGGTGCATATTGTGACAGCAGATTAGGGTCTATGTTGTTCGCAGTAGAACTTTACTTAATAAGCGAGTAACGATGGTAACTCTATGTGACAAAATCAGCAGATGTGATAATACACAAATACAGTATCCTAATGTGTCTGTGTTTCTATGTTCATCTACATATTTTCCGTGCTTATAAGCATTATGCTTCTTAAACAGAAGGAAAAAGCACCATTTGTAAAAATATCTGGCATAGACGTACAGATGTAAACAAAAAAATTATTAGGGTAGAAACACTATTACATCAGTAATGTTTCACAATAAATGGTATTGTTTGATTTTATCCCTGGAAGAAAAACAAAGGTCTTTTGTTTTTAAGATATATCAAATACTTCAAATACTATTTTCACAAACTCTGATAGTATCCTTGCAAATAGTACAGTCACTTGAGATTCATTGTACATAATCTTGCATAATCCATGAAATTGAGCATGGTATCACCTGGTTGGATTGAAATGTTATAATACAATTAAGTCTGGCAGAAGATTAAAGCTGACAGGCTAGCAGTGATAAGTATCAGGCCCCAGCAGAAAAATCAAAACAGGATATTATTGTTGCTGTCTTTCTCTAACATCAAAGGAATGGACCATATCCATTTCTTTTACAATAGGTTTCATTGTATATGATAAAACAAAATCAGCAGCTGCATTAGTACAATTGGTATTAATGGATGCTGCTTTAAACAGTCTAAAGCACTATGGTTTTTCCTTGATTAACTAAAGTATATCAGAATGTTCATGTAGTCTACTAATTGTTATACACTGAAAGTTCCTTTACATAAGAGTGACTACTGTATATACTCGTGTATAATCAGAGTCCAAATGCAAACAACATAGACCCTGATCTGCCATCGCTTAATGCTCCGGCAGATCAGGGTCTATGTTGATTGTTCTACTGATTAGTCCTTACAAACTGCATAGACCCAGATCTGCCGGCTCTTTATGCAGTGGTAGATCTGGGTCTATGCAGTTTGCTGTTGGTATTGGCTTATATGCGAGTATAGATGGTAATTGGAGAAATTATAAGCACATACTTTTTTTTTCTTCTTCAAATTTCTCCTTAACTATAAGAGATAGACATTTAAACGAATACATCTTTATGTAGGTCCTGAAAATTGTGATGATATGGTGGGAGTCTATTTTTAGTAATGGGAATAGTCCAGCCATTACCTTGGCCTATGAAGGTGTAAGCAGAGTAAAACAGTGGTACCTAAAGGTCATGTCTGATGCATTTATTTGATGTCATCAGACTTCAAAGCAATAAATCAAGTTGGATCTCTCATACCATTGCTTACCTTACATATATTTTTAAACATTAGGCAAATAGATGGGGAGCAATTTTAGCCAGTGTTTATTAATGGAATATTTTACCTGGTGGGGTTGTGGAGTTGCCTGAAAAATATCTCTATGTTAAAACAAATTTGGGAACAAATTACATGTAAATGAAAATAAATTATTCATTTTCATGTCGTTACTTATATGCAGAGTTGGCTGTATCCTGCTCGTTTTGAGAAGGGTAGCAGATTTATTTGATTCAAAGTGCAGTTTGCTGTTAGCGATAGTGAGATTAGTGTGAACTCGCATGAAAAAATCCTTATTAAGCAGTTCCTTTATTTAAAGGTATTTATGTCGATAATTTTAAAGGATAATATTTACTCACTAAATGATTGCCCTGACTATTTTTTATCAAGTCTTTAAATCAGTTAATTTTCTGGGTGAGTAAATTGCCATTCGGACATAGTCAGAGACAGTTTTGTGTAATTTACAAAGTTCATAAAACACAAGCTTAAAATAAATTGTGTTAAAATTGAGGAGAAAAAAATAATACTGAACAGTCAACTTTTCAACTGACTGAGCTGCATTGTATTCTGAGCTCCTTCATTTATGTAGAGCAAATGTTAGCAGGAAGCAAGACACAGCATCAGTATTGTCTGGAAGCAAGGGGCAGTGGCATCAACAGTTTTTGGTTCAAGTTTTTAATTTGCATATTTTTCCTAAACCCCTGATTAGATTCTCATCATACTTGGCGCAAATCATTATGAAGCTAGTACAGTTCATTCTACAACATGCCCACTTGACCCTTTTAGCATGGGGTCAAGGTCACAATTATAGAATTTTTTTTTTTTTATTTGTCTATATTTCCTAACCCCTTGATACTTGGGAAGAATCATTTTGAAGCTAAGATGATTCATTTTGTGACGTCTTATGGTCACAGTTGCAAAAAATTTGCATCGAGGTTTTCATTAAAATTTTCTCATCCGCTCATATTTCTTAAACCCCTTGATGGATTTTCTTCATACTTTGGATGAATCATTATGAAGCTAAAACAAATCATTCTGTGACACACTCACTCACCCCTTGGCCTTGGGGTCAAGGTCACAGTCATAGAAAATTTCTTTTAAGGTTTGTTAAAGTTTTTTTTCACTTGCTTATATTTCCTAAACCTCTTGATGGATTTTCTTCATATTTTGGATGAATCAAAGTGAATCTAAGACAATTCAATCTGTGATATGCTTGCTCAACCTTTTAACTTAAGGTCAAATTTACATGTTTTACAGAAGTGGCTTTGATTATGGGCTCAGCATGCAGGTCCAGGCCATCTTGTTTAAGTTACTGCTTTAGAAATTGTTTATAAGTGACACAGAAGTATTAAAAGTAAAATTTGCTCAGTTTTATCAAGATTTAATTACTGCTTACTATGCTATCTATCCTAACTATGCCCTATATATGAAAACATTACATTGCGTTACATAGCACAGTGGTAAAGTGAATTGACATCCACTCACACGTGCATAGGTGACTGTGATGTCACGCAGGGAACTCCCACAAGATTTGAAATTACAAGGATTTGATATCTAAAGTCTTGTACTCTTATTTACTTTTATCTGTATACTTAAATAGCTACAACATAAAAATAAATGTTTTATCAAAAATCCTTCACTTGGTTCACTAGAACATGAACATCAAATTATCCCCTTTTTCACCCAGCTTCCTCTGTAGACTGATTACTTATTTTGGTCCCATTTGAAATGCCTTTTTAACACTAATCAAACGATTTTATACTGGCTGCCCCTATAAAATGGCCAAATTTTTCTTCCCAACACTGACCAGAGTTAGGGAGGGTTTACACTATCTGGCAACAATAATTAATGTCTATACTCACATATAAGTAAGTCCAACTGCAAACAACATACCGGTAGACCCAGATCTGCCTCACATAATGTGCTGGCAGATTTTGGTGTATGCAGTTTGTTAGGATTAATCAGTAGAAAAAAACAACATAGACCCTGATCTGCCAGCACATTATACACTGGCAGATCATGGTCTGTGATGTGTGCAGTTGGATTTAAGTTATATATGAGTACATGTGTATATGGTATGGAGATTAGTATTTAGTTGTAATTAGGCAGTGCTTCTTATAGGAGTGCATCAATATTGTAACTTGCAAAGTAGCTGATTTGACGGTGTTACTTTCACACATTTTGAGAGCTTTATTCCTTGAGTGTTGCTTTCATACAAAGCCTATTAAGGTCACATAAAAAACAATAATACAAACTTGAAATTTCGAGAAAACTCTGTGAAATTTCAACCCCAAAAATTGACATTTTTAGATTTTTCTTAAAATTTTGAGTTATTATTATTATATTTTGGGGGTGACCTTAATGGTCAAAATTGAGTTTTTCCTTGAAATTTTGAGTTTTTTTATAAACATTCTGGATTTTTCTCAAAAATTACATGTTTTTATTATTATTTTTTATGTGACCTTCTCCTTCTATACTTTTAGGAAATGAAATCTCAAAAGAAATATATTAGTTTACAAGAGAGGGATTCTCCTCAGCTGTTAGAAACTCTAGCTAGCTGAAAGGGACAGCATTTGTGCCTACATTATCTTTTCTAAAATAAACTCCCTCTAAAATGTTAAGATTCTTTTCAGACCCAAAACACATACAAATAGTGACAGAACCTTATAAAACAATTCATATTACCTTAGGGTATCAACAATTTATAAGATAGGAATCAACTATATATATTAGAAACCTTGAACTTTCTTTGTGTATTTTTTTATTGTATGATCTAAACTTAAGATTAGACAAGTAATGAACACAGGACACCCAAATCATTGAACAGTATTGCAACATGTCAAAAAACCATGGATTTTTCTGAAAAAAGGAAAGATTTAGTGTTTTTTGCAGATATGCAACAGATGAGATTTTTATGAAATTTCTCTCCTCCTCCTCCCCCAAAAATGGGAAAAATGGGGATTATAGACAAAAATTGTGCTTTATTGCTATTTTAGGTTCATTATATTTCACCATTATGTTTCATGCAAAGTATTGATCATTTTGATGCACTGTTTATACTCGCTTATAAGTTGAGTCCAACTGCAAACAACAGAGATCCTGATCAGCTGTCTCATAATGCACTGGCAGATCAGGGTCTGTGTTGTTTGTTCCACTGATTACATCTAACAAACTGCATAGACCCAGATCTGTTGTTGCATTATGCGACAGCAGAGCTGGGTCTGTGCAGTTTGCAGTTGGTATCTACTTATAAGCAAGTTAATATGGTATATATCAGTATATGCATTTTTATCACATGACTACTGTATTATTTATGTTAATATACCTATATCATAAGTTTTATATATGTAACACGTGTAGTACCTCATGACATCACAAATGACATCATAATGTCATACATGGGAAAGGCATAATGACAGAGGGCATCTGAATGTATTTCAAGTAATTACACTATACTCTTACGTGGTTTGGTCAAATAAAATCAGTATTTTTTGTCATACAATAAATAAAATCTTGCATTTGTGCTCATTTGAAATGAATTTCATGAAACATGTCAAATAATTTCTATCTTTTGGTATTATTTGAATTGTTTTATAAATTTCATTTGAAATAAACACTTGTGTAAGATTATCTATTCTTGGTATGCAGAAGCAGACATAATATCTAGTTTTTAAAAATAATCTGGAAAAATGTCTTTAAACCTTACAAAGGACAAACACTTGTCCCTACAAATTCAACTTTGTGTATTTTTCTCAAAAATTTAAATTTTTGCACTGACATAACATTTAAATCTTTACAGTTTTCACTGGAAATGAACCTGGTACAAATATGAGCAATGTTGATCCTGTCAGTGAAGTTGGTTGTGTAGTCTTGTAGAGGGTTTACAGTAGATGTTATCAGGGGCTTAGGATATGTGAACCTAGGCCCAAACCATTCTCTAAAGCTTCAATAATGCCTGCTGATTGCTCTTGTCAGGGACAGAGATTGATGGGCCCTCTTGTGGATGCTTCACAGATTAAATTAAGTAGCTGGATTGGCTTGTTTTGGTCTTACCTGTAGGGGCCCAGGTCAAGTGCTTTGGGGCCTTGAAGATGACTTGTATTTTGTTATCCCTTTTTTGATATGACAGTCAGATGTACATGATCAGTGAATGGAACTTTAATTTTAATTTGATTCCCCCCATCCTGTGATTACCCCCCACCCCCCTTTTAAACTTATGGATCAGAGTCTTAAAAAAGAAATCAAAAGAAAAGAAGAGAACTAAACATGTGGAGAAATAAAGAAAATTAAGATATAATGATCAAGTTCTGAATATGGCAAATATATACAAGTTTTATTTTTGTTTGGCATGATTTGTTACATATGGATTAATGATATAAAAGAAATTTTTCTTGGCATTGATTAATTGCATCAAAACTTTGTAAAACACATCAGCAAAATCCAGGCCGTCAGGTAAAACAAATAAAAAAATTTAACATTCAGTTACCAGGTGACATGAACAACTATTGCATTCCATGTATCATAAGTTACACTAAAGTTCCTCCCTCCCTATATCCCCTCCATAAAACAGATTATCCCACCTCATATAAATTTCTTTGAATACCATTGGATAAGCTAGGTCACATGGAGACAGTATAAATCCTGTATACCGTCTGTGTCAGTTCATATCCAGCATACATCTGCCATACAATGGCATCCAAATGCTTTGGAGATCTTATAATGACAGCAATTGCAGAGGAAAAAAATCATCTCTGACAGTACTATCAAATCCAGTAGTCATGCTGCTAATGCAGGAATATCTTGCCAAAAAAAACAAGATATCGGCTTTGAAACTTTGATGAGGCTTGTTTAGCAGAGATGCTGGGATTAGATATTTAGAGATTTTCAGCTGGATAAATATGGTTTGTTAGTGACTGTACACAAAATGTATGGGGTCAGTGTGAAATTCATTTTGGACTCAACACAAGGACTTTTTCCAATATGAATTGCACACTGACCCCATACATCTCACATACAGTCACTAACAAACTATAGAACTAATACATTGTGTCCATTTGCCCAAAAAAGTCAAAAGTTAATATCATTCATATTGTATTTGTGGATAATCAAAATTTAACTGTAGATGTTTTTCATTCTAAATCACTGCATCATTAGGCTCCAGATCATAGTCACTGACCATTTTATTGGGATGGGAGGGTAAGAGATGTGAGAGGCTTGGATTTTTTTTTCTTCTCCATTTTACTTCAAGAAATATATTTGTTCAAATGCCATCTATGTTCTGTCTTATATAGTGGAGACAAAAATTATATCTTTATGTTTTTACAGCTTTAAAGAAAATCCAAACCCCCCACCCATCCCCAACCCTCCACCCCCTAATATAAAATGGTCCATGCCATAAATGGGATAAAATGTCCTATTCATTCCTGGTTTACTGTATTGGTACAAAATTTCAGGATCATTTTTGCATGTTATTTGTTTACTGTGGTCAATTTTACCAACTTGCTGGACATTTAAAAATGGGAAAACCATTTTTTAAACATTTGATCTTGGATGTTCAGTTATTTCCCAACTCAACACCTGTTCAAATTGAAAGTGTAAATAATAAATATGATTGTCAAATAAGGGTTCACTGTATCAGTGGGTGGGGGGAAAAGTATCCCAATCAAGTAAAATATGTCCCGGCAACGAGGTCTTATTTAACCTAAGACATGAGGTCTTAGTTAACCTAAGACATGACTCAACCTGCTGAGCTGTGTAAAATCCCATAATATCCCATAATATATTCCCATTTTATCAATGTAAATGTTCAGGTTACAGAATCTGAAAATATCTTATGCAGTTCAAATCAAGTATATTTCTGTTTGGTTTGAAATCAGAGTTATAATTGCATGTAAACCAATGTGTAAGTCATGATTAATCTTTCCCTTCCTTTGTACAGCAGTTTTAGTACATGAAATTTAACAAAAGCTCATTCCTCTTCAGATACAAGTTTAGAATTTGAATCTTTTACATAATATTCAGTGGGCTCCATTTGACCCAATATGATTAATTAAATAATATCTGCAGGTTAATTGTTTGGTGTTTACTGGCACATCAATACATGCGAGGCTATACAGTGCTGAGGTAATAGGTGTAAAATGCATTACCCAGACACACACAACAGTTGGTGCACCTGGGCTTACCTGGTCAGGATTTGACCTGTGACCATTGCCTTGCAAGTCCATCACGCTAACCACTGAACCAGTATGGCTTCCCATTTACAGGTCTACGGCTGCTAGAGCATGGGTTTATCTATTGTCCTTACTCCAGGGGAAGTAGAGAGACATGACTTGCTGTTATTCATGGTTAATCTATCAGTTGTTAGGGTGTCAGACTCGTAACCAGAGGGTCATGGGTTCAGTACCCACCCAGGCTAGCCTAGGTCAGCTTCCGCGGGGTATTCTTGGGAAAGGTATTTAGCTCCCATTTCCCCTGCATGAAACAGCCAATAATGTCTTAAAGGTGTTGTTAAAACCAACAACAACAAAAACAACTATGAACTTGTAGCAGACAGACTTATCAATAGACAAATGGTGACAACAGTTCCTCTAAACTTTTTTCACAGAAAAGTGATATAGAGGTCTTCCATATTTACCGTATTTACTCGCGTATATTTTGAGTCCAAATGCAAAAAACATAGACCCTGATCTGCCATCGCATAATGTGCCAGCAGATCAGGGTCTGTTGTTTGTTCTACTGATTAGTCCTTACAAACTGCATATATCCAGGTCTGCTAGTGCATTCTGCGATGGCAGATCTGAGTCTATGCAGTTTGCAGTTGGTATAGACCTATACGCAAGTATAGATTGTAAATTCCAAATTGTTTTATTGAAAAATTACTTATATGCTGCTAGATTAACTATTTGTAAAGAATCAGGTATTTGCAGCATCCAGAGATATTTGCCTACCCAAATCCTCCATAATTTGATAAATCTGTATAGTTATCCTTTTTCATTGCAGCAAAAAGATCAAGTATAAAATGAGCACTTTAATAGTATATACAATTTGCACTTGTTGATATAACCACAGTTTGCTGAGTGGTTTAGACGAGACAGCTTGGACAAAACAGCTCAGATCTGAAGCTGGCAGTCATTGGTTGAAGTCAAAATGTTACAGATTTTTTTTTCTTCAGAATTTAGTATCAAGATCCACAATAATAATAATAACATTTGGATTTGGTATTTTACAGCACAGTGACACAAGTAGGCTATTAGTGCCAAGGCAATTTTGTAAAGTGGCTTTGCCCAAGGACACACCATGCTATCGTACCCAGACTAGTAAGATTCGAACCTGCACCCATTTGGTCAAGAGTCTAGCATGCTAACCACTAAGCCACCCTGGCTTCTGCCTTCATTAGTCACCTTTTATGACCTGCAGGGAGGGCTCATTGGTCTTGTTCTACATCCCTGAGCCATTTTCCTATGATTTTTAAGCCACGGTCCATACTGTTCTTAAAGCCCATTATACTGCTAATATTTGCATAGGATTTTTTTTCCATGTTAAGGCAGCATGTATAACCCATAAAAGAAAACCACAAACTAAACAGTAGGATTGATTGATGGATGGATGGATGGACTGATTGATTATTTAACAGCTCATCAGCACATGAAAAGTTATATTGTGCCTAAGCAGTTGGAGTGCCTTGCCTTGCCTTGCCTAGCCTGGCATGGCAGCCAACCTGGCCTGGTGTGGGCAGGATTTGAACCATCAAGAAAGGGACATCAATTAGAGTAACTACCTTTAAGGTGCATATGATATCCCAAATCATGACTGTATACACAGAAGATGACACCTGATGACAATGACAGTGTATACCCTCCTGCCCCATGGTTATTTGTACACAATGGGGGATCTGAGCAGCAATTGTGGTTTCTAAATTCAGTCTGAATTAGTCATGAGTCATCTCTGTTTTGAACAGGGATATATGTGTTTTGAAGTTTACCATATTCACTCATTTATCTAGCAGTTTTTTTGTTTCTTTTAACCTACTTTAACCTTGGTCTGTTATTGGAACATGTATTACATTCGGTGTTATTAGATGAGAGCCAATGTTGTAAATTTTGATGATTCTCAGAAAAAGATGTTGACTCATCTTCTTGCATTAGGCAACAGTAGAGCTTAGACTATAGGGCTTGCGTTAATAGTCATTCAACACAATGATCTATACAGTATTTCAGATATTGGGTACCTAAAAGAATTAGTTTGTGCAATGGTCCCACAGTATCTACATAACAGTGTTCCAGGTATATAGATACAAATATAGGCAACACCCACCAACTCACAGCCACCCTGATATATGCTGCCCTCACTGTGCCCTCCCTCTTCTGCCTCTTAAGGCCCTCCCTCTTCTGCCTCATAAGGCCCTCCCTCTTCTGCCTCTTAAGGCCCTAAAAGGTGTGTCAGTTTCTTTTTTATTCCTTATATTCTTCATGGCTATTTTCTTTATGATACAAAAATAAATATTTAATACAAAGATTAAGAGTACCCCTCTCACACACAGCTCGGTTCCAAATTTCTTGCTGGAGCACTGTAAAATAGAGAAGATATAAAATATGACTCTAGAAAGATATCTCTCCAATCAACACTAAGAGTTAGAAGAGGGCAAAAGTAGGTTATGCCACTGGCCCAGTATGATGGCAAGTGTTACATTGAAATGGTCACATGATAAAAAAAAATTAAAAAAAACATTTGGAGTAAATGAATTCTTTATTATTTGTGGTGTACCAGTTTTCGTGGATTTTGTGGTTACTACAAACCAGGAATTTAAAGACTCAATGAATTCTGATCTTTGTATGAAAACAATGAGACCCCATCTTGTGACAGATAGTGTTTGTATTTGGGTAAGAATGGTAATTTGCAGGTGCTTGGGCGCCAGAACTGTTTTTGTTTATCTTGAGTTGTTTATGTTCCTGTATTACATGACTGCTTTTTTTCTAACTGTAATTGGATAAGAGTCACAATGATTTTCTTTTAACACAATGTTCCTAAAGAAAGATGACTTGATCCAATTAGCTCACATAGTCAATACTTTTGCCAAGAGGTCCAAGGTCTAGTGCCAAAACTTAGATCCTGATTTACAATCAAGTCAAGTGCTGCAAGAGTTTTTCAGAAATTACAAGAAACTCTTGCACTGTGAGATTTCAGGTTGAACTAATGAAAGCTGATGCAGCTAAGCAGAGTTAATGCTATTTTTTATAAGTTGAACACACTGTTATGCCCAGAGCTGTGCAGCAAAGTTTGTCTATTATGAAATGTGGCTCAACATTCTCAATTGTTTTGTTTTTATTTTAGCACAAAACTGGAATTCAAGCTCCGATTCCAGATTGTTTCATATGCAGTAACTCAGTACGAGTAACATTTGCTTTCACAACTACTGCAGCAGTCATTTGCATTAAAGACCACCTGTGCATAAAGGCATCACTACACTGATTACATTCCTTATATATTTCCTGTATTTTTCTACAATTTTGATGAAAAAAAAATCTTGTGCAATAGTGTATAAGTTCAGATGCACCATGACTATCTTATGTTAGGAAATAACTTGGACACAACATATGCATGTACTGTTAAAAATGTCAGTGTAGGTTATATTGTATTTTCAGGAATAGCTGCATTTGTATGAAATTACTAGGATTTTTAGTGCAAGTGACCTTTCCAGAACTGGACAAGGACACTTGTTTGCTTTGTTATCATATGCAAATGCCAAGAAGCTGAATTCAAGAAGCATTAAATTTTCTGTTTAGTTTTTAATGCTGCTTTCAAATGAATACATGTAACATTCTTCACTGGTCAGCAGATCTCAGAAAAATCAGAGAATAATGATTTTCTTTGGGTCTACAATAGGATGCAATAACACCTGATTGGCTTAATTAGTGCAGTGAAACCTTTAAAGGTCAAGTGCAATAAATTCCTTTCATACATGAATCTTTATCTACCTAGTTCAGTAACTTGGCATTGGGTAGTTGTACACACAGATTTGACTGTATTATAACTTTCATTATTGGTCAAGTTGCAACTCGGCCATTGGTTTCATGAAGGACTCTCAGGCAGGGGAGCAGGAGAGTGGGAAAATGGGTAATCAGGTATCAACATGTCAGTTGCCAGCTCACTTAAGTCCACATTTCTTATTGAATTTCAATCAGATTTGATGTGACAGTGTATTGCAAAAAAATCTAATATGAGATGGATAACAAATAACAAGCACCATTTGTCAGCATTTTGACAGAGTTATGGCCCATTATTAACATGACATTTTCTAAAATTGTATTGTTTACTGTAAGCATTTCTCATCAAATTTCAACCAAATTTGGTATGAAGATGTATCTTTTTAAAATCTTAGACATGTTCAATAAGCAGCAGTTCCTGTCTACTTTAAACAGAGTTATGGTCCTTTTTCAATGTAAAAAGTACCAAAAGTTTCTTGTCAACACTATGTCGCACATTTTTTTTTATCATGTTATCTAAATAAAGTATGTATGTATTCAATAATTGCAAGACTTGTGACTGAAAGGATGCAGGTTTCAAATTCTACCATAACCTGCTTGTGTTGCTGAACCAAAAAAATACCAAACCAGGTCAGATCATTTTTAGTCAATATTTCAAAGAGTTATGGCCCATGATTAACTTAGCTGGAACTCCTGTTTTACTACACCTGTTGATATCAAAACTGTGGATGCATCTTGAAATGAGAATGTGATTTTCACCAAAACTTGGTCAATATGACCTATTTTCCAAGATTTAAAGAAAATTGTTTCAAAAATATGATGAAACTCAGATTCTCCTTGTTACTTAGCTTATAATGAGAGTGCATCATAAGATGTACATGTGTTGTGTACTAAAACTGGAAAGTAGACCACAGCAGCAAAGTTTTGGTGGATGACACTTTCATGTCAATAAGCATCTACTTATCACCATAAAACTTGCACTTTAGGTGGATCTTGGGATACAGCTTTGTCAGCCATCAAAACTGGTTCATTGTTCATTATGTATTTCATATATATATATATATATATATATATATATATATATATATATATATATATATATATATATATATATATACATACATACATACATACATACATACAAACATACATACATACATACATACATACATACACAGAGTGGAACTTCTCAAGATCTAAATCTCATGGGAGTTTCAGTTTTGAGGGATTTTCAGTTTACAGAGGTTCACAGATTTCACCTATAATGAGATGCAATCAGTTATGCCCCATTAGTTACAACATAATGTGTCTATTCATTAGTGCCTATTTTTATGATTTATTAATACAATGATCTTGTTTCTATTGATAGTCATACTGTAAGTATTTACACTCATTTTGTTTCAACACATGCATTTGATAGTTTAATGTTAATTTACATGATTTGATAAAATATTAATAGCTGGTAAATATGAGAACAAGTTCAAAAGCTAATTGATTGAGGATTATTGAGGTGTATGGTATCATACATGATTGGCAATAAGCATGATCTCCTTTGATTTGCACAACTACTGGCTCTGTATTACCAACAGTTGAAAACTGTCAGTTTATCCAGGTGTAAAGACCATTGTTTTCAGAGTAGTAGAGTTTTGGTTTACTGGATAATTTTTTTTAACTAAAGAAGGAAAAAATTAAGGACCCCACATTTTTTAGTTTCAAGAAGATTTTGGATTAATGAGGTTTCATTCTTGACAGGTTTCACTGTATATAATGTAAAATAAGAAATAATCAAGGAGGTATTAATTTAGTTATTTTCATGGGTAACAAATATCCATGAAATTGAATCCACCATAAAAGGTAATATTGTTGAATGGTTCAGTGTCACCCCACAAAATTGTATCCTCACAAAATTGTAATTTTACTCCCAAACCACGAAATTGTATACCCGCAAATATTTATGATTTAACTGTAAACTAATGAAGACCACATGGTCATATGCACCTATTTTTGCTATGTGCTTACTGTTAGTGAAACTTCTGATAACATTTATTTCAAAGGTTTTATATTTACAACTGGTTATACAATTTAACAGTTACTTTATGAATATTATTGATTAAAGAAAAGATTGATGGCAAGGAGGCAGATTCAGGATGAATTAAATGCTTAAATAATTCTATTAGCCACCAAATTAGGAACAAATTAGTGTCAGGAAAGTGAAATATAGATTTTTACAGTTTTTGATTTTCTTTTACAGCATGTATACGCTCAATTTTGCTACTAAAATATCAGAGGGTGTATGTGTGCTCATTTTCTGGATCTGCCTCGTGTTACGATAACCTTTCATCTGTTGCTACCAGACATGTATTAAGGGTATATCTTGTGATGATGGCATATTGTTCTCTAAAACTTTAGTCACTGTGACCTACTTTCTCTGATACTCTTGTTTTGTTTTCTGTGTTTTATTCCTCTACGTACACAATTTCTCTGACTGAGTTACACTTTCATGTCAAATTCAATTTTTGAAAGGACCTAATATTTATGTTCTGTGCATTCTGACATATCACAAATGGTATTACCAGTTGAAATGACATGCTAAACAAGACTTGATTTCTTGTCATATTTATGCCATTACACCATCATTAAAAATAAAGACTGCATCAGTGGAAGTGTTTAACTGACAAGTTCAACCAAAGGCATTTCAAGTAATTTTTAAATATGACTGATATTTTCTAGTACATTATAATAGTAGTTTCTGGAGCTTTAAGCAAATTTGTCCACAACTTACAGACAGACATGTATATATGAACTGACTGAACCTCCATATCTTAACTCTTATTTGAATAGGCTCACCGGGGTCATGTGTACTGTTTTACTTGATGACTGTACTTTACAGCCAGGGTAATTTTGATGATGCATTTGCGAGTGTACAAGTAATACAGACATGCATGTTGTAAAATCTTTCTATGACTGATGTGTACACTTATATGTAAGAGGAAGATTGCATGCATGTAAATATTGTATTTGCACTCACATTATGAGTGATTATTTAAGTACACACATTATGAATAATTATTTAAGTACATATATTATGAATAATTATTTAAGTACACACATTATGAGTGAATATTTAAGTACACACATTATGAGCGATTATTTACGTACATGCATTATGAGTGATTATTTAAGTTCTAAAATACATTATGAGTGATTATTTAAGTTTTAAAATTTTCATTTCTTAGACCTTAGCATAAGTACAATCAAGAGATGGATCCCAGTAAAAAAAAAGTTGCCTCCACTTATTGTTTCTTATGAAATGCAGGAGGGTAAATCAAGCTAGAACAGGATTAGCACCAACAATTCTGTTATTGTTATTGGGCAAAGTTTTTCATTTTAGGATGGGCTTGACATGCAAGCCATTCCCTTCTTTCTGCAATTATAAATTTTATATCCTTGCTGCACTTTCCTCCCTCCCACCCTAGCAGTTTGAGGGGTGGGGGGAGAACACTTAGGTTGATAGGTTGACTAAGGTTGTAAACACTTGACTTCTGCAGGTAAGTGAAAGTACCTGTCTTAAAAGACCACTTCTGCCAGTAAAAATTGTCTCTCAGAAAGAGGTTGTCTCTCAATATATGTATGTTTTATCACAGTATTATTATATAACCAAATTGATCCAAAGTATTATTATATAACCAAATTGATCCAAAGTATTATTATATAACCAAATTGATCCAAAGTATTATTATATAACCAAATTGATCCAAAGTATTATTATATAACCAAATTGATCCAAAGTATTATTATATAACCAAATTGATCCAAAGTATTATTATATAACCAAATTGATCCAAAGTATTATTATATAACCAAATTGATCCAAAGTATTATTATATAACCAAATTGATCCAAAGTATTATTATATAACCAAATTGATCCAAAGTATTATTATATAACCAAATTGATCCAAAGTATTATTATATAACCAAATTGATCCAAAGTATTATTATATAACCAAATTGATCCAAAGTATTATTATATAACCAAATTGATCCAAAGTATTATTATATAACCAAATTGATCCAAAGTATTATTATATAACCAAATTGATCCAAAGTATTATTATATAACCAAATTGATCCATGATTAGGAATCTGGATAGGATATCATAAAACTCTGAGCTTGAGTTAGAGATTGAATTTCAGCCATTCAATTGAGATTTTAAAAATGTACAGTTCTGTATGATTGGCCCACACAAAATCTCAACCTCAAACTCAGTCTCAGAAGTTTTATGATTTCCAAGTCTGGCCATATATGACAGGTTGTCTTCCCAAGTCATACTTCTAAAGAATAAAATAAAAAATGTTAACAAAATGAGCTCACAATTTCACAGGGTATTTAGGTGCACAAACCTGTTTAAACTCCAATACTCTTTTTGGTTCATAAAGGAAAAGATTCTTCTTAGGCAAATATGAAGCTTTAAGGTATTGGTATCTCAGTTTGTAGAACGTTGGACTCGTAATCCAAGAGTCATGGATTCCTCCCAGACCAGCCTGGTCCACTGCTTCTCTGTGTCCATTGTAAAGGCACTTAGATTCCATTTTCTCTGTATGATATAGCCAATAATGTGTTAAAAGTGACATTAAAACCCAAAAAATCAAAAATTAAGGTATTTGCATGTAATGATAATTACAACTTAAACACTTGTTGTTGGAAATATACAGGCTAGTCTGTAGGATTTACAGGCTATACATGTAGCCAATACTTTTCATGCTGGCAGGTACTGCATTTAAAACACATAATCCAGAGATTATTTAAGGAGGTCTTCAAAATTCACAATGTTGGTAATTTACTCTTGAAAAAATTGCTCCCACTTTGTCTTTCTTTTCTTCCTCAAAAATTCTAGGCCCAGAATAGCATATGATCACATTAGAAAAATCTCAGCAACCTGATACTTAAGATCTTATTTTTTTTAAGTTCCAAAAACCTAATGATTATATAATGACACATCAGCACAATCCTGCCTATATATTGCCAGTAAAAAATTAAGTTACAAAAACCTAATGATTATATATTCAACAGATGCAATATCAAATTCACAATATCTGGAGATAACACAATGGGAAATGAAGGATGGGATTTTTAGTTCAAGATCTTAATACAGGACTCTTTGCAATGCTGTTAATGGAACCAATAAAATAGACCCACATTATAAGTGAGGAAGCCATGTACTTAGAGAAGTTCCAACAAGGCTTTAAAGCATTAATGATGTGATTTCACATTATAATTGAATCCATTGAGCCAAGAACAAAAGGCAGAATAAATGAAATAGCAATGATACAAAATATGCCCAATTGAATGGGATCAAATAGCAATGATACAAAATATGCCCAATTGAATGGGATCAAATAGCAATGATACAAAATATGCCCAATTGAATGGGATCCATGACCATGACCAGTATACAGCAATATAAGGAATGGCTTTATAGTGAGGGACCACTGTACAACTACTTGACTCACAACATGTAATAATTAGATTTGTACTACCGTCTTTACTCGCATATAGTCCAGGTCCAAATGCAAACAACATAGACCCTGATCTGCCATCGCATAATGCGCCGGCAGATCAGGATCTTTTGTTGTTTGTTTCACTGATTAGTCCTTACAAACCGCATAAATCCAGATCTGCTGGCACATTATGTGATGGCAGATCTGGGTCTATGCAGTTTGCAGTTGGTATCGGCTTATACACGAGCATAGACGGTACGTGGTTTTTACATGCATAATCCATGAGTTTTAACATACAGGCTAGGCCCAAGCTTCAGGTAGGTGAAAACATTCATTTTATGTTTGGCTGTATCATTCATCCAGCCTTCCAATTCTGAAAGTGCTGTATTCATAAAATTCCTCACAATTAGTATGATAATCTTGGGATTGAATGTGAACTGCTATTTTCAATACACCCTTTGTCACTCGTCAAAGTTTTATTGATCATCCTACTCTTAGGACCTCAGGAATGAATACAGAGTAAGTCGCCTTGTCAGATAAACAAACAATTCAAAATGGCATATTCTGATAGTTTGAATGTGGGTGATGATACAGTGGAAAAATTATGAATAGGGACTGGTTACATGGGCAGTTTATACAACAGTAAATGGTACAGCATCTACATTATTCTTAAATACAGTTAAATTAGTCCTATAAAGAACATTTAAGGGTCAAAAAGATCTTACTTTATGGGCAGGTGTTCTTCATATGGAGGTTAAATATTATGTAAAGGTAAGGAAGAAAAGGGTTTTCACTGTCCAAGAAAACAAGTTTTCAGTATACTGTAAGGTTTTTTAAACAGAGTACATGTACATCATCTGTGCTGATGGACCAGCATTCTACTTGGTAGACACATTTATAGTGGATGGACAGTCAAACCTGTTATAGCAACCACCTTCATATAAGAACTACATGTATACAAATACCATCTGCTTATAATGGCTACTTTAAAGGGTCCATTAAACACAGATTTTACTATGCAGTATCCCCTCACTATAATACACTTGAGTGGAGTCATAAAAGTATACTGCATTATAAGTATGTAGTTTTATTAGCTCTACTGGTTATAGACCTGAAGAGCTTATGGGATGGTCTGTTGTCCATTGTCTGTCGTCTATCTGTCTGTTAGCACAAGTTTGTTATCGCTACTCCTCTTAAACTACTTGGAGGATTGCCATGAAACTTTACACACACAAAATGGTGCCAGTCGTACATCCAATATGGCTGCCAAAACGACTGTCTTAAAATTCTTGTTGTCACTATTCCCCCTGAATGGATGACCCCCCATGACATGGGGTTTTCACCAAAAAACACTTCTAATGATGTCAGCATTGTCTTAAATGAAAATGGTGCCAAGCTGACATCCAATATGTGCACCACAGCAACTAATTTCAAAATTTCAGAGATTGTTTCAACTCTCGACAGTTAAAAGGAAGAAATGGTCTTATCCTGAATTCCTGTAAAAATTCTTTTCACCCAGTTAAGCTCATCCCCTTCGAGGGACTCGTGTACTGAGGTAGGTGCAATATAAGTAGCAGTGGATGATTATATTAATAATTCTTAAATGTAAATATAGCATTAGTGACACGGCTAGTTGTCATGCTACAACTTGAAACAATTGTATCTTTACATCTGTAATTATTATACAAGACAACAGTTTCACAAGAAACATTACACAATCAGTTGAGGATGGAAAAATTGAGACTGAAAGGAAAAACTGGATGGGCTCTTACATAGAACCCTTACATAACTCCCATAGTCAGTTCAGCTCTAAAGATGCCCCTATACTGTCATACAGATTGTTGCACCTGAGACATCCTCTGGTTAAAGTAGTGAAAACTGTTCTATCACTGCCATCATTTAAACATTTTGATCGATTTGATCTGCAAGAAATCAATAATATTCTTATGACAGTTCTCCAGTTAGAAGGGGTAAAAGATGCCTGAAGATAGAAGTCACCTCAGGATTCCTTTTCCATCAGATGAGATCATCAAGATATCGATCAAAATATAAGCTTAATGAGTAATGAATATTTAATAATTTGAAAGTCATCTCTCTCTGACTGTTAAAGTTTCCTTTGGTGTGTGTGTATGTATTGTGTGTGTGTGTATATATATATATATATATATACATATATATATATATATATATATATATATATATATATATATATATATATATATATATATATATATATATGTATGTATATATATATATATATACACACACACACACACACATGTGCATACACTGTAAAATCTGGTTAATAAGCCATATGCTTATTTTTGTTCTGCCATGGCAGGCTTGACATAGCGATCACTTTGGCTTCTGTATGCATGTCTGTACATCTTTCCACACCCTACATTAACCTCAATATTAAAGTTTTTTTTACTCTCTTTTTATTTCAATACCATTTTATCCCACTGTCTTCGGATTTGGAATATACCGTATATACTGGCATATAATCTAGGTCCAAATGCAAACAATGTAGACCCTGATCTGCCATCGCATAATGTGCCAGCAGATCAGGGTCTGTGTTGTTTGTTCTACTGATTAGTCCTTACAAACTGCATAGATCCAGATCTGCTGGCACATTATGCAATGGCAGATCTGGGTCTATGCAGTTTGCAGTTGGTATGAGCTTATATATGAGAATCTACGGTAGCTCATGGGCAGGCTCTACATACAAGCCATTGCCCACTTCTTGTTAAAATTAGTGAAGGTCATATCAGTAGTAAGATGTATCAAGATTCCAAATTGAACAGTGTCTTATTGCTATACTTAAAATAATACTGTGCATTATCTTTTATTTTTGGGTACCAAAATTTAGCTCAACTATTTCAAGAATAAGGAGAGTTTATGTGGTCAATCCAGTATCAGTGTGCCACTTGATTTTAAGTTTTGGCGGAAGTTATTATGGTTGCTGTATCGTTTATTGTCATAAACGGGTGACTTTTTATGTGCCAGGTTTTTGTCATCCTCATTAGCCTACTTTAATGAAGATTCCATCAGTTTCAGTCATACACAGTTTTTGGGACAATCCTGATCTGGTTAAAGTTTTGGGGCAAATTTTGTTAAGAGCTAAATTGAGTAGGTGTTTAGCTGAGTTTCTCAGGCATTGCTAAGTGTAGAGTCATGAAACTTTGTGAAGATATGTTTTGTGATGAGTAATATATGATTAGTTTGAAAGTAGGTCACTGTGACCTATAGTTCAAGCTTCATTGACTTTGATTAATTGTTGCATTTAAGTAAATTTCTCAGGCATAATTCATAGTAGTCATGAAACTTGAGTATGGGATGCATTTTTATCAAAGTTATTCCACTCCTAAAGTAGGTCACTGTGAAGTATATTTCATGGTTCACTGAGTATAGTCAATTTTGGCAGTTGAACATATTTCTCTGGCACTGTTTAAGACAGAGTTGTGAAACTTGGCAAAGGAATGCACTAGTGTTTCAGGAATAGGTTATTGTACACTCATTGTCTACCAGCATTTATCATAATAAATACCTATGTTTTCTGAATTACTTTTCTTTTCAAACTAACAAATCATTAAAAAAAATGACAAATCGCTTATTTGCATAAATTTAGTCTCTTTTGTCATTATTTCAACCTCAAAATACAAATGAAATCTTCCTCACTGTAGTGGTGACTAAGAAATATGTTACACTAACGACCGTCAAACACTTTACATTGCAACTCAGACCGACTACCATAAACCTTGAATGTTTTAATTGCCAAATACATTGTTTTAAAATAGATATTCATTGCCATGTTAGTTTTTATCACCTTTCGTGACTTTGGCCATTGTTAACACCAACAGAGTCATGTATGGACATCCACTGATGAATAGTTGTAGGCGTATTTTTAGAATTTTTTTTCTGACAAATTTGTGTGCCCAGTGGGGGAAGACAGGGTCAAGGTTTGGGGGACACTTGCAAAAAATTGCAGGAAACCCACGGGCCCACGCTCTGTGTGCTACACTGGTAATGAAACATGGTAAAGAATGCATCTCTAAGTAGTAATCTGACCTCTAAGTAGTAATCTTACCTATATTTCATGCTTCACAACTCTTGTTTGCTTTTGCACCAAGTTGACTTATCAGATGATATATATTGTAGGATTATGTAAGTAGGTACCATATATACTCGCGTATAAACTGGGTCCAAATGCAAACAACATAGACCCTGATCTGCCATTGCTTTATGTGCCAGCAGATCAGGGTCTGTGTTGTTTGTTCTCCTGATTAGTCCTTACAAACTGCATAGACCCAGATCTGCCGGCACATTATGCGATGGCAGATCTGGGTCTATGCAATTTGCAGTTGGTATCAAATTATACATGAGTATATACAGTAGGTAATCCTATTTATTTTGGTAACTGTGGCATATGTATTCTGTTTGTATCTACAAATTAAATATAGCACTGTCACCAGAGATTTTGTCCTGCAATGAACTCTTGAACTTTTACCAACATTGATACCTCAAAACAGAGAAAACTTGTGCAAGGTACATGTAAAAGTCCTTTATCAGTCTGTCAGTCATTGAATAGTCAGATACACTGTAATTTGACAGCTTTTGTTGTGTATTTTGTGGTTGCTACAAAAACTACAATAATTCAAGCTTCAACAAGAAATATGATCCATCTGTGAAGACAATGGGGCCCTGCCCTACCCCAATAGACCCTGCCCTTCCCCATGGGACACTGCCATTCCTCCATGGAATTCCACCCCACCCCATGGGACCCACACTAGCCCCTGGGGCTTCACCCTACCCCATCAGAGGCATAGACACAAATTTAAGTACTAATGATATTGTCATTATTTTGCAAAATCAGGAAATTGATACACATTAAATTTAATAACTTCACAGTAACTTGCTGCTATATATAGTACTTGCTGCTATATATATTACTTGCTGCTATATATAGTACTTGCTGCTATATATAGTACTTGCTGCCATATATAGTACTCTCATTCGTTTCTGTTTAAACTTATTTTTTAATCTCCCTGAGCTGAAAATCACATATTTATTGTTCTTTTAAAATTTTATTGCATAGTTTAACATGTATTACATTTAAAAGTGTGACCCTCACAAAAGTTAACATACACAGATATTACCTGCCCCTGATTGTATGCAGATGTGATGTATCACTTGAACAAAGAATTTGGAAAATCTTGTTATCGCTACTCATAAATGGAAAGTCATGTTGACATGAGATTTTCACCAGAAGACTTCTTATGATATCTGCTTGGTCCTAAATGAAAATGGTGCTGATCTGATGTCCAATATGGCCACCATAGCAGCCATCTGGAAAATCTTATTATTGTTACTTCTCCGAAACAAAAAGTCATAAAATGGGGTTTCCACCAGAAGACTTCTTTCGATGTTTTATTGGTCCTGAATGATGTCTTGTTGGTCCTAAATGAAAATGTTGCCAATCTGACATCCACAGCAGCTAATTTGAAAATCTTGTTATTGCTGAAGAATATCAGAGATGGTTTCAACACTCAGCAGTCAAAAGGAAGAAAGTGTCTTATCTTGAATTCCTGGATA
The DNA here is from genome assembly GCA_029931535.1 of Margaritifera margaritifera. NCBI lineage: Eukaryota > Metazoa > Mollusca > Bivalvia > Unionida > Margaritiferidae > Margaritifera > Margaritifera margaritifera. Next base: position 197,541 of record JAQPZY010000923.1, read on the forward strand.
TTTTTTTCAGCCAGTAGAGCATCAGTCCCTTCATTGACTCTTGGTGGGAGTGTATTTTCTAACTTCTGTATTATGTTTCATAACAAGAAAATAAATAATGTACATCAGATCTAAAAATTGTCAACACTAACTCTACAAAAATAAACTGCAGTTCTTTGAGATGGTCAATAGAGGATCCCCCCTTTTAAATGTCACCGTTATCTCCTAACATAATTTTTCACCATATTTCTTTTTCATTAATTAATAAAGCAAAGGTTAAAATGATTCTTTTCAGTTTAAATTTATGTACCTAATGAAATATGACAACTTATTTTTAGCTCTTCTGGTTATAGAGCAGAAGAGCTTATGGGATGGTCTGTCGTCCGTCCGTCCATTAGCACAAGTTTGTTATCTCTACTCCTCCAAAACGACTTATAGGATTGCCATGAAACTTTACACATACATTCATCCCATTATCTAGTTGGTCCTAGATGAAAATGGTGCTGCTGATACATCCAATATGGTTACCACAGTGGCCATCTTGAAAATATTGTTATTGCTACTCCTCCTGAATGGAAGGTCAACATGGGGTTTTTACAAAAAGACTTCTTATGATTCCTAGTTGGTCCTAAATGAAAATGATGCAGGTCTGATGTTATCGCTACTACTCCTTAACTATTTTCAGGATTGCCTTAAAACTATATATATATATATATATATATATATATATATATATATATATATATATATATATATATATATATATATATATATATATATATATATACATACATACATACATACATACATACATACATACATACATACATACATACATACATACATACATACATACATACACACACATATAGATTAAGATCCCTGATTATAAGCCACTGAGAACATAATTTTCCATGGCACTGTGAACTGTGACTTGCATTGTATTTGAAATAAGTCTCATCATGACTAGTTTCATTGTCTTCTACACTTTTATGAAGTATACATGTATCTGGATCTACCTGGGCTTGAAGTAAGGAGGTGTTAGAGGTGTTATATATTTTTGCACTATGTGACTTGTGCCTGCTGTGCTTTGAGTTTCATTATCTTGATTAGTGGCATTGCCTTCTACAATTTGATGAAGTGTATCTAGGTGTACTGTGGCTAGGGGAAGGGAGGTGTTAGGTAATTAGGCAATGTGTAGCATGTGTCTGCATGAGCAAGGGAGTTTGTTTTTATGGTTTTGCTTGACAGGCACAGATAAGAGTGAAGGTTATGGGCCAAGTTGAGAATGGCTCTGGTGACACAGTGATGGTGTAAGATCTATTGTTTATGTTTTCAAACAGTTCAAGTAATCCATTACAAGTCCAAGCCAAGCATCCACTGTCCTGAAAAAAAATGGTATTTGTTAATGAGAGTACAGTACATTTAACTTTATTTTCATGTGAAGTAGTGATTTTGGACACATGCAATGAGTATTTGTAGAGTTGGAAATTAGTCCTAGGTTCATTCATCTGCTTCAGTGTTGAGTCTTTCCTGACATGGATAGGGATACTGTCTTGATTTTGTTTGAGGTGGATAAAATCAGGGATTGCCTTTCTGTATGAATTTACTTCCACATCATGAATATCCTCTTGGGTGAATCCAGAGAATTCAAATAGACTGGATCCATGAAATATGTTCTACAGTATTGACATTGTTAGATTTACCACCATTTTATTTGTATGCAGAACTCTGGTAAGTGTTGTCAAAAAATAATAGAATTTTTAACAGCATCAGTCAATGAGGATTTACCAAAAACATTTAAGTACTTAGACGAACAATATCCATGATGAAAAAAACACAAGATAAATGAATAATCAAATGATATTTACTGATTAAGACAAAGTACTTCTAAGCGATTGTTTACCTGACCACCATCTTGCAGCATGAATGAAATGATGCGAAACCACATGTTTTCATCATTCAGAATGGTAGACATTGTTAAAAGGAAGAAATGGTCTTATCTTGATTTCCTGGACATTCTTTTCACCCAGTAGAGCATAAGTTCAAGGGATTCTATCTCTCTCTCTCTCTCTCTCTCTCTCTCTCTCTCTCTCTCTCTCTCTCTCTCTCTCTCTCTCTCTCTCTCTTGTTTGCCTAAATCCTTTTTTAATGCTTAAAAGGATTTGATCACTTGTAATATGCTCTCTCTCTCTCTCTCTCTCTTGTTTGCCTAAATCCTTTTTTAATGCTTAAAAGGATTTGATCACTTGTAATATGCTCTCTCTCTCTCTCTCTCTCTTGTTTGCCTAAATCCTTTTTTAATGTTTAAAAGGATTTGATCACTTGGAAGAAAATTTAAAATGAGCGGTACTCAGATAGCTCTTTGGTCATTACACAATGAAGCTTTATGTCTCTTTGGTCATTACACAACGAAGCTTTATGTCTCTTTGGTCATTACACAACGAAGCTTTATGTCTCTTTGGTCATTACACAACGAAGCTTTATGTTCATTTGGGTTGCAATGCGCAACATATGAGGTAATAATAATAATACTTCAAGTTTGCATGCATGTTTAACTATGGCCAATAGAGTAATTTTACAGTAGTGTAGATGGAACTCAGAATGGCAATTTCACATACTCTGAATGAATGGATACAAACACAAAATCACATAACATATATACTCACTTATGAGTTGAGTCCAACTGCAAACTGCACAAACCCAGATCTGCTGTCGCATCATGTGACACGAGATCTGGGTCTATGTAGTTCTGCTGAGTACTCCTAAAAAACTGCATAGACCCTGATCTGCTGGCGCATTATGCAATGGCAAATCCGGGTCTGTGCAATTTACAGTTGGACTCAATTTATAAGCAAGTATATATGGTAGATATTGACATGACAGAGTAAATAGATATTCATGAACAAAGAAGCTGTTGCAATAATTTATATTCCCTAGCTGGACACAGTATAATTGGTAAATCCATAATATTTTCTGTGCCTTCTTTGGAAATTACAGAAAAGGACACAGTTACCATATTTTCTTCTTTTGTTACAAGTTGAGACCATATGCTGCACAAAAAAAGTTATTTCTACTTGAAATAACCATTACCGTCTATACTCACTTGCAAGTTGAGTCCAACTTCAAATTTCACAGACCCAGATCTGCAGTCGCATAATAGATCTGGGTCTGTGCAGTTTGTTAGGAGTAATCAGTAGAACAAACAACATAAACCCTGATCTGCTGGTGCATTATGCAACAGCAGATCAGAGTCTGTGTTATTTGAAGTTGGACCCAACTTATAAATGAGTATATATTGTAAGTCAATACATTTCTACAGTAATGAATGGTTGGCTCATTATGGAATGATGTCACACATAACAGCAAACTGATCCAAATTGCAGAGGAGTATTGCAGTCATTTTGGACTTGTGAATTTTAGCAGTAAATTTTAGGAATTTGGTGGAATTAAATTTTACTGCAAAAGTGGTTTATAATTTACTCATGTTCTACAAATTCAAGACAAACTTTGTTTTCCCCATATTTGACCTTGGTGGAGCATATTGTGGCACATTTCATTGTTCTAAAGTAAAGATATAATGAGATTTAGGAAATTCAGCCAACTATTTCATAGCAGTTTTATGAGAATAAAAACAATTTTAACTAGATTCTTTGCAAAACAAATATCACCACGCTTCCCAGTTTTGTCCCACCTACCTCCAAAATCTGTGCTTCTAGGGTACAGTTCAAGAGGTAGGTGTAGATGCAGGGGCCAATTTTAGTTGTATCTCTGATTATGTTTTTTCATGCTCAGTAATTGTATATATGGTTATAGGGTGGGAATCTCAATAGTCTACAAGTTGTGACCCAGAGCTAAGTCCCTGTGGGTATTGATGGAGTCCGTAGCCAGTTTCAGTTGCATGCGTAAACTAGTCTTTTCAAGCTCAGTTAGTGTATACATAAATATGGTTATAGGGTGGGGATCTACATAATTTCAAAGTTAAGACCCAGGAGTCACAACTTTCTGCCCCCTTAACATAACCTAGGGGCCTCATTCTAACTCCCGCATCTGATACGTGTTGACACTTGAGTGGGTGATCAATCACACCAATTCTTGTTCTCATAATTTTTGGGAGTTATTTTAAATATAAGCAAACCACACCACCCCCTGGCACCACCCCAGGGGCTGTATCAAAATTCAGAAACTGTTGTGGACATGTACAGATCACTTCCAATAATATTTCAATATAATATTTCAGTGTTTGAAGTCTCTATCTTGAACTGTGTAGGGAGAGTTACCTGACAATGACAAATGCATGAATGCTTGGACAGGCATGATTACATATGTTTGTCTGAAAGCATGTGAGGATACCTACACTGCCCTCCAAATGTTTCCTTCACACCTTCTTTCTTTTAAAATATTTCATAAGATTATATTTTACATTGATGTTTCTTCTTCAAAATTTATCTATAAACCCAATAATTTAATTTTTATTTGGTATTCTCACCATTTATAGTGCTTGTTTTTTTTTAAATATTGTCATCATTCAGGATTAAAATGTCAGAAAAGCACTGTGTAAATGATTTATGAAGGACAGTTTACAAGTAATGTAAGTAGATACAGATATTTTGAAGAATTATGCATCCAATATTATTGGTAATTTAGTAATTTTTCAGATTTTCACAATTTAAAATTGTACTCAATTGCCTTGTGGCAAATTTGGATGGCAGTGTCCCAGAGTTTGTGAAAAATTTATGTAGTTTTCCAAAGTGAACAAGGTCTGAAATGCAAAAAGGCTCTAACACAAGTCCCTGACTTGAGCAAGCACCTCAAAACCTCTGTATATTAATACCACATGTTGGTTTTCATGAAAGTTTCAATTTAACAGCAACTGGAGGTCCCACAATCTAATTAGTGAATGTGTATTATCTTTATAGAGTAATTTGATAATTGTTAAGTGCATATTTGTTCAAAGTAATTTGGCAATATCTGCAATGGTTTTAGAAAAATTCAGGAAGGAAATAAGGAATGTACTGAGAGCAAGAATGTATCACCCAATACTATACTATCTGTAGCTGTTTCCTTTCCTGTCTGTTGTCAATTTTATCAGCCCTAAATTCAATTACAAGGTAATTGGAAACCCAGTTTCTTCTAATTTAATTCCTGTTACCATCTAGTTAAAGTTCAACCAACTACAAAATGAGCATGACCCATGACCCATGACTTCAGCAGGGGGCACCAGGAATGATAGACAGTAACAGACAGACTTCACCTTTGACCCCTCTGGTGATATCATTGGGTAATTAATTACCTGCTTGATTGACAGCACAGTTTTGATGACAGTTTTTGGACATAACTGTTGGAATTGATTGCAAATTAAGGAAAAATGTATGTCATCAGTATTACTAATTGATAGGTGTACCTGTAACACCTGACAGGTTAGATGCTTAAAACTGAAATCATATGACCTGAGTCCCAAATTTTCATACATATCCCCTGATTTCACCAGAGAAGACAGACAGTGATAGATCAGGAATGTCTTGTTCGTTTTTATAGCACATCCTTACTTCCTTCTTCTGTCTATTTCTTGTTACATTCATGTGAATTATTTTATTATATGAATAACAAACAGTTAGTAATTAATAGAAATAAGATTAAATATCAGTAAACTTTCTTTGTAGGTCATGGTCATTTTAAAACTGTACAAATGTATGCAACATAGCTGGGCTTTGTATATTGGTTTGTCATCATGTCAACAACATGCTAATCAAAACGAAACAAAAGGACGAAAACCACAGACTCGTTGTAGCATGTGTGGCCATGTGAAAAGTACATGATTTTTGCACAGTCCAGTGACTCTTGATTTGAGTGTTGATCAAGAAGAAATGCCTCTGAAACTGGAGGTCATGGGTTGGAGCCCATGGGGTGATTTTTACGCCCTCACTGCTTATAGTGGGGCAATTTGATTTGGTTCTGTATGTCAATACATCTGTCCGTCCTGTCCGTGCAAGAACCAATCAACATAGACAAATGAAATTTGACTTGCGTATCTGTTTCAATATTTAGATTACCTGATTAGATTTTCAAGCCATTACAGCAATTTTTCAATTTTGTACACATATTTTAACTTTGGGGATTTTGTACTTGTTGGCACAAATAAGCAATAACCACTTGAGGTAGGCAGATTAAATTTAGTAGACATATTGTTATTCATTCCATTATAGCAGTTTGTCTTTTTCTACATTTTGAACTTTTTGGACTGACTTTTTGGTCTATAGTGGGTGCTTATGTTTTACAAACACAAATCTAGTTTTCCCATGCCTGATTGATAACTTGAGTTCCAAACAAAAATAGCCCTTGGTTCTCACTGATATGCATGGCCACAGGTATAAAAAAAATATTAATTTCGCAGGTTGTGAGGAGGCATGATGAAGCAACCAGTAGATGGCAGAAAAGAAATAATTTCCATCCAGCTCACGAAGTAAATGAGGATTGTGGCATAAGACATTAGGCATGGAAAAGTCCCAGCCTGAAAAGACAAAGTTGACCACTACAATGTAGTTAACAAAATAAGACATATATCTAATGTTGAATTCAGAGACAAAATAAATCTGAAATGGAGAACTGCTTAAGATTATTCCAAATACAATCACACAAGGTTGTTATCTAGTCTTGTAAAATCAGAGTTTTACAGATAATTTTACTTTATGACTCATGCACCATGTAATTTGCAGTCATATTGGTTTTGTTCAATTTGGTGGATTCACTGTAAGGGTTGCAAACATAGTCATCCTTAACCCCAACCCCCAACCCCTCTCTCCTCCATTAATATTCCTCTTACATCTTTCATCACAACTATCTCTTAGCATTGTGCCTGGAATTTTCCTATTTTCCTAGGAGGAAAAATACAAATGTATATTTGCCTTATTTTCCTCCTGAATTAAGGCTTCAAAGAATTGTAGCATATTCATCTTTTTTTATGGGAGAGTTCTGTAATCTAATATTCTGCTTGAAATTCTTCAAGGTCTATGTCAAATAAACATCCTATTTTCCTTGTTATTGGCCATGCCTTCAAGCTGTGACAGGAATTGTACCAATGATGCAGAAGCGTTTCCCAAAATAACTGACATTCCTTATTGGTGCATATGTCAGATTTCCCACACTGTATACACTTACCACTTATACTCACTGATAAGTCCAGTCCAACTGCAAACTGGGGAGATGCTAAATGGGCTAATTTTGTTCATGTTTTTTACATTTTTGGTTACGTTTTTGTGTTTAGCTCATGTTTTGTGCCCCCCTGTATGCATACTGTTATACCAGCAATCATGAAACTTTGTGATGGAATGCATCTTGATGAGTCCTTCACATTCATCACAAAAGTAGGTTATTGTGACCCATATTTCATGTTTCACTGATTGGTTACATTTTGTAAGTTTCTTGAACAAGCAATGTTCATGCTAGAATCATCAAACTTGATGATTACACACATCTCTTAGTATCACACTCTTGCAACACAAGAAGGACACTGTGATGTATATTTTCACATTTTACTGGCTTATTTAAGTTTAGATCATGACCACATTGGTTTTTTGCACCCTGCATGCACACTGTTATACATAGCATCATTAAACTTGCTGAGGGGACGATCTTGATGAATACTACATACTCATGACAAAAATATGCATTGTGACCCATATTTCATACTTCACTGACTTTTGTTAGCTCTACTGGTCATAAACCAGAAGAGCTTATAGGATATGGTCTGTTGTCCATTTCCCATCCGACCGTTAGCACAAGTTTGTTATCACTACTTCTCCTCAACTACTTTGATGATTGCCTTGAAACTTTACACACAGTCATCCCATGGTCTAGTTGGTCTGAAATGAAAACAATGCTGCTCTGACATCCAATATGGCCACCTTGGCAGCCATCTTGAAAATCTTGTTTTTGCTACTACTCATGATTGAATGGTCATATCAACTTTGGGCTTTCACTGAAAGATTTCTTATGATATCTAGTTGATCCTAAATGAAAATGGTGCCGATCTGACGTCCAATATGGCCACCTTGGCAGCCATATTGAAAATCTTGGATGGTCATATCAGCATGGGGTTTTCATTAAAAGACTTCTTGTGATGTCAAGATGGTCCTAAATGAAAATGATGCTGATCTGATGACTTTTATATGGCCACCACGAAAATCTTGTTATTGCTACTACTCCTACATGGATGATCATATCAACATGGGGTTTTTACTAAAAGACTTCTTATGATGACTAGTTGATTGTAAATAAAAATGGTGCTAATCTGACATCCAATATGACCGCCATGGCAGTCATCTTAAAAATCTTGTTATCACAACTCTACTTGAACATAAAGTCAAATTGACGTAGGGTTTTCACCAGAAGACTTCTTATGATGTCCAGTTGGTCATAAATGAAAATGGTGTTGTTCTGACATCCAATATGGCCACCACAGCAGCCGTCGTGAAAATCTTGTTATTGCAACTCCTCCTGAATGGAAAGTCATATCTTGAAAATATTGTTATCTCTACACCTCACCAAATGGATGGCTCTATTGGGTTTTCACCAGTAGACTTCTTATGATACCTAGTTGGTCCTAAATGAAAATTTTGCCAGTCGTACATCCAATATGGCTGTCGTGATGACTGTCTTAAAAATCTTGTTGTCATTACTCCTCCTGAACGGGATGATCTTTATGACCTGGGGTTTTTACCAAAAGACTTCTAATGATGTCTACTTTGTTCAAAATGAAAATAGTACCAAGCTGACATCCAATATGTGTGCCACAACAGCTAATTTGAAAATCTTGTTATCGGTGAAGAATATCAGAGATGGCTTCAACACTTGACAGTTAAAAGAAAGAAATGGTCTTGAATTCCTGGAAATTCTTTTTGCCCAGTACAGCATCAGTCCTTTCAAGGGACTCTTGTTACATTTTGTGTTTTAATTATTCATGCTAGAATCATTAAACTAGATGATTGTATACATCTCTATTAGTACCACACCCATTCAAAAATGTCACTGTGACCTACATTTCACATTCTACTGGCATAGGTTAAATTATTGTGTTTAGCTCATGACCAAACAGGTTTTTGCATGTTAGTTATGTACTGTCCTATCAAGAAGCATGAAACTTGGTGATGGGGTGCATCTTGATGAGCACTACTCCCTCATTGCAGAAGTAGGTCATTATGGGTCTAATTTTATGCTTCACCAACTTGGCTCAATTTTGTATTTGATATTAATTTCTCATGCACTATTTATGCTTCAATGGTAAAATTGATGATGATATGCATCTCTTTTAGTGCCAGACCATTTCAGTAAAACCCATCATGACCTATATTTTATCATTTACTGGCTTTGGTTAAGTTTTAGTATTTAGCTCATGACTACACAAGTTTTTGGCATGCTATATACATACTATCGCTCCTATAATAATGAAACTGTGCAATGCGTCTCTATTCGTACTACACCCCTACAATCAAATACCTACATTTTCATGCTATAAATGTCATATCCTACACAGAAGGTCCTTTCTGAGCAGCGCAGTTGGAAGTAGAAATACATCTGTTTAGTGAAGGGTAAACTTTTCATATATACTTTTTATTTTGAGATAGGTTACTCGCAACAGGAAAACTGTATTGTTAATGTGAATGTGTATAGAAATTAGATGAGTAGACAGGTTTTTATCAACTTAATAGAGTATTTCTACTTCGATATCATAGAAAATAATGTTCAATTTTTTGTTTTTATTGTTTTAAGTCTTTTATGCACTTCCACAGTGGCCCACATTTCATATTCAAGAAAAATTTAGTCTGAATTAATTTTCTGGGATGATAATTAATGTTTGCAATGGCTGCTGGAGACTACAAACAGCTTCCTAGAGGCAAGCTATATAACTGTTGATTACATTCTGGTTTTTATCAATTAATCTAGTGAATCACATGAAACAGGATAAACTCCCTATTTTCCACCATATTTTGCACAATACTGGTTTATAGATACTTAAAAGTTTGTACACAGTTAAAATCATCTTAAAAGTGAGTGTATATGGTGCTCTTTATTAGTACATAATTCCAAAAATGCGGCATGCAGGGAGATGGCAGAATGGTAATGATGGCTTGCCACTGCCAAAAACATTCTGGAAGAATTCCAATTTTCTGTGTTAACAGGTCAACAGTGTACACTGGATTCTGTTAGCAACCAAAAGCTGCAGGTGCATAAACAGAACCAGATTTGGAACCAGAACAGATCAACACAATACAGTATTTCGCCCATGATAAGCCCAGAAGGCCTGTCTTGTACAATTTCAGAGAAATTGGGGGTGGGGTTATCATTGGATGAAGCATTCTCTTCAGTGGCATATTGACATGGGATTTTCACCAAACGACTTCTTATGTCTAGTTGTACCTGAATGTAAATGGTGCTGATCTGGGGTTGAATATGGCTGATACAGTGGCCATCTTGAAAATCTTGTTATCACTACTTCTCCTGACTTGTCATATCATCATGGGGTTTTCACTGAAAGACTTATAATGTTTTGTTGATCTTAAATTAAAATGGTGCTGATCTGACGTCCAGTATGTGGCCATCTTAAAACTCTTGTTTTAGCTACTCCTCTTAAAGGGAAAGTCATTTTGAAATGGGTTTTTTTATCAGAAGAGTTCTTATGGTGTCTACTTGGTCCTAATTGAAAATAACCCTCAATATGGCCACCATGGTGGCTATCTTAAATTTTTTTTTATCTCTACTCCCAAATGGATGGCTATATTGACATGGGGTTTTTACCAATAGACTTCTTACGATACCTTGTTGGTCCTAAATGAAAATGGTGCCAGTCATTCATCCAGTATGGCTGCCATGATGGCTGTTGAGAAAATCTTGTTGTCTCTACTCCACCTGAATCGATGATAATTATGACATGGGGTTTTGACCAAAATACTTCTGATGATGTCTACTTGGTCCTAAATGAAATTGTTGCCAATCTGACATCCAGTATGTCCACCACAGCAGCTAATTTAAAAATCTTGGTTATTGCTGAAGAATATCAGAGATGGTTTCAACACTCAGCAGTTAAAGGAAGAAATGGTCTTGTCTTGCATTCCTGGAAATTCATTTTGCCCAATAGAGCATCAGTCCCTTTAAGGGACTCTTGTTTTTATTGAGAGGGGGTCTTTGGAATTAAATTTTGCAGGGGGAAGGGGGGGGGGGCAGCAGAACTTCATGCTATGCCACTGATTCTCTTATATATTTTGTAAAAGTAGAGGGTGGCTTATTATCAAACAAAGATTGCTTTTGGAAATATTTGAAAACAAAATTAAAATCAGAGAATGAGCAAATTAGCACCCTGATATTGATTCTCTTTACCTGCATGCTAGCATGGTATATATATTAGCACCCTGATATAGACTCTATTTACCTGCATGCTAGCATGGTATATATATTAGCACCCTGATATAGACTCTATTTACCTTCATGCTAGCATGGTATATATAAATTAGCACCCTGATATAGACTCTATTTACCTTCATGCTAGCATGGTATATAAATTAGCACCCTGATATAGACTATTTACCTTCATGCTAGCATGGTATATAAATTAGACTATATTTACCTTCATGCTAGCATGGTATATATATTAGCACCCTGATATAGACTCTATTTACATTCATGCTAGCATGCTATATAGATTAGCACCCTCAAGGTCAATGAGAAGAATGTTTCAATCAATTTAGCAATAAAATATGAACAGCAAAAGTATTTCATGAAAAATCTCAGAATTTTTATTCTTTACATGTTTGTTGGGAACAGCAGTGGCTTAGTGGTTAGAATGCTAGACTATTGGGTTGAGGTATGAGTCTTGCCCAGACCAGCCTGGTTTGACTGCCATGGCAATTGTGTCTAGGCAGGGCACTTAGCTCCTATTGCCTCAGCATGTATACGTCTTTAATCTGCTGATGTGCCATTAAACACCAATCAATGAATCACATGTCTGTCATTAGATTATTTTCTTTTTTATAGATGTGGTGAACCTGGACCTAAAGTGTACCCTGAGAGTGTTGTACAACATCTTCACCAAGTACAAAGACCAGGGGTTGTAGACGTGATTCTTAAGAAGGCAACTGCTCAGCTTCCTTCTGAAACCACTTGTGTTCTGCAAATCCTTTTCTCTTGTGTATCAAGCTTTCTTCCAAATTTTATTGATTGATTTATGTGGATGGATGTAACTACATTCACAAATTTACTATCTCAGTGCAGATTGACCATCAAACAACGGAAGTCTTGTGGTGATTTTGTTCATAATTTAATGTGCCCAAGGCATTTACTTCCCCATTGCCTTTAGTTTTGTGAAAATATTCAATAGTTATTGTCATTGATTTTAGGCTGTCTGGTTTTGTAATATCACATTTCATCCACATTTTCAAGGATCTGATTATCACACACAAACACCAATTCAGGCCCAGTCCCCCTCTCTTACAAGTCTTTCAGCTCTTATATAGTTTGTTGACTTATGCAATGAGGAAAACATATAATACATGATAAGCAGAGAAGATGACCTGATAAATTTGTCAATAGTGCGGATAATGTTTTAATAAAGGTTCCTAAAAGCAAAATTTACTAATACTTGGTAAAAGTGGGAGATGATCTTATATAAGATTTGTGATATGCTTTTTTTATAAAGTCTAATTTCATCTGTGGAATTTCATAATTTATAAGTTGTTCTTTGGAATATGAAATATATATTTTCATGAGTAATAATGTAGTTAACTCTGGTTACAATGACCAAGTTCGTTTCCAGCTATTTATATCTGTGAGAAGATCATAATTCAGAATTATCTCCCTTGTCTTATTGTTGTTATTAAACCAGCATGTGTAAATGTAAATTTATCAGAAATATAAATCTGTCTTTCATATCTAATATTATCTCATATTTCTTTCAAAGTGTCATACATATTTTCCAAGATTAAAAACTGTTTGTTTACAAAAATAATGTTTACTTACTATCCACAGACACATTCCCAGGAATAGTAAAATCCCAAGGAATGACGTTGTCATTGCAAAGAACAAGATGTAAAGAAAGTATCATATATACATTTTTATGAGTCCAAGCCAACTGTATACTGCTAAGACCCAGATCTGCTGTCACATAATTCACAGGCAGATCTGGGTTTATGCAGTGTGTTAGGACTAATCAGTAGAATAAACAACTTAGACCCTGATCTGCCAATGCATTTTGTGACTGCAGATCAGTGTGTATTTATTTACAGTTGGATCCAACGTATAAGAAAGTACATATGGTATGCATGTTTGTTTTTTGGGGAAATTGCTGTCAGAATTTGTTTTCAAAGAAATAGCTGTCAGAGACTGAAGCTGAATACTTCATTATAAAGATCAAAGTTAATATTGTTCCCTTCAGTCTTCCGTTAGAACCTGAATATTCAGTTGTAATTTATGTTGTTGTAGCCAGTGTTGACTATTTCATTTTGACTATGTTCCATTCATTGCCTATTATTTGATCTAGAATAAATTCTAGTATTTTCATATTTAATGTGATCGGAGTCAGGACAAGATAGTAACAGACAAAAAAGAATTTGATAAACATACACAAAACACATTAAGCTTATTAAATGACTGTTAAGAATGAAAGGAAAGTCCTAATCCTAGCTAAACCTTTTTGTGCCAAACAGAAGAAAAATTGTCCTGAAGATCAAGTACAAAAAGTTTTGCATTTTAAGCTTTCTCTATAGTAACAAAAAATTGGAGATTATGCTCAGTGCACTTTGAAGCCATCTTTCCTGGTCTATTCAAGGATGTTAGATGTTGCAGGATTCACACTGTTTTCTCAAAAACTGCACCGAAAAATCAACCAAATCTTACTAAATCACGCATAGTATTTGCTAGCCCTACATTGTTACTTTGTTCAATTTCCCCTATATTTATAAAATTGTCCTTAATGGATGAGGAAGCTTCTTTCCAAAATGTTCAGTTCTAGAAAAGACCTTGATCATTAATACATTTGATAATTAGCAACCAAACATTTAATGTCTTTACATTTAGAGCAAAGGCTTGACCATATGACACTTTGGCACAAAAATGGATCTATAGTCAAAAGGAAGTTAAGTGAAGAGTTAGTTCTAAAGAGCATTGTTATAGTGTTAAGAGAAAACTAACTGACAAAAAGGAAAAAAAACATAAATCTCATCTTTTGTTGCACCTAAAGTTAGACCTCTGTATTGTTTACAAAGGATTTGGGGAAAAAGTCATAAAACTTACAGTAGTAAGACTGATAGTTACTCAAAAACAGTCACAAGTAGCACTGAATTTCTCACATTTTCCTAAAATCTTCCATATGGTACTTTTGACATCATTGGGATAATTAGCATAGGTACATATAGTGGTGAAGATGAAAAATATCTCCATAATTTTTAAATTATACACCTAGGAATCTTGATATTCCTAAAGCAAAGAGTTGTGGGATTCCTTAAATTTAAGGAATCTTCAAATTTTCCTCCGTGAAAAGACAATGTTTTTTTTTTTTATAGGAGAAATGAAGCTATTATGACTGTTGCAATCCTTAATGCCTGTTGAATGTCCAAGGAAAAATTCATTGTTGCTAATCAAGCAGTGATAAAGATATCTTAAAATCTCATCTGAGGAGAAATTTTGAGAAATGTAGTAAAACTGGGACCAAGATCAAAAGTGTCTGAAACTGTTGATAGATGCATTAAATATTTAGCATGAGCTACTTTACTGTTATGAAATCTAACTACAGAATGCATTGAACCAGATCGGCCTTTGTATAATGTGCAATCAGATCTAGGTCTATGCAGTTGTTAGGGCTAAAGATTCTGTTTTCAGAAGAGCAAGCAACATATACCTTGGTCAGCCGCTGCATTATGCAACAGCAGATCAGGGTCAATGTTGTTTGTAGTTGGACCTAATTTATATGCAAGTATATATGGTACATCATGCCCAGTGTGATCTTAAATTGTACTGATGAAAACCTATTGGATCATTTGACCTCAACACAGTTACAAGAACCTGTTAGAAATTGGTTTATTAATAATTGAAAGAGGCTTTTGACAGTCTTCCCATCTTAAATCTTTAGTTTAAATAGTCAATTAAGATTGTTTGAAATAAGGTAAGCACATCACTTACAATAACTGTAGATCAAAGTACTCAAATTCTGTTTAAAAAAATTTAATTTGTCACTTACATCCAATGTCTTTGTGCAGTAATCTCATTTTAAATTAATTTTAATCCCTGTATGAACACAACTGTTCCATTGCATTTCTATATAGAACTCAAAATATGATTTAACTTTTAATTGGCACTGTATAGCCAGAATGTTTGCGCTGTCATGCCATTAAACCCTATACATATAATCATCTATCAAACTTAAGCAGTTACAGGCTATCCCGACAGATTGAACACTTTTTGTGATCATCTTCATTTTTGTCAGCATAAGAGCTATCTGCTTCCAGCTCAAGATACCTGTGATTTCTAAAAGAAAACTTTTGCCCTGAAGGAAGCCCTATATATAATATATGGATCACATAGTACGATCAAGGTAACAGTTACCTCTGAGATAAAGATCTAGAAGAACTGGATATAGTTTTAATATTCAGGAAGCTTCCCATAAATAGTAATTTTATTTCATTTTATGTTCTGAAACTTAACATCACCTGGAAGTAAGAGTACACAAATAGGTCTTCTTCATTACCTTCAGAAAGTTTAATGTGTCTGATTCCTAGAAATTCGATCTTAATCCAAAATATTAAATGCCATCTATACTCACTTATAAGTTGAGTCCAACTGCAGACTGCACACTGCCATCACATAATGTGCTGGTAGATCTGGGTCTATGTAGTTTGTTAGAAGTAATCAGTAGAACAAACAACATAGACCTTGATCTTTTGGTGAATTATGTGATGGCAGATCAGGGTCTATGTTGTTTGCTGTTGGATTTCACTTGTAAGCAATTATATATGGTGTTACTTCACATTGATGGAGCACATGTTCAAATGGAACACAGAAAACTAAATATATAGTAACAAAATTGCCTATAACGATGTAAATGCAAACTCAAGTGCTTATACTAATGCCATATTTATCAATAAGTCAAGTATTATAGTATTGTAAGCACTGTTATCTACAAGTGCATCTAGAGCAATATTTTGTAGCATTTTATTATCATCATAATGTTGGTTTATTGCTTGGTTTTAACAGCACTTTTAACACATTATTGGCTATATCATGCCAAAGAAATGGGAGATAAGTGCCTTTCCTAAGGACAGCCGAGGCAACCAACCCAGGCTGGCATGGGCAGGTATTGAACCCATGACCCTCGGATTATGAGTTCAGCGATCTGCCAACTGAGCTATCAGGGCTCCCTGTTATCATCATGCCCATTAACAACATTTATATTATCATTAATAGTCACAATTTATACATATTTTCCTATTGAAAGAAACATTTATTTATATACACATATTTATATCCTGTTTACCTGAATTTAGCTTAAGCATGTTTATACAAGTGTTGTAGGTATTTAAACGGTAGATTGCAGGTATAATTAGAGGTAAGCTGTCTAGGAAGTACCTACAACAAGATGTTCATTACTGGATTTATTGTCAATTTCATCATTTGGATCCTTATATAAGACAGTTCTTCATTGCAAATTTAGGTTTCATCGTGAAAATGTTTAGGTGTAAAAAAAAAAAACTACATTAATTTACATAAAATGACACATTCTTCAAAAAATGTCATGTCAGTTTTTAGTTCAACACATACTACAGACGTGGCCATTGAACTGAAAAGACCCTGAAATTTGTTTTTAAAATGATACTACATTACAGAATTTAATAAATGAGGTGCAATGACCAATTCTTATCAAGTCGGATGTTTCAAAAAGCAGCTTCAATACCTGCCCAGACAGCCTGGGTTGGCTGCCTCGGTGTGTCCTTGGAAAAGTCACTTTGCTCCCATTTCCACAGCATGATATGGCCAATCATGTGCTAAAAGTGCCATTAAAACCAATAAAAACAAAACAAATCATTTCAGAGCCTTGTGCATTTTGTTTGCTCTGTTCACATATAAGAGACTACAGAAATACTTTATATCTATGTAACCAGATTTTACACAAAGAAGGAAAATGAACAATTATTAATCTTCTTGAATTTTTCATGAGTGGAAAGAGGCAAAATTTGAGTTTCAAGCATTGTCCTTTCAAACCATTTTGTTATGCACAGTACAAGTCAAGCCTTTAATAAAGCTACAGTCACCATCAATACTCCGTTCGGATTTTTTTAATTTAAATGAGGAACACAGTAGTGCGTTATACTTGCCCATGCCACTAGTTTTAGTAAGATTACCACAGATTAATGTGTACGTCAATTAGCATTAAATATACCCTTCTCTGCCAACCAATTGTGCAAGGCCAATTAAACTTTTCCACAGAATGAATGCAAAGTGGCTGTTATAAAAAAAAATAATGTTGTGTACAAATTTGCCTTGTATGTCCTTTAACTGTCATAATACAGTAGGTTCAGATTGCCATATTCCACCAATTATTCATCTGTCTTGAACAATATCAGGATTTTTTTAGTCCTCTTAGGCAAACAAGAAACTTTTTTTTTTCTTGGAAGTCTTCTTTTTTTCTGACATTCCCGTTGAACTTCAAAGTCTAATTTTGAAGAAAAAAAAGAACAGTTTTACCAGATAAAAAAACTGGTATATTGTACATGCCTTCATCCAAATCTTATAGTCACAAATTCATCAGTTAAAAGAGATTTTTGAAATGAGTCTGCTTCACAGCTTTTGAAAGGTTGACATCATATTCCAAGGTTTTCAAATCACTGTAAGTGAAGAGGATACATTTGGTAAACAGAGAAGGAGAGGAGTGCAAAATCTTCAAATTTAACATGCATTGCAAAGTCTTGAGCCTTAGGATGTTGACTGGTTCTCCATGGTTTTTTTTTGTAAAGCCCATAAATCAGTGCTGTTGGCATTTAACTGGAAAAGTGCACCCAGTTGACCCCATGTGACAGATTAAGCACCACTCCACCTGAGCTGATTTAGATAGGCAGATTCTTATTCATTGATTTTTGTATATGGTGTAAACACTCAGAGGACAACTTTCTCTGCTGTAGCAAAGTTTATTTTATTTATGTGGCCGAGACAACAAAAAATAGATGATATATGCTCATCAGATATATCGTACAAAATACAGCAAAATATCATTGATACATTTTAATAAACTGAATCAAAATTGGTGATCGTTGGGAAAAAAATAATTTCTGTTAGATTAAAGTAACCTTTTATATTAATTACATTTTATATATATTGCTGTTCATGAAAAGACGGTTAGATACCAAAGAGAATTCTCTTTCACTAGATAAAGTGCTTAATTTTGATTTCATCAAAATTAATTCCAAATCCATAATCTTGTTTACCATATATACTCATGTATAATCTGGATCCAAATAGAAACAGCATAGACCCTGATTTGCCATCGCATAATGCACCAGCAGATCAGGGTCTATGTTGTTTGTTCTACTGATTAGTCCATACAAACTGCATAGACTCAGATCTTCTGGCAAATTATGCAACTGCAGATCTGGGTCTATGCAGTTTGCAGTTGGTATCAGCTTATATGCGAGTATATACTGTAGTTTTTTAATACAATACATGTGTATCATGATTAATAAAGATATGCTGTCATATATTTTCCTTACAATTCTGTAAAATAAGTATTTATTTAAAATAAAGTTCTTTCATTGTAGTGAATAAAAAGACATATTTTTGAAAGTGCTACATGTTTTGCAGTTATTGATAAGAAAATAAAACACTTTGGTCTAGACAGTTCTTGACATGCAAACAATATTCTTGTGAAAATTTTCACCATAACGAAGAACTTGTTTGCAAATGTAATTCTAGGGAAGAAAACTCACACAGATTCAGTAGTGGGAATGAAGAGAACAAAGATGGCCTAACATACTGGCACCGTGTTGATGTTCTGAGATTAACGGTTTCGAATACAAACATCTTAGAACATCATGTTCTTGGTATTTGGGCAAAAATCCCCCAAAAGGTCATTCAAAAACAGCATTTATTACAACATGTTTACATTTGTAAATTGTTATCAACACTCTTCTATCAACCATACTGGTAAATGATTCAGTGCTACAATAATCATTTTTTACTAGTACAAACATACTGGTAAGTGATTCAGGGCTACAATAATCATTTTTTACTAGTACAAACATACTGGTAAGTGATTCATTGCTACAGTAATCATTTTTTACTAGTACAAACATACTGGTAAATGTCAAAAATGTAGGTCTTCATTTGAGCAACAAAAGAAAGATATGTTCATATTTATCTTTGTGGTATGTTTTTAAATACCCAAGAGATTTATTTATAAGTTACCTTCCTCCCAAATGCCACATGCATACTATTTCTTACTTATATTGATGTTGTAGTAATTTATACCATTTTTCTCATCAGATTTCAGCATTTATTTCATACTTTTCTGTATTTATTTCATATATATATATGTTTTGAAATTACTATAGATTTTGTTGTCCATGGATTAAGTGTACATGCTTTTTGTAAAAAGTAATTTCCCTTGCATCATAATTGAACATTTTTACTTTTCATACAAAAATTACCTTTGATTTCTTTCATAACTGTCAAACTGCATATTATAATTACTCTAATATATATTAAGACTTTGATAACTCAAATATAAGTCACTTAAATACTCTGCATCACTCAAATACTCTGCATCACTTGATTGACTTTACTCATCCATGTATAATCCATTGTTATTACTGCAGCTTCAACAAACTTAAAACAACCAAACACTTGAGCCAAAAATGTGGGTCTTCAACCCTTGAGCCAAAAATGTTGGGGCCTTCAGCACTTTAAGTTTCTTAAGTTAAACTGTATTTGCCTCTCATTTTTGGGGGCCTTGATTTTTCCTATAACCTTTCAGATTTCCATATACAGTAAAATCTAATGGAAAGGTCACTTTGTATTTGATGTAATACCAGCACTGTGTGCTTAAAAATTAGGATCTATGTAAATTTATGAGATTAATGCACACCAACAATGTCCCATCATACATACATGTACATGCTAGAAGAATTAACTCCCTTTGTGAAAACTCCACTGGGGAGGTTCATTCATCGTCTCAATATGGTCATTCTCAGTAAAGATCCATTTTTGCAGCTGATCTTGATCCTGAATATTTTGGTGCTACTTCATAATGAAATTTGTTGAACCTCACAGTGTCAACGTTTACAAAAGGACTTATTCTAGAAAAAAAATTTATCGTACTAATTTTTGAAAGGTATCAGTTTTGGTTTTCTGAAGATTCAGCAGTTGTGATTCAACCCACCAAATTAAGTGCTAAAGATACACCAGATATGCAAGGTGGTATGTTGAGAAAATCATTATGATCTATCTTGATTTTAGCAACTACATCCATCCCGCAAGATATGCTAGGATCAGGACACAAGCACTTATAAGTAGCTATTTTCTATGCAAATTGTGACCAGAATTGTGTGCATATTAATGCATGCACAAGTATTATGTCAAATACAGTAGGTCTTTTGCCTGTTTGATATTCACATATGCCAGATGTTAAATTTTGTCACATGTTGAACATGTCTTGAATTTCATAATTTACGTTGAGTGTCAAGTCTTATTTCAGATTAATGCAAATTTATGAAACTACATGTATTTACATGTCATTTACATTGAGATGACCTTTTAAATCTCTATTTTCATTTGAGTAACATTGATACTACCATTTTCAACTGTAATTAAATTTTTTAAAGCTTTGTTTTCCACAGGAAAAACATAATGTTAAACAAATAACTGTTCTAATTTCTTGCAATATTTTTTAATTAGTTTTACAAGATACTCTATTTAGTTAGATCTAACAATTGCATATTTCATTTATGGGATTAGCGCTGAATTAATTTCACATTAAGTTTTGACATCATTTGATAACTTTTGTGAAGGATACCTTTATTTAAATTTTGCTAGTTTGGAGTTAGAAACTGCTTTCCAATGGAACTTAAAATTAAATAGCTATCGGGGTATTAAAAAATGAGGGGATAAAAAACAATTGTGATCTTTTTGTCAGATATAATGAATTTACTTTGGCACTGATAGTAAGACATTGTAATGTATTAAATATATCTCACCACTTTTTCCATCTTCTGGAATCTTGTTTTAATTCTTTTTTATTGTGGATTGTCCACAAGTTGACGAAATGTAATGGAATATTTTGGGCACTTAGAGGTTTCTATTTGTTGAATATCAAGGTTACATATGGCAACAAATACATGCATTACGGGCAGGGTACATATCATTTATTTTTCCAGAAAGAAGAATTTGGGCAGAGATAATACAGTTAACCAAATTTGTCACTCAAACCTTAACACATTCCGATAGCTATGGACCGCCGACCAGTACTATCACCGGTAAAGGTGTGATCATCATGGCAGCTTGTCGGACTTTCGGGTCTAATGTCTGTCACATATTAGACTGCCACTATATTTCATATACTAATTAAAATCGTCATAACATAAACATTTTTTTGCAACCATTTTACATTAAATATATATTATGCACTAAAAAAGTCACACCAGTTCACATGGGGTAAGTGTCAGCATAAAATACTTTGATTTTTTATGATGTGCTATGCTAATGAGTAGGGCGTGGTTATCTCTGCTCTGGCAGTAGGTCAGTTCATTACCTTGTCAGAATATTCAACTTTAATTTTATTGATAATGCATCATTAATGCTTGTTAATCATGCTGGTTAATGGAAATATTTCAAAGTTTAATATGAAGCAACAATATTGACATTCTCAGTAAGGACAAATATGTGCTGGTCTTTTTGGATTTTGAACAGAAGTTTTTTAAGTTCAAGATATTTCTTGTTGTACATACATACCGTATATACTCACGTATAATTTAGGTCCAAATGCAAACAACATAGACCCTGATCTGCCGGCGCATAATGCACCAGCAGATCAGGGCCTATGTAGTTTGTTCTACTGATTAGTCCTTACAAACTGCATAGACCCAGATCTGCCGGCGCATTATGAGACGGCAAATCTGGGTCTATGCAGTTGGTATAGACTTGTACGCGAGTATAGACGGTACATATGCTGTGTTTTGTTTGTAACACTCAAATAACTATCATTGATTACCATTTGTATTATTGTGTTATAACAGAATGTGTATTAACATTGTTGTATTCTATATCAAACAAGCTGGTTTTATATTTAAGCAACATTTTGGTGCTATTTTATATATTGTATAATATATGTAATACAGTAGTCTCATATATGTGTAGATAGACCACTCAAATAAAATAAAACTGTTCATATGTTATTATTTAACAGTTGTACGGCTTTCGTTTCGTTACCATTATGTGTATAGGGAAAGACTGAACCTAATACTTCTCCTTTAACTATCCACAAGTCAATAATCCCACACTCTTAATATGATACACTTTAATGTTTATTCATTTATATCGAATAGTGACAGGTGGTAACATATATTGGTCTTTGAGGTACATTAATAGACGACCGAATAACCCTTACACTTACCAGCCATGTAGTCGAATCCAGGACAGAAGATTTATGTTTGTTTGTTTGTTTGTTTGGGGGGGGGGGGGGGGTTGTATTTTTTTTAACGGCCCTTTTAACACATTATTGGCTATAGCATGCCGAGGAAATGGGAGCTAAGTACCTTTCCCAATGAGACACACAGGCAGCCGACCTGGACTGGCCAAGGGTATCGAACTCGCGACAAGAGTCCGACGCTCTACCAACTGAGCTACCGCGGCTCCCATGCGACTGAACCGGTACAAAAAGAGACGAGTGTCCACTTATCCGTTCAGATTTTATTATGACTGCAGTTCATTGGTTTTGGAGTGTACTTTAGATTTCATGCTTTATATCTTTTAACTGTTCAGCTGATAACATACCTAGACCCTTTTCCAAGGACGTCGGAACCGACGATGCTCCAAATGTTTGGTAAATTATGAATATACAGATTGGTGGTCACCCAACTCCGTTTAGAAAATTCACCCCTTTCATCAACCGCAAATATAATATCGTTTCGGCGACCCTGTGTTTGATTGAATCTGTACCATACTGTACCTGCCATTCACTATGCGCCAACGGCCTTTGATTGTTGGCAGCCTTATTTAATGCTAGAGGCAAACACGGGCTTGGAACCTAAAAAGAAGTGAGTTTGATCTCCAGCATCAGCTGGTGTAGGATTAAGTGGTCTTACATGCATGTGTGACGTTAGTGTGTACGTGTCTGTGTATCTATCTATCTGTCTGTCTGTATGTCTATCTATCTATCTATCTATCTATCTATCTATCTATCTATCTATATATCTATCTGTCTGTCTGTATGTCTATCTATCTATCTATCTATCTATCTATCTATCTATCTATCTATCTCTATTTCTTTCTTTCTTTCTTTCCACTTACCAATGTATTTTTATGTCATGCCTTTGATATGGAGGGGGAGAGGAAAAAGAAAGTTTTGGGTGGACTATTAATTATTTTCTTGCTTCAATACAATATATTCTTAAATCTTCACCAATAAACATATTTTCGTGCTACTACATGCCACGATCAACATTCTCTAATTTTGTCATCTCCCTCATTTTGAAGGAGAAAGAGAGAGAATCTGAGGCAGTCGGAAGGACCCAACATAGTCATACGAACATGGAGTCTTTCCATCCAATTTACTTGCATTTTAACAATGGTTTTCACTTACAGAACACGAGTAATTCGAATATATTAGCGTTATGTCATCGATAATTAGACAGGTATTTCTTGATGTGGCACTTTTTGATAGTCTAAATGGACCATTTGACTACAGTCGTAAAAGCAGGTGTTAACATTTCTAGTCCACATGGAGAAATGTATCAAAGTTTGCAAAAAATCACGCTTGCGCTGAATTTCCGTCAGACACATATATCTGCTATCGATGCCGCAGCTTACGGTAATGGACTTTGAAGCGTCGACTAATCTTATTATTTCTTCTTGTGTCCTAGTCTGTTTTCAATCAAATGCGATTGTTCTGTTTTGGTAAGTTTTTCGGCCGACATGCAGCTTACACTGAAGTTCTTCTGTATTTATGTATTATCAGGGACCTAGGTAGCTATAGTACTCTAATTTATTGGTAGTATCAATCTTTTGCCTAGCAGATATTTCAGACAACCGGTAAATTTAATATTTTTTCGAGAGATTATAACGTTGTGGGACAGTTCCTGGACCAAACCAGAAAAATGCTAATTTTGTTTGTTTGTTTGTTTGTTTGTTTGTTCACGCAGGACTCTAATTCCTTGTTGCTGAGTATGTTTTTACTGTTCGAATCCAGTCATCGGATCGGCCCAGGTCGCCTTCCTTAATGTGTCCCTGGGCATGGTACTTTACTGGCATCGGCACGATATATAACCTTTAACTGTTACTGTGCCTTAAAAGAACAAAATCCGAATCCATCCGTGATGTGTGGACTCGAATATACTTCCTTCCGTCGCTATATAGCCTTTTAATTTTGTATACTATCAGGAAAGAGACATAGATGGATTAAAATGAAAATGTATTAACCTGCCTTCTGAAGAATTTGTCTCTTTTGTTGACAATGATATGTTCTATAATATGTGTATTTTTCTCAGTCTATTTTTTTAATAACAATAATAATAATAATCATTCAAGATGCTCATGCTGACCCACGTGTGTACAGCCTTTTAGGACATTTGACACCCTTACAGATTTTAAGGCTCTTTTGTCGACCATCTGTCTTAATTTCTCTAAGATGATTTCAACTGTTTTGAGGTGTATAGCATGTCATAGGCCACGAATCCATAAGACAATTGATAAACTATAATCCGACCATTATAAAAATTACGTTCGATATATAAACAATTATACATATGTGGTGGTGTTACTGCACTGAAGATAATTCATTGCATGTATTGTTTAATATATTCACCGATAATAAGCTGCCTAATTTATCACATTTGTTATCCTCACGCTTTTCCAAAATTGTGATCGCCTCCATCCACCTGTCTGACCGTCCCTCCGTTACGCTGCCTACTCCAGTTTTAGACAAATATAAATGAAACCTGGAGTAACAGTTCCACCATGATGCAAAATGGTGCAACACGTCCTTTGTTGCCAGTTCTGACCCGTCGGGAGGGTTCAAAAGACCATCAGGTCAAAAAAGTGTAATTACAGTCAATATATAGTTTTTACTAATAATGTATGTATATATATATATATATATATATATATATATATATATATATATATATATATATATATATATATATATATACTGACATTGGCCGCTAAGGTCTTAGCCGTCATAACTTGTAAACTATCGAGATCCTCGCCTTCTGACCATATATATATACTTACTGGACATGACATGAATTCAGATATGCAACCGATATTGTCCGCTGTGTCTGTTTTACCCAACCACCCCCATGGACTTATCCCATAGGCTATTAATTAGAAATTATCAAGATCCCCACAAATACAACCACATACTGGACATGAAAAAAGAAAAAACACAAATGACAACTTTAACACCTGGGTCAATCCTAACCCTCAGGGACTTAGCCAAGAAGCTCGGTTATGGGGTGGTGGTCAAAACGGGCAAGCGTGGGGACGTGTTTTACAAACACTAAATTATAGTTAATTGTATGGGTGTCAGAGTTAAGGTATAAACGAACATATAAGGTAAGTTGATGCAACAAAGGTGTCTAGTTCTGTAGATTAAGACAATAAATTGCTGCCAGTTGTGGCAAAGCGAGGCTATGATATGTTCTCTACGATTGTATTACACAAAACATGCATGCACTCCTGCATGAACTGCGATATGATCGCTCAGGTACCAAAAGAAAACAATTGGAAAAAGAAATAATTCCCACGTTTAGTAATGTTTTTCTCAAGATAAATGCCTCTCTTTTTTAAAAATTAGCAATATCTTTACATATAGCAACAGGTGTTTCACTATGTTTCAAATTTTTTGATAAAATAAAATTGTTATCGCAAAGATCTATATATATATATATATATATATATATATATATATATATATATATATATATATATATATATATATATATATATATAATAAAAACAGAAACGATAAAGATGAATGAGTAATTGGAAAATATGGCAGATTTCTAAGAAGAAAAAAAAACAAAAAAAACAACAACAAAAAACGCACGATTATATCTGGTTTAAATCTGGAGCATATATATTCATTTTTTAAGATAGACACAGAATGAACGGATGGATACAAGGACAATCACACTATCAAATCAAACGAAACGTTAATTTTTTGTAGACCATCATGTTCATAGAATCATAATGATACAATCTTCCACGTCGCAAAAAAAAAATATAAAAAATGCCACTCCATGGATACAGTCTATAGATACCCAAACACAGGGACGGATTAAGACCTTTAGAGGCCCTAAGCACTTAAAAAATTATGGTGCCCCACCCCCATATATATATAATTAAAAATAAAACTATACTAAACCGTAATTTCTCTTTCTTTTTTTTTGGGGGGGGGGGCGGGGGGCCCCTGCTTTGCTGGTGTCCTAAGCACGTGCTTAGTCTGCCTATGGGGGTAATCCAGCACTGCCCAAACAGAGTTAGAAAGATAAAACTAGAAATGTGTTCATGGAAGACCAGTGCCTGAAAACTGACCTAAACGCAAAACTCAATAAAGCTGTGACGGACGGACGGACGTATACACGGACAAGAGTAGCACTATATGCCCTACTACTGTCGTGGCCGGGTTTATAAAAAAAAAAAAGAATAAGAAGTGGAAGAGAAAAACATGAAAATCCAAAGTAACGAATAAATCACATAGAGGGTGCACGACTAATGGTTTATTATGTGGAAAATGCAGAGAAAGGGATTGGTGGGTGATGGTGATACCGCCTTTGAATGATCAGCGGAATAAGGGTGCACTTTGGACTTGACCCAATGCTACGGACCCACCTCTCTGATGAAAGTTATATATGAAAGTGTACGGTAGAGAGTCCCGGCAAGACTCCAAGAATGCTACAACAGCACCAATAACAAATCCGATGCGCCAAAGCCCTTACAACACATGTATATCAGTTGTATATATCCGGATAAAAGCACAGTTCATCGGTGAACAACCTGGCATGAATTTGTAACCATACAAATATATCGATACGTTTTTGGTGAAAATATGTCTTAAAATAACGACTTTTGTTTTGCTTTTACGTTCTACATTCCAAATGCCCCCTTGTTAATCGTATTCAAGGGTTACCTACAAATGGAAGCTGAAATCTCAGTCTAATATTCGACAACGGGCATGTCTGTTGTTGCACTTAATCATCATGTACCGCGCTTATGTAATAAGGTATTGTCTACGTACGAGAACCAAGTTCAACCATCAAAAGTATATTAACCAGTATCAGGTCACAGTTAACATGTAGCATACATGTTTTCCCACACATGTATATCTAGTTTTAACTTATTTTATTGCTTGAAACAGTGTATTTGTAATTGTAGGGAGATATAGCTCAAACAAACTCCAGTCTTCCTATAAAGCTTGTCCCCCCCCCCCCCCCAATAATTACTTTGCAAATAGTAAATAATAAATAACAGAAGCAGAAGATAAATTATTACAACAGAAAGAGGCTAACAATGACAAAAAAAGGATCGATAACAGCTAAAGAAAAAGATGATTGTAGGTGATTGACCCATGTGTGTGTGCGTGTGTGTGCGCGCGCACGCACCCTTATGGTCCTCATATATATATGGTGTTTTGTTTACAGTTTCTCAAACCATGACCGGGGGTCCCGGGTTGCCGAGTGGTCTAATGCGCTCGCCTTTACCGATCACTGCCATCTCACCACTATCCTCGGCCAATGTGGTTATGTGAGAAAGTTTTCTAGTAGCTTCCTTTGGGTCGGTGGTTCTTCCCGGGATTTCCCCGGTTCGTTCGTTCGTTCTTTGGATTAAGTTCGTGTGCGGCCATTCTGCCATGTACGAATTTCCCCGGGTTCTTCCTCCACCAGATATGCTGGCCGACATGTATAGTCTATCATGTGCTGGAAAATGTCGTTAAACCCATAAAACCAAACCAAACCATGACCCGTCTAATGTGAATTATGGACCATGTAAAATAAAGAAGAGAAATTATGAAGTTCTAAAGATCGACATGTGCATAGGATGTGTTAAACAGTCAAATATATCAACTGTAATCCAATATGGCCAATTACGTCATTTTGAAGAGAGCCCAAATTTTTCAGTGGAAAAAAAAAATTTTGGAGGATGGGGTGTTAGCTTCAGGAGTTTTCCTAGTTCCAACATATATACATGTAATATAAACTACATGCACATATTACAGTGTCATGCACAATGTCTGACGTGGCTGATTTAAGTTAACTGTCAAAACAGAACGTATGCATGATTTTATGGCTGCTCTATTTCATTCAGGGATTTCTCGATAGCGGGTTGATCCAGGTCCCGGATAGGGTGATAGTTAAGTCACTCGATTTGCACATTTAGGGTTCTAAGTTCGATCCGTGGTGTCAAAAAGTTAAGGGCATCTGTGATCCATTCTTGAGGGCGGAGGGGCACTCAGCTGCCCCTCCCTCAAGGGCTATTGTTCTATGTAACCCTTGCCTTCGTCATTGCAATTACATGCGAAGTCGAAATTGTGCGAACAATAAATGCATGACGCAGTTAAAATATCGAAGCGCATGAATTGACGTCAGTTGCCTGCCTGCACTTCGACAGTATGCACTTCGACAGTACGCCTGCGCTAGTCGTGGATTGTAAGCACCATTTTTACTTTGGTTTATTATGGTAAGACTGGGCACTAACGTATTATTTCAATTACATTGTTGAAAAGTTAACCAACTTATGAGAGAGGACGTTTGATTTATGATGACATTTTCACAAATACTGGATGACAATAGTGCAATTATTGCAATTTAACTTTGTACGTGTTTTATAGTCGAAACTACATACGTGTCTACCAGTGAGCCAAGCTGCCTCAACGTCAGACAAGCTTAGCATTCCATGAGTAGTTATGTAATAGTTCACTCCTCGATGAGATTTGTCAGCGACCCATTAGAATTTCGAATAAACAATTATTCACTGAAAGCTGCTCGTAGATGGTAGAGCTAAGTGGGTTGCCAACCTGAGGCAAGTAATAATAGTCCTTGATTAGCTCAACTGATACAAAAGAGTCACTGAAAAGTGCCAGCAACTTTGGAAGTATATAATAATAATAATAATAATAATAATAATAATAATATTAACAATAACAATAATAACAACAACAACAACAATACAAATATCAAAAGCAATACTGAGGACATTTTTTATACTGATTTAATCACATAATTTAAATATTGAGAAAATAAATTATATCACTGTTATTTAGCGTCAAATATGGAACAATTTACGATAAATTTTTATTTTAAAAATATTGTCTCAACAATCTGTTATTAACATTACACTGGTATCATATGAAATAGTAATAAATTTATCGATGAAAGTTTATCGATGAAAGTTAATTGTGGACATCCTCAAGAAAAATGCGAGTCAACCTAGTTTGGATTTGTATGATAATTTATGGCGGACTCGAATATGTGGTAAGGTCGACATGGTTGATATGTCTGCAATTGTTGTGTTCAAGTTTGTTCGATCTCCGTTACTGAGCAATGTTTCTACTTATCTATAGTAACTGTGGATTTTCCCTGTTTATGAAACAACACTGTCTCTCCCTCTCGCTCAAAACTGGTATTAAATAGCATACAGTTAACAACACCTTGAGCGGTATCAGAATAATACACTGTGTTATCTATCAGATTTATAAGAGACTTCTTCAATAAATATCAACTGTGATATATAGATCACTGACGTCACACACACACACACACACATATATATATATCGCACACAAATACATATATATATATATCAGAAATATATATAATGTATATGTATATATATCACATATATATCACACACACACACACACACACACACACACACACACACATATATATATATATATATATATATATATATATATATATATATATATATATATATATATATACTGGCGATCAAAAGTGACGTATGATATGAGTTATGATATTCGTGTATCCTATACAAGTACACTGTACATAATCTATCCGGGTAAAGTTGTTCACATCGAGAAAGTAGAAAATCGACCAAATATATTACTTGTTTGACCGAATATACTTATTACTATACCTATAAAGGCGCTTAGCATTTACCTTCTGTAAAACTCTCTCTCTCTCTCTCTCTCTCTGATGTAATGACCTATCGCATGCTAAACTTAACTGAAATTTAGTTAGATAGGGCAGCGTAAGCTGAATTATAAAACTACACACTGTTAAAAATTCGAAGTATCTCGTTTTGTTTTTGGAAAATAAAACTCGCATTTTTTGGAGAATAGAATAAAACTCGCATTATTTGGAGAATAAAACTCGCATTATTGTGCAAGATCAATGGGATGTATAAAGCATTATTTTTCTTTATAACTTTGCGATTAAAGATAGAAAGAAAGAGCGGAGACGTAATTAAAAAAAGACGTTAATAAGACCACTTATATCTTTAGATAATATTGAACCATTTTTGTTTTAACAAATTAAAATGTATACGTCGTATAATTGCCTATTTCAAAACTATATCAGTCATCACAAACACCAACGATCACTGTATTTAATATCAGTCATCACAAACACCAACGATCACTGTATTTAATATCAGTCATCACAAACACCAACGATCACTGTATTTAATATCAGTCATCACAAACACCAACGATCACTGTATTTAATATCAGTCATCACAAACACCAACGATCACTGTATTTAAATGTTTGGTAAATATGAAACCTATTTAATTGAAAACTAACAACCTAATATACACGAGCTCTTTTATTACAAGGGCACTCTAGGTCTCTTTTCTGCCCGAAACGATAAAATCAATGGCGCGAGAAACTAACTTAAAATTAAACGTAAACAGTGGCTTCCGTTATAAAGTAACGGTCTGGGTGCTGCCTTATTCCCATTAATCAAATCTTTAGAAGAGACATCAATTAAAACAGTCAACACCAGCCCCCTCCTTCCCTAAGGCAAATGATTTGTATCCACAGACAACGGGATTTGTTGGATGAAATATTCTCACAGTATTGCCCCCGTTAACCTAGTCAATTGTTGTTGAACAATGCCATGTTTCTTTACAGATGAACTGCACACTTGTAATCCTTTTCGGATAGATATAAATAGATAGATAGATGAATGGATACATGCGTGAATTCATGAATGAATGGCTATAGTTATACGGATAGAAAGACGGACGGACGAATACATATTGCACATTCTCGTCTGTGAAACAATTTTACAATGAATTATCACGTTTTCTCTGACCGTTAAGCCACTCATATGATGAATTGTTTTCGATCCCTTGTGTATGTTTTCTAATTCTCCATATTATGAATCAACCAAACATGATAACAGAGAATGATTTTTTGTTATGGTTACTTACTATTCCTCTCTTGGAAATGTTACGAGGAGTAGCAAGTGTACTGTTGATACACATTTTTATTAGTCACACACATACACACACACTTTCACCACAATTGAACATTGTGGTTGTAGTCGTTTTCATTCATATTGTGCTTCTTATACATTACTTTATCTTATATATATATATTATTCGTCTGATAACGTCATCATCATTACTTCTTGACTTCCTTTCTAGTCCGTTGTCCATTTTGTGATTTAAAAATGTTAAGAAAAGTTCATCTTTGTGTCCACATCGTCTGTTTATATCAAAAGGATTGAATACATAATATCTATTGCTCCTTATATATATGTCAAATTAAAAATGTCCACGCATCTTCTTACTTTGAAAAACTTGTGATTATTATTAGTAGTATTATTGGCATCATCATAATTATCATAAATCCTACAGACATGCTTTTAACATCATATCCTACTGAAATCACGATTAGCTAAGAACAAAAATAATAATAGGTGAAAGCACCACCGCACGCCAAGCGTTGCGCGTTAAAAAGATTATCCCTGTAATACACACCAAGTCGACACTTTGCAAATGTCAGCTGTGTACATGTCGGTAATACGGCTCTCAACGTGTTGAACATGTGCGTAAATAAACCTAAGTACTAAGCAATGTGTACATGTACACAGTGGGGCGGCTTCAGCAACAGCGCGCACCTGCAGCAGAACGCGTATTCCAAAGTTTTGAAAACTTGAGCAAAAAATGATAAAACATGTTTGATGAATTAACAGATTTAAATATATCGTTTAATATCAAGATTATAAAATCATATGAGTCATAATTTCAGGAAAAGCACTGTGTAAGAACGTTTATTTAGTAAAACTGAAGTAGCCTAAATTTAGATTGAAAGGAGGTCACCTATGACACATAGAGTTGAATCAACCAATCAGAAATGATCTAACTTCTCACCTGGTCCACCCCTGCGCAGACCGATTGCGCACAGAGTACATACGTTGTCTAGATTCTTTATATCATTCCTTGCATACCAGCAAGTCCGTGTTTTTACTTCTAACTTTTTTAACTAAGAATTTGTAAGTGGTTTAAAGGTACAGAGGACTATTAATTAGGTGAGTATTAACCATAGTTGTGAAAATGTCGTTATATTACGTTCAAGATTAGCTGTTTTCTGCCGGCGCGACCGAAATGTCTGCACAAGTTTCGAATCCCTCGAATTTTTGTCATACTTCGCGACCAACTTCCGGTCGAATACCAAGTCAGAAATTTTGCCACACTGAAGGACGAACATAGTTCGGCTATTTTGGATTTATATTCACTGTACATCACAAATTTACCATGTTTATTGAGGCTGGAAGTAGTTTTGTGATGTGTGCTGGGTTTGACCCAGTTCGGATCGTTTTCTTGATGGCTGGCAGAGAAGGCCTGGCGT
Source organism: Margaritifera margaritifera (assembly GCA_029931535.1). Lineage (NCBI taxonomy): Eukaryota > Metazoa > Mollusca > Bivalvia > Unionida > Margaritiferidae > Margaritifera > Margaritifera margaritifera. The sequence continues at coordinate 230,587 of JAQPZY010000923.1, forward strand.
TATGGAAAGCGGGATTTGCAGGGGTGAGTTAGGCTGGCTGCACATAGAGTAAAGGCCTGTGCAAAAAGTAGGACATGCCACCGCTGTCAAAGAGGTATCATTTTTTTGCGGGAAACCATTATTATCTGTAGGAACCAAGTTTTGAACCTATTTTATGCAGGAATTTAAAATTCAGCTAGACAGGGGAAACAATTACCAGGTGTTTTGCTGTACAAATGTGTTTGTGTGCAGAGGTAGGCGGATATGAGAGACAATACATGATGCTGTTGTATAAAATAGAAGTTTGTTGCCCCCTGGACTTGTAAAGAAATTGATATTAAAATATATTAAATTTTCAGTGCAAGTATTTTTTGGTATTTATTTTGATTGTAGACTTTTACTTTTGTGTGATTTTTTGTTACAAATTGTGCTTGTTTTACGTTTACCAACGGATAAAGTGACATATAATGTTAGGCCCAGCAAATGCCGAAATTAATTTCGATGTGAAAACGGGACCAAAAAGTTTTAACGTCACCTTAACGCTTCATTTATTAAACTGTGTCTCAGTAACTGTCGTTTGTGTAACTTTATAAAGTTGCACTGTTTGTTATAGTCTTACTTGAGGCATGATTATGAAACATACATCCTTGGCTAATCCAGTGCCAATTCTGCACAAAATGTATGTAACTGTGAAATAATTCTGTAAAGATGTCTTAATTCAATACTAAATGTACATGCATGGATGTTTTAGGGGTCTTAAAGGGGCCAGAACCAGGTGCCAAGTCAGATGTGAATTGGCCCTTGCGCCAGTGTAAAATGTTTAAAAACCATACAGAATTCCCAATTTTAGCAATGTACTCCTGAAATTTGATGCCCCCACCTCCCAAAAAGAATAAAGGGCTCGGGCCCCATTCCCAATCACCAAACTCCAAGATCAACAATATACAAGAAACTGCACTCAAATAACACATGGATATAAATGTTAGATTGAAGTGATGTCTTCAAATGCCTGTAATAGTCCTCCGTTGTAATTAAAACTATTTCAGAATAAGGCAGAATTTCTAGTTTTGCAATTTATTTCTGAGTGTTTTCAGTTAATTTTGTTTTCATAATTGATGAGATAAAGCCCCATTCCCAATGACCTTTAAAGAATCATAAGAACAGAAATATACAAATAGATAAAGGTCATACTATGTGCCCATTTCATATTTGTAGCAACAGGAAAAAAAGAAAATAAAGTAACCATTATAATCTGTGGAAAGGCACACTTAGCATTCTATTTCTTGGAAATCTCTGATTTAGATGCAATCTAAAATGAAGATGTCAATCTTTGACGACCTTTTTTTTTTATATATAAAAATGAACTGCCAGTAGCAAATACAGCCATTATCTATACCTGGAGGGCAGGGAAATGATTTATATTTCCTACATATTGAGTAATTACTTTTTGCCAGATAATATATATGACAGTAAATGAAGGGAAAAAAATTAGTGCAATATGGTTGATCTTTTAACCCCTTGGGGTTCATGAGGACTTGGCTGGACTAAAACTGAAATTTTGGTATTTGAAAATTGGGTGACTGTTGTGTGCCAGTTTTTTCCTTGAAGATGGTGACAACCACTAGTATAACATATTTGAGGTTGTATCAGTGTTGTTAAGAATACATTTATTTACAAAGGAACTTGTATACAATTTAAATTTGTCTGTGAATGTCACTTGTTATTACTTTAAATTTGAAAGGAAGAGAGCAGCTATTATAAAAAAAAAAAAAAAATTGTGAAGAAAAGGGGTAATTATTTAAGTTAAACAGTTCTGGAATTTAACATTCCAGTGTACAGGGTCGATTCTTGGGCGCATAACTGGCCCAATCGAAAAATACTGCTGTGCTGCATAAAAACTGTGATGCACTTCCAGGACTTTAATGTGCCACTACTTAACGTTTTTCTGAGCAGTACACAAGGTTCTTGTTTGTGTTTTGAAAGTTGTAGCCCCAACCTCAAAAAAATACTGTGACATTTCAGGTGTAAAACTGGTATACATGTTCGGAACTCTAGAAAAGCAGCTCATTTGCGTGTTTTACCAATAATATGATCCTCTTTTGTCCTTTGCTGTATATCTGGGCATTAAGCATGTATTTGTGGTGTCGCCAGTATTAAATGTCCTCAGATTGCTGTTGCTCTCAATGTTCTCAGTACGCACATACTCTCTGATTTTGACGCTTGGAATTTAAATTTGACCTGTTTATGAAGCATGGAAATCTCAGCCTGTGTGTTTTTATGATTCGTGTTGGTTTGGGCCGGATCATCAGTCTTAAATTACCCTTGATTCGCCTCGGGCATAATTTCGTACTGCTCGCGTACTGTCCCTAATAGTTTGCGTGATCAACATTTGCTAGACTGCTGTTTACACCTTTTCGGCCAATATTATCACACCAATATAAAATCAATATGAACTGAGCGGAGCTAACAGGTCACTGATGTCACGCTTATGTGTGCATAATTGAATCAGGTTAGATTGTTTTGAGATTATATTTGACGTTTATGATTGTTAGAGGAACATCAAATTATAATCAATTAGACAAAACTGGAAAATATGGCGGCTCATAAAGCCAGTTGTCAAAGGTAAGTGGACAAACTTGAATTGTGTTTTATTGGCGATTAATTTTCTTCAGTTGGCAAAATGTTAAAACATTGGGGTGTTTTAATTAATGTCGATGAGAGTAAGATGTTAGCTTTTGTGTTAATTTTCCATTCAGAGAGTAAGGTGTCAAGTTAGAAAATAAGTTTTGTGTTCTGTTGTAAATATGGATGCTAATTTGATGATCATAAATGCCATAAATGACATCACTGTCTATGGAAATTACATAAAAATTCACAGAAGCTTCTGAGATAAAAAAATACAAGTGAAAAGTTTGTAACCCAGTCAGAAGCAAATTATGACTCGGAGGACATATCCATTTCCATTACTGGTAACATTCAGATGATTGATCCTGTATTCCAAATAAATATATGAAAAGATGACTTCTACTATAGAAACTGTTGCTGATTTTTAACTAACCTATTTTTAGGTTTGCTGTAACTATATTATGCAACAACTGTTGAAAACTGTAAGAAAAGTGTTAATATTTTTTGTACAGTTTGAATAGTATTTCGTCAGTATTTTAATCACTTGACATGCAAAAAGAGAAGTTTAAAGTTACTATTTTGAACAGTATACATTTTGAAGTACACTCACTTCTCCATTAGGGCTGGGACGATATGTGTACGAGGCGATGATACATATCACAATGCAGGTGTTACAATACAATAAATGTATCATGATATTATTTCATATATTTCAAAGCAAGTGTTTAGTCATGCAAGTACTCTTCAATTCTTTTGAATACAAAATAGTAGGGTGATGTTGAGTAAGATTTGTTCGCGTATTTGTTTTCCCAGTATGGTTCAGGACAGCTCTACAGACTTTGCATATCGTTTTCATTTTTACTCTATTTAGGACTCCTTTCTGCACATATACAGGGTGACGAAATGATCCTACACGGAAGATGTTGATCCTGTCGGACTGAAAATAGAGGCAATCTCTCCTTCGTCACCCATGTTGACTTGCATGTGAATTGTTGCTTTTGCAAAGTATTTACTGATAAGACAATATACACCCATGAAAGATCAATTCTCCAATCATTGTACATCTTATATTATGCTTTTGAATACTCTTCACAATGGAAGCTGACTTGGTGATAAGACTAAACTTCCTACTTAACAGCTGGTTTTTGACGGAAATCAATATTAGTTTGCGTATTGATACACAAATCGGCGGGTATTAAATGTGATATATCGATGCAGCGATGAATCGTCCCTGCACTATTCTCCATATTCACCAACTTTGCCCTATTCTGCCTGGAAAGAGGAGTCATTTTGTCATCATGGACCCTGTACAACTAGAACAATTTTCAATGGCTTTGCTTTAAATCTCTAAACATTAAACACAATGCTTAGTTGATCGAAGTGATGGTAAGGTACTGACAATCAAGTGTTTTAATCTCATCTACCAAGATCTGGCCTTTGCAACTTCACATAATCCCTTTACAATAGCTTCAACTCTATTTGATAACCTGGCCACTGTATAATTGATACACTGTTTTTAGAAACAGATGAAACGAAAGACAAAATCACTGAAAAAAAACTTGCTTTACAGAATACTCCACTATTCAAGTTTCATGCGTCCAAAATTAAAACATGCCAACCTTTACATGGATTTTGGCATCCCAGAGAACCTAGAGTACAGTTTACAATAGTTAATGCATCTACATCAGTGAGACGCTTATAAAAAAACTATCCAAATGTAACATTGCAATATGAAAAAGCAAGTTGCCTAGTTACAACAGTCAGATTCTGAGATATTGTATCACTTTCATTCATTTGATATGCCAAGTGGTGCTATTATTATATGCAACATCAGTAATCCAAAATGAAGAGAAAGGCAAATGTACTGTGTTGATTTTACTGGTAACAAAACAGCTTTCAAACAGACCCCTGACATTGATTATGAACTATTTAGTGTTTAATCTGCTGAACATCATTAAGACTCGTGGAAGAAACAAATCCACATGAATGTTGAACAGAACCTATGTTGATGCACAATTATTTCCAGAAAGCAAGGAATATACTCTTAAGTATTTGTAAAAAATCATTGTGATGACTTTGTAATACTTATACTAGTGACAAGTGTGATGAATTTATCTGAAAAATATCAGGGACCAATTATTTATATTGGAACAATGAATATAAATTGTAATTCATTGCTCTGTCATCAATAAAAAAAGTTATTCAGTTTGGAGTATAAAGTAATATGGCTTCATTCTTACTCGGTGTAAAAAATACAGTAGTCTGCTACCAGAGGAATAGTTAATATTTTAAGCACAAGTCTTTTTGGGGGTACTTTTGTTATCTGATTTTCATGTAACCACTACATGTAGTAGAGTTATAAAGAAAAAGTTGTGGTCCATGTCAAATGCTTGGTGGCACCTTATGAAAATACTGATGGTCCCATCAGGTTGAATCCTAGATTGAATTCTGTAGTGCTACTTTTTCGAGTATGTACATTTCTTTAGGACAAAATTTGGTGATGGGAATCCTAATGCCAGCTGATGTTTTATTGGCCTGAAGTCATAAGAGTCTTTCTGAATGAAATCCATGAATATTCAAGTTGTAGAATTTCAAACAAACTCTGTAACTAAAAAAAAAAATGGCCGTGTTGATTGCAGAGAAAGCAGCAATTCTTGTTGTGATTATAACTTTACTTTGATTATTATTAGTAGTAATTACATGTTTACATTTTGTTTCTTATAGGGGTTTATGTACAATGGTTTCAACATTTAACATTAGAGCTCTAAATAAGAATTTAAGAAATTGAGTATTTTACTCCCTGATTTGGAATTAAGTGCGTTTTAAAAAATAAATTCAGTGGGGTATTTTGTGAACACTGCAAAACCCGAAAGATGCAAACTTGCTACTAGGGTGAAACGATACACCTGTGCTGCGTATTGATATGATTCACGATACACAGCCTACGACACAATACATTATCGATTCTCAGTTTAAAGAATAAAAAGGCAAACGACTAATAATTATTCATGACTGCTGAAGATTAAAGTAACTTATATGGGGTAGAGACCGTTTTGTAAAGATTCTTCACCTCTTGTATCAATATGGCAAAAGTATCGATGCATCAATATATCTATGAATCATTTCACCCCTACTTGCTACCAGACTTAGTCCTAATCATTGAGATATTAAACGTGCTATTTAAATAAGACTGTGACTAGACTAATTCAGAATGCATTTGAGTATATGACTCCATTTGAGTGCATATTCTCATAGAGAGCAAGTACTATAATTTCAAATGAGCACGGAACATCCGAGACTTGAACTGATAGCATCTACATTATAATAATACACAGGTAACTGAATTACCTATGAAGGTGAAAATTGTCTCATTAACTGTCACAGTCTGTAGCCTTACACAAAAAATATAATGTTAATTTATTAATTAACTCAAACAATTACTTTTTCCTACTATAACCCATGAAATGTATTGTGCAGAATGCAGGGATCATATCCAAGTTCATATTGCTTGAATGCGTGATCATATAGCATGGACTCTGCTTACGGCAGGAGCAATATTCTGAAAATTTGGGACTAAATGCTAAAAATTGAAGTGTGTTTATTTTTTTTGATTTTTTTTTTGGCTGCTGATTTGTGTAGAAGACAGATGGGCTGCTTTTCTAGACTTCTGAACATATATACCAGTTTTACACCCCAAATGTCACAGTAAATATAATCAGTTCATTGTTAACCTAGACGGCTGAAATAAATCATTCACCCAGATACAGACTCCTTTACGTCATTGTATGCCATGGGGGGGGGGGGGTAGACTATTACTGCTATTCGTATTTTCAACAAACACACACACACTCAACATAAATCATAATTCCCAGCATATGGAATATGTTATCTTCAACAAAAAAGTAACATCATTGATGTTAAGTCCATTTTATGAAATGGGAGGTCCCTGAGGCAAGGACTCGCACTGGTAATGGCTTTGGACGTAGTACAGCCTTTCAGATCAAGACTACAGTTTTATTGAAGCCTCTCCATTGTGTAACTCAGTTTTACTGTTTTTCAGGGGTGTTGTAAAATTTTGATGCCCAAGTGCTGAGTAGCAGTGGTTAAGACTATAACTCTTTGGTTAAACACTCCTTCTTGTCTATTAACCCCCACCCTTTTTTTTTTTTTTTTTTCTTCTTCTTGGCTTTTGGTGACACCACTGCCTTTTCAAATTTTCAAACTCGGTATCATTGCTCTGAACCATTTTGGGATCCATATATATGTGATCGTCAAGGTTTTACTGAACTTCAACATTCTAGAGCCTCATGAATGTTACACTTGAAAAGGGTAACTGACTGGTTTGTCAATTTTCCATGTGGGGAAAGGTCATTTAAGCACAATATATTGATATAAACTTATTTTTTTTAATTACAAAAATGCTTATTCCATCTCCTGTTTACTGTATGAACATTGTTAAAGGTGAAAGGTTGCAGTTTATGAGTTCACATGTTAATGGCAGAAAGTATTGTTTATGATTTTACATAGCAATGATATGATAGTTTTAAACTGATATGAAAGGATACTGGAAATATTGGAAGGTGTAGTGGTAAAAGTACGAGCAGTTCATACTTGTAACTATCAGAGTCCACATTATGAAAATGTTTCTACAAAAAGTACTGCATATGCTTTCAGAAATGGGGAAAAGGTCCATTATATATAAATTGTTCTTTGATATTGGGTATATTAGTCTTAAAAAGTAACCCCCTGCTGATGTGGAATAATTAAAAAGTAACGCCCTGCTGATGTGGAATAATTCTGCATGTTAGAGGAGACTAATGGTGACCCAGTGGTTTCTGGGTCAGCTTCTATGGTGTGTCCTTGAGCAAGGTACTTTACTCCAATAGCTTTGGCACAAAGTAACCTACTTGTATTGTTGTGCCCTTTTAAAAAAAAAACAAAGCAAACTTAAAAACTAATTTTTGTGGGGAGTAAGAACCTTTAAAGTTTTTGTTTGGTTTGTCCCAACACAGCTCTTAGCATTTGAAAGTGTAGAGACAATTAAGGGTTGCGGGGATGGCAAGGTGGATGGGGAACAGTAAAGCTGAAAGGATACTTTAGCAGGCCAAGAATTTAAAATACATTTCTTTGAAGCCAGAAGGACTTAGATTAGTGTAGCTTAATCTTCACTTGTCCTTCCCACAAAACAGTGTTGGCTCCCTCTGAAACTTTACTAGCCCTTGGACTGTTGAAATTATGAAAACTATTATTCCAACAGGAAATTTGCTGGTCTGAGTCTGCATAGGGATGCCCCCATCCAACTTAATAGTCAGGGGAGAACACTGCATACAATATTATCATGCATAGGACACCTGACCAAATGAAAAAAAGTAAGCAAAATTTAAATTTTTGAAAGCTTGAAGTCCGAAAAACTCTAAGGTTTGTAATACTTGTATTCAGGTTGGGGGAGGGATGGTTGCATTGGATACAGGTACGGTATAATAATTTCCGTATTGCTACAGGTGATAAGGCCCACTCAAAGAAAAGACTGTTTCCTATTGCACTGGTTTTAAAATTAGGGTAGGCAGGATTTTTTTTAATTTTTTTAAACATTATATATAAATCAATTAATATTGAAAGTGCTTCAAAGTACCAGGCAAAACCGGCTCAATTAGATGCATAAATCAATTTCGGCAATGTGATTTTGTTTATAATAAAAATAAAAAAAAATAAATAAAAATTTGGGGTGGGTGGGGGGAAAAAGTGTTAGTGTTGGCAACGTGATGGTCGGCAGACCAGAAACACATTTTTTTTTCCCCGGCCTAAGGTAAGCTAAAAGTGGCCCCATCATTTGCTAAAAGAAAAAGAAATATATATATATATATATATATATATATATATATATATATATATATAAAGCTAATGACTGGGAATGAGTGGTGGAAACAATAGTCACCAGTCCTCTTTATGTTCCCACTTCTCTGTTTTTACTGGGAATAAGTGGTGGAAACAATAGTCACCAGTCCCCTTTATGCACCCACATGTCTGCTTTGACTGGGAATGAATGGTGGAAACAATAGTCACCAGTCCTTTTTTTGTGCCCACTTATCTGTTTTGCTGAACGTTATCTTATTCTCAGAGAAATATGGTCCATTATTATTAATTGTTTATCCCAGAGAAATATGGTATATTATTAATAATTGTTTGTTCCAATGTTCTTATATTGATGCCGTTCTTTTCAGATGTTTAGGAATGTCCACCACATGGAGCAGTGCAGATGGATCGAATACTTCCGCTAATGGGGCCCCTACATCGGCTCCCACAGCAAAAACAGAGAATGATGATATAAATGATGAAGATTTAGCCAATGATGCTGAGGGAGTGTGGAGTCCTGATATTGAACAAAGTTTCCAGGAAGCACTTGCAATATACCCACCATGTGGGCGGAGAAAGATCATTTTGTCAGACGAGGGGAAAATGTATGGTAAGGGAACAAAAGTTTGATATGTGAAAACAAGTTTTTAAATTCATTCCAATCACACATCGGTGTTTTGCGATGTTTAATGTCAAATCGGAAGGTTTCCTACAATGCATGTATACAGTACAGTAATCTGCAGTTAACTGTAATCCTAGATCATTTTTATCTCTGGTAATATTTTGTTCAGCTCTGATTGCTGCAGAAAGACAGGGCTTTCAACCAAGTTTCAGGATGAGGAGTCTTGGACTCCTCACTCATGGAACTCTATAGAGTCCCTTGGCATAAACTTCTTCCATCACTTTTAAAAGGATAGAAAGGAAAATGAAAAAGTACATCAACGCTGTTTTATTACATATCTGGAGTAATTTCTCAGATGACACACCTTTTCTTCGTGTTATGCATCCTCGCATGACACACTCCCTTTTTATATTTTGTGGTCAGCCATGGCCAATCTGCAGGGCTAATGACAAGACTTAGGTAAACAGGCACGAAGCCAGTGTGACTAACTAACAGTTTATTCTTCTCTTCAAAGAAACCAATGTTCTATTAAATGTGTATGTAAGCTCCTGCGATTGTTGAGCAAATAAACGATGCCCTTGGTTGTTTTAACAGTGTTTAAATTGCAGATGAAGTGTATGTAAATCATGAAAGTAATCAGAGCTTTCACAGAGTTTGAGTCGGACAATTCTGTCAGATCATTAATATGGAATAATAATAATAATAATAATAATGCACTCATCTGCAAACTAGTTTTTCAAAATGAGTTTCTTTACTTTTTCCTGTTCTTTGACTTAACATTGTATATTATGCATTCTGGTTATCGAAGTCTTCAAGTTCAGAATGCTCCTCCATTATTCTGATTAACGTATATACTCATGTATAAGCTAGGTCCAAATGCAAACAACATAGACCCTGATCTGCTGGCGCATAATGCGCCGTCAGATCAGGGTCTATGTTGTTTGTTCTACTGATTAGTCCTTACAAACTGCATTGACCCAGATCTGGATCTATGCAGTTGGTTTGGGCTTATACACGAGAATATACAGTAATTTATTAACGGTTTCATTGTATGGAACTGTAGTGCTTGGCATGCATCACTTTTCACACTAATTTCAGTAATTTTCTCAGTAGTATACAGGACTGTCTGTCTCTTGCGTAGCTCGGCAACCCTCAACAATAATAAAATGATCCGGACTAAACTCATGACAACTGAAGGCTTATTTCCATTTAGAGTGAAAGGATTTTGCTTTCCAGCAGTCGTACACCACTCACAAATTGCTTTTAATGTACCATCTGGTTGCGCTTTTTTGAACCATGAGAACTGCTTCTCTCACTTGGGTCTCCAAGTTCTCACATTGGTAGTTCTACCACCATTTTTATCAGTGTCTTTCACCTTGGTTGAGTTGGAGTTCTCATTAAATATACATTTTGAGTTTGAGTTCTTTTTGTTGTCTTCACTTGTGCTCTCACTTTTATTTTATTTTTCGACTTTTGTTAGCATTGGTGTCATTTTCATTTCAAGTCAGTTTCCCAAAAAATGGAAACAGATTTTGCTGACTTGTTTTTACGAGTCAAAGTACTTGTCTGCATCCTTGTACATAGTGCCTGCTGATACTCTAGTGTCCTAGTCTAAATAACATGTACTTAAGTAGCAGTTATTATTATTATTATTATTATTATTATTATTATTATTATTATTATTATTATTATGGCATATTGATGATTTTACAATATTGTCCAACTTAAACTCTGAGAAAGCTTTGATTACTTTTCATGATTTATTATACACATCGTCACCAATTTAAACACTGTTAAAACAAAAAAAAGGGCATTGTTTATTTGCCGAACAATCACGTGCTTACATATACAATCACGTGCTTACATATACACTCTATGGAACTTCAGTTTCTTTGAAGCCAGATCAGAGAAAGATTAACTGTTAATTATTCACACTGGCTTTGTGCTTGTTTACTCAAGTTTAGCCATTAGCTATTCGATAAATCGGCCACGGCTGACCAAAAATATAAAAAGGGGATCAAAAGGGAGGAAAATGAGGCACTTCATGGGGATACATGTAACGTGTACTTGACACAAAACATCAGGTCCCAAAGAACTTTTTGTTTTAAAAATAGGAGATTTTACATGACGGTGAATGTTTTACTGTGTGTGCAAGTTAATTAGTACTGTGCACATTTTACTACAGTGTCTGAGATACTTCAAACCTTGGGTTGTGGTTGAAGAATAGGTGTTGTAAATTTGCAGGGTGGATTTATAATTTTTTCTAATGTCTGGAACATTAGAAATAGAGAAAGCATGATACATTGTTGATGAAATGGGGCAGTGTCCTTGATGGTACTATATGGCAAATACACACCCAGACTATAGTAGTACTGCATTTTAAAAGACTACAGAAAATATAGATTCTTACAAGTTTAAAATAGATTAACTGAAATGTGAATGAATACACATTCTAATTAGGTTTTGGTCTAATTTCAGTGTTAGATAAAAAAAACAAAAACAAAAAAAAAAACACAATTAGTATCTGTTCTCTAAATATTTGCATGTTTACAACACTGACTTTTAGTCAAAAAACAATAAAAGCTGGTAAGGTTTGTATGTTCCCAGTGGTTCAGATATGGGGCTGAGTATTCTCTAAAGTACTCAAGTACTTTTGTTATGTTGGAGTATGAAGACAGTACTTCTGGCTTTCCTAATTATGAGTATGGGTACTTTTCAAAAAGTACTTGTATGTACAAATGGAGTACTTTCAACATTGCATCTGCATAGAATTCAGAAGCCTGACACTTCTGTTTGGATCAAAGAATGAATCATAATGTTCAGCTATAGAAAAATCCATTGCCCGGATGCCCAGGACAAATTGAAAAAAAATCTGTCAGGCAAATGCACATCACCATGAGCATACCCGGATGGGCAAGCATTTTATCGGATACAATATATATGTTCTTTCTTTGTAGGCCTCTGTAGATGTCCAAATTGTAATGGGATGTTTTAATCCTGGTGATTGTTATAAGTAGCAAGCTTGTGTTTCTTTTAACTGAGAACAAGATGTTGAGAATTTGGTGTACCTAAAAATGTCACTCCGTATCACATTGATAATACTGAAATAAAACCTGATGGGTATTTGTTTACAATACATAACACAGGACTGGGCAAATATTATAAGTCAACTTGGCCTGGGAAGATTGAGCTTGCCCAGAAATACAACTTCATCATATGACAATGAAAATTTTTAAAAAAGGTAAAATTGTGGATGTTCTCTTGAAATTGTTATATTTATCTGACACATAAGCAGGTTATTTTGTTTTCTCTTTTGCCTTTTTTGCACATTAAAACCTTGTGCCAATTATTAAAGTTATCAAAAAAAGATATCTGATTGTACATGCAAATAAATATAGAGATGAGCAAGCACCTTGCAAACTTGAACTTGCTTGAGCCAGATGTGAGCTTGTCCCAGGCGTCGGTCAAGTTGATTTGTCCAGCCCATGTTTTCTGGGATTATATTTTCATCAGTTTAATGTTTGATGAATCAATCTTTTATTTTTTTAAAAATCCATGTAAATCATTTAAACCTTGGTAGTCTTTCTCTTAATGTGAGATCCTACGAAAGTGCTGCAGTTACATGCTGATCGCACACAAATAAAAACCACTTTATTTAGAATCTTTCTGGTAATTTATGAAATTAAAAAACATGATATATACACTTATTTTGTATCTATCTCACATTATCTTAAATATAAATACACTTAGATATTAATATTTTAATGGTTGTACCAGATGGCCTAAAACAAGATAAGTTCATTAGTTGAGCAATAACTTCTTATGCCCTCTTTAGCAGAAGGGGAATGTTTTGCTGCTGCCTTTCTGTACATTTTCATGTCGTTCCTGAATCAGTTTTAGTGTGATAGCAGAAACACTATTAAATTTAGAGCTTCAAAATTTAACACGCTTTATTATGGTCAGAAGTAGGCAATCTAGTTAGATTTTCAGGACATTGCAGAAATTTAGCAATTTCTTTAATACACGTTTTGTTCTTTTTTGCACTTGTACTTTTTTGTCAGAAACATTTTTAGCACAGTTAAGCAAAAACCTTTTCAGGTCGACAGATCAAAACTTGGTTGGCATATTTTTATTCATACATTAGATGACCTAATTAGATTTTCCGGATATTATGGCAGTTGTTTACCTCTTTACATATTTTAAAAAACTTTTCGATAAAAACCTTTTTAGCAGGAGTATTATATATACTCGCCTATAAGTTGGGTCCAACTGCAAACAAAAAATAGACCCACTCTCCTGTTACATATTATGCTGGCAGATCAATGACTATGCTGTTTGTTCTATTGATTAGTCCTGACAAACTTATAAGTGAGTATATACAGTAGTCAAAGTTGAAACAATGCTGTGTGCATTAAATTCAGTACTACTGAAATGATGCAGTTGTCATACATACTGCATCGAAGAGAAATATAACATGTATCATGATCCACGCCTGCTGCTGGCAATAACGGCTCTAATTAGAGACTCAGTTATCCCTCACACTCACCCTCTGCGCAAGAGCTATGCCTTCTCAGAGCACATTTTATCTCTTTCTGAAAGAAAAATGGAATTTTTGGCAGCCAGTGTGCTTGATAAAACAAATTTCATTCAAAATTTTTTTTTGCTCCACTACAAAAATGGCAACAAAGTTGTCATCTGATGTATGGTAAAGTTAGTGTGGTTCCGTTTTCAGGCTATTTGGTAGGGTCTCCGTGTTCCTATAACATTCATTTCTAATATTTTATCTCCTCTTTTTTTTTTTCTTTTTTTTTTTCTTCATATAAAATTAATAGCAAGGTCAAGGTTTACCATCGACTTGTATCATGAAGTGTCTACTGTCGAGAGTTGTAAAATGCCTTTTTTAATATTAATGGCTCAGAGACCAATATTTTTGATCAGTGTTGGTGATAGTGATCATCAGAATAACCAAAGCCCACAGGTGACCGAGTGGTCTAAGGCACTCGCCTTTACAGATCACTTACACATATCACCTCCGTCTGCGCAAATTCTAGCCTTGTCTTAATCAACGTAGGTATGTTAGAAAGCTTGCCAGTAGCTTCCAGTGGGGCAGTTGTTCTTCCTGGGTTCTTTTTCCACCAAATATACTGGCCGCCATGTATGGCCTATCATAGGCTGAAAAATGGCATTATAACCCCTTAAAATCAAACCAAACCAGAATAACCAAAAGCAAATTAGGTTTCAAATGGTAATTCATTTCAGTAAAACAACATATTTGGCAATTTAAAATGTTGGCGTTTGTGCTGTTTGCAGATTTTTGTGTTGAAGTCTCAGATGTTCACTGTTGTAGTTCCTTTTTGAGACTAAGTGATATAAGGAACTAAATTTTCTGACAAAGAACATGCATAAATATATAATTTAGCAATATATCAAAGTTTTGTTATTTTTTAAAGAAAAATTTCAGTAAAAGGGGGAGATTATGAAAGAAAACACTAGTTAATGATTGGTAATCACTAACAATGAATAAGAGCCAGATTCATAACAGAAAATTCAATAATAATAATAATAATATTTCAGCTCCTTTTCTGGTATAAAAGATAATTGAACATGTCAATATTTTTCAGGGCAGAATTTGGCAATTACTTAATATGTGCATAGTTTTTTCTGAATATTGAGCATTATAATTGAGGCTTTGTTACTTGAAAGCCAATACAAGTAACACTGTTATCTTTCATAATCAAAGAGCAATATGGCAAAAGATCAATAATGTACCACTATCTTGTACTAACATCTCTCCCTAACCCAATTTATTTTGGAAGGGCTTAAGATAAGGGCACTCAGCCTAGGGCAACAATCATTTTGTTCTGTTGTTCCTGTGCTCAAGTAGCTAGTGTACCCCATAAATGGGATTATGCTACATGTAAGCTACCTGATCTTATCTCAACTTTTCTTTAGGTACCACTATGAGCCTTAAGGTGTTAAAATCTTTGATATGTTGACTTCCATTTGAAAGGGTGTCAGTTACAGCGCAGTCTGAACCCGCTCAAAAAGAGCTGGACAAACCAGTTCTTCTTGACCCAGCTTGCACTTGAAGATCTTGTAGGCTCCATCCTGATAACAAGGAAGAAATGTATCGTGCAGAACCTGTTGAAGGATATTGATATTAAACCATTCCAAAGTATTCATATTTGTTGAAATATTTATCTTTGAGCTACATAGCTGATGAAAAAAAAAGAAGCCTGGCAAAATACAAATTGCCAGGTGTGAGAATAATAAGGAAGATAAAGAAAGTTGTGGTTTTATAATAATACACAAACTAAAATCAAGAATACAAATAATCAATTTAAGAAGAGTAGAACATCACAAGTGCTGGAGTGTTTAGTGCTTAAAGCATTTAATATGTATGTATTGTGAATAATAAAAGCCCTGGGCTTTGCACTCAATAATATTGTATATGTGCTGAAACTATTTCAAATTATAAATAAACTTGATATAAATAAATTTCAGCTGCTAAAAGAACTGGAGGAAGTAGACTTAATATATCTCACATCATGTGTGTTGTATGTTGTATTTTATGTTCATCGTGAGCTTTTATTCATAGAGGGTTAAAGTTCATGTCCTTGTATTTTATACAGGTCAGTCATACAAAGACATTAACATCAAACCTTTTGCTTTCATCCGTTGTATTTTAATTTAGGTCTGACTGTTAGCAAAATATTCAACATGTCCATTGTGAATGGTATTGTTTGTATATTGCATCTGTAAGCATTCACTAGCCTTATTTTTGTGTGTTTCATGCCGTCCCTCCCTCCGTACTGCATATTATATAGAACTCTTGACAATTTGTTACAAACCACTTCTTGATTTTTTGTTTACCCAAAAGTTGAGTATGTGCCTTCTTGGCTTTGTTACTGGGCTGTGATCATCACTTCTGATTGTGATTGATTGGGAACAAAAGGAAAGAGACTGAACATTTATGCATCTCCTTGATGGAGATTAAACCATGTCAGGCTGGCATTTCCGATGATGCCAAATCAGAAAAAGCAAGCATCTTCTAGAATGGGACTGATCTGTATCGAATGGATGAATCATCTCAGATGGAATGAGGTGATAAATTATACAACTTTTAAAATGAACTTTTTTCAAAATTGTTGGTCGTGATTTCTATATATAAAAAAACATACCTAAAAATCGTTAGCTACTAACTTCTGTTGAAACCCCAGGCCCAGCAACAGTTTCAGCTTGTCCTAGACTGTCATACAAGGGAGTCTCCATTCCAGTTTCGTGCATATTCAGTTTTGTAATCTTAATCCAAATCAATTAGGATTGCACTCTGCATTAACTAGTCCTGGTAGTTTACAGGAATATCGAAGACTCAGATGAATGGCTGATAAAGGTCTCTTCTAGTTGATTTTGTATATTTGGTGCTAAATGCATATATATTGAAGTAGCTTTAATGATTCGTTTGACTCGTGTAAATTCAACCTTTATATAAAAAGCACAATATGGATCTTGCACAGTTTAAATCTTCCGTGCTGTTAGTCTTTATTTGAAGCAAAGTTTCGCTTTTTTGAAAAGGTAGTACAGTTATAACAAGTCAATAAATTGTGAATGAGAACATACAATTTTTAAAGAAAAGTTGATGGTGAAAGCAGATGTAGATGTCTCAAGCTTTTAATTATGACTTCTGGTATTAGTGGGTATAATTTAGAAGTCTAGGTTTATTTCCAAAAAAAATTCACAGGTGTGGACATTTTTATTCATAGGTCTTTTATTTAGGTATAGAAGAGGATACTCCTTTTCTAGGAATAAAGTCATATCAATTGTTACTTTTTTGGTGTAGGTCTTGGCTTGAAATAAGACAATAGATTTCAGATAAGCATTAAATTAGGTTGTTAAACAAAGCACCTTTTCATTATCTCTAATCCAAGGCAAACAACAGAGCTAATGTTTGGTTTATGCAATCAGGACATGCAATTCTTTTTACCACTAACGCCTACACCAGGGATAATGTGGTGTATACACCCACACATAAGGTATCCCATGAGATGATGAGATGTGGTTGTTTAATGCTTAAGGCATAGAACTCGTTCCAGAAGGGTGCAGGTTTGATTCACACCAGTGGCTCAGCCTTGATAGGTTACAGTGGAGTGTCCATAGGCAAGGCACTTTACTTGCCATGACACAATATATAACCTTAAAAAGTGTTTGCCGTGCTGTAAATGCAACAATAAAACCCCCAAGAAACCAAACAGTAGATAGATGAGTAACACAGGTTTAATAGGCAATCTTAAACAAACAAACAAACAAAAAGATTTTTGACCTGGGGTTTTTTTGGGGGGGGGGGGGGTAACGCTAAACTTCATAAAAGTGTTGTCACTAGCTAATAAACTGGTCTATTATGAGATAGATGCAAAATATTGATGGAGATGCACACTATAATATTGTATAGGTAGAGTTGGGGGCCCTGGGTGGCCGAGTGGTCTAAGGTGCTCGCCTTTACATATCACTGACATCTCACCTCCGTCCTTGTGGGTTTGAGTCTTGGCTTGGCCAACTTGGGTATGTGAGACAGCTTGCCAGTAGCTTCCCATAGGTTGGTGGTTCTTCCGAGGGTTTTCCTGGGTTCTTCCTCCACCAAATATACTGACCGCCATGTATAGCCTATCAAGTGCTGGAAAATGGTGTTAAATCTACAAAACCAAACCAAACAGTTCTGGTAGAGATATATCTGCCATTTACTAACGAATCTAGCTGGTTTAGACCTTTTAGTCTAGTTGCATGTGCAACTGTGAGACAGATGAAACAGGTTCGAATCCCAATGGCCACAGTTGGACTTTGTATACCTTCCCCTTACAGTATGATACATACATAGGCTTTGATGGGTAGGGTTCTTGTAAGTGTATACATACAGGTAAGGTGATATGCTAGTGTTTTGTTTTGGAACTGTGCTGAAGTCATTGTGTGCTTGTACCATATATATTGTTGAGTGGTTTCAACTGGGGCAAAAAATAAAGGTAGTGTGGCAGGCAGCCCAGGGATGAGTCATAGGGGAATGAGTAATGTTGCCAAATTGGGGGTCTCATTGTATATGTCTGGCAGGTAGGGTAGGCTTCATCTTGTTGGCTGACAGTTCTAGTTTAAATGTGTTTGTTTAGAAAGGGGCTCCTGAGGGGAATTACACATGCTTCAAAAAAGTGATACAATGTGCTTATGTGTGGATTAGAAATTAATTTGTGATATCCATCTTATAATTTCTTTTGCACAAGATTTTCTTAGGTTTTTTTTTTTTATTATTTTTTTTTAAACACAATTTTTATCACAGAGGCTCAAGTTCTATAATTAAGTTTGTCATGACGTACCAGTCAAGAGGTAGACATTTGCATCATAATAATAATAATAATAGTAATAATAATAATAATAATAATAATAACAACAGCAAAATAACAATAAAAATAAAAGCTTCAAAATAGACAGTTGATGTCATTTGGAAAAAGAAGTAAAATACCATATGTACTCGTGTATAACCCAGGATGCAAACAATATAGACTGATCTGCCATTGCATAATGCGCTGGTAGATCAGGTTCTATGTGGTTTGTTATACTGATTAGTCCTTACAAACTGCATAGACACAGATCTGATGGCGCATTATGTGACGGCAGATCTGGGTCTATGCAGTTGGTATAGGATTATACGAGAGTATATACGGTAGATAATTTTTTTAGATCAGTGTAAATTAGAAGAGAAAATGAGATGGGGGTAAGGCCTTTATGCAAGAATTGAGAATTTACGAGTTCATCATGCAATACAGTGTGACAATACCATAACACAGGTTAGAATGGATGTAATTTTACCTCCAAACTAGCTAGCTAGCATAATACAGTGCAACTTGCCTAAACCTGATTCTCTCTAACCCGACTTCTTTGCTTTGCATATATGAATAACAGTTTTGGTCCAAATAAAGCCATTCTAATAATAATAATCTAACCTCTTGCTCTCTGACCTTTTTTTTGTTGTTGTAAAAACAGCTGTAATTTAAGGTTATGACCGCGTTTGATTTTGAGTTCTAATGTAGTTTTACTTTTCAATACATCTTTGATTATTTAGAGGATTTTTGTTGAGCCTGCTTTAGTTGAAGCTCAACACAATGATTACTTTGGCATCCATGCAGAAGTCCATCTGTGTGTTTCTCTATCCATCAACACCATAGATTAAGTTCGATCATAATATTTTTTCCTTAGCTAAATACAAGGTGAGCACAAAAGAAAGAGGGTCTCTTGTTGTGGGTAAAATAAGGCTAAACTTCTAAAAATTAAAAGATGTTATGTCGTCATCAATATTTAAAGCTCCAGAAGGCAGTGGATGTTCTCTTAAAAAAATGTTACATGCACTTAATCTTTTCTATACACAATATTGGATTCACTCCTACTATACACACTGGCCCATTGCCTCCAGCTATTCTAGAACAAGTAGAGGTCATACATTTATATAGAGGTCATACATTAACACAAAGCTAAGCCTATTGCTGCATGTTGACATTTTGAGTTTTGTTTTATTGCTGTAAGGATTAGAATAACCCTCAAAGTGGTGGGTCTGTCACAATGGCAGCTAGTATTTGTGGTCTTTAGCTTGATTAATTCAGCAAGCCTGTATGATTTTAACAAAGGTCAAAACATGTGCCTATCTTATGTGATTTCAGAATTAAAATTCATACAGTTCAGATTTTCTTGGAACAGTAGATAGAAGAGAAAATGAATATGTGCATTTTACATCAATAGTGTCACATAATCGAACAGTAGTGTACAGATTTAGTATAGACTTGACTACATGTAGCAGCTTCAGTCAGTCAAGGGACAGAATTGTAACAGTCTAAGGGACTTGACCAATTTTCATGGCGGGGGTGGGGGCTCTTTTTTTTTTTTTTATTTCTGGCCTCCAAATAGCTTGAAAAAAAGAAATTATTATATCCATTGTTTTATTTGAAGAAAAAAAATTATCTTGAGGTAAAAGAAAAAATTGTATTCTGGTTCAGAAAAATTCCCTCTTCCCCCTCTCCCAAAGTGATTAAGTATCTCTGATTTTAAAGTTTGACTTGACTTTATAAAAATTTCCTGGTTTGAGGCCTGCCAATTCACAAAACAGGTAATGGATCTCTGAGTGACTATTTTTGGAATAAAAAGTTGTAACCATTTCACCTCTGCAGTCAACCTTTTTTCCCCCGTTTTTGTTTTGAGATAGTAAAAAGACCTGAAATGAGAAATTTGAAAAGTTGGAGCAATCAGATTAATGGCCTCTGGAGACTAGGAAAATAAATCCTACCAGCTTAAAGCACAATCCTTCAAAATGATACAAATCTACATGTGCCCACCCCTTTTCCTAGTTATTTTTACCCATTTTCTTAATTCTGCAACACCCATTTTTGCCTGAAGGAAGTATATTAAAATTAGTAGAATTCTGCAGCATAGCTTCATATCCGCACACTTTTCTCAGTAGTATTGAGCTCCATCCCTACACAGGTACACCATCCTCACCCCCTTGTTATGCCCCAGGGGCTAATTTCAAATGTATGTAAGTATTTTAATTTTTTATGTTGATTAAATGGATACAGAGATGTAGGGTGGGGATCTCAATAATTTTCACGATTTTACCCAGGGGCCATATCCCCAGCACCATATTTTTCTCCAGTGATCATCGTATGCGCCAGGTAATAACAAAAATTCTGTGTTTATACAATACCTATCCCCTTGCTGCCCCATTCTGACACTTGAGCCTCTCGGGTAGGTCACTGAGGTAAGTACTCCCAAGGATAAATGTCAGATGGGTATGTGTATTTGTCTTCTCATTCCTGATCAGGATTTATATGGTTATAGGGTGAGGATCTCTATAGGTTTAATGTTATGACCCAGGGGCTAAAACACTTGGGATGGTAAGGATGGACCCTGGTGTCAGTTGCATGAGTAAATTTGTCTTTCATCATTTCATACACACACTATATATATATATATATAATATTATAGGCTGGGGGTCTCAATAGTTTCTATATTATGAATGGGGGGGGGGATGAATCCCTGGGTATTAAGATGGAATCTGGATTCAGTGTCAGTTGCATGTATAAATTTGTCTTTTTCTGCCCATCAATTGTATATATGTTGATAGGGTATGTTATGTTGCAGGGATGTGCTTCAAATTCCAAAAGTGTTTGCACATGCCCTAACATATAGGACTATCATTGACACAGTTGTCTTGTGTACATATGCCTGACTGTATGGATGGACAGACCATCTCACAATATCCGTATGCTTCTTTGAAAGCAATCATTAATATTGCCTTTAAATCACCTTAAATCTTGCACATCATTCTGTTCTAAATGATAATACAAGTTAACTTCAGTACCTTTTTCCACAGATTTGTGAAAATGCTTTACATTTTGTGCTGTTACATTTGTGCAACTGTGACCCCACCCCTAGCTGTACCCCATAGGGGATGAATCAGAATTCTAAAATAGTGCACATTTACAGACCTTTCACATGTCCCAAAGTCTTAAGTCTTTGCCTTCAATAGTACATGAGAACATGCACAAAATTACACATGCAAGCATTAAGGGCCATATAACATGAGTGCTGTAGTTTATTTGAAAAACATGAAAATAAAAAAAAAACATTTTTCGCATTGATTCATCTCTTTTGATCACCTAATAATATGTGCAGTCTCTATTAGAAACATTGTGAGGTTCTGTACACATAGTGAGGAAGAAGTAATGACAATTTCATACATTGCACATAACTAGTGTAGTAATTAAAATTTGCTCATAAGTTTTATTGGGAAAATTGTGACTATAAAGTGGACCAAAATATCAAAGCTTAAATTTAGAAGTATTATTTCTGATTTATTGCAGGACGAAATGAGTTGATAGCTAGATATATCAAGCTCAGAACGGGGAAAACAAGAACAAGAAAACAGGTATCAAGTCACATCCAGGTGTTAGCCAGAAGGAAAGCCAAAGAGATACAAGCTCAGTTAAAAGTAAGTAAGCATATAACCATTGTTAAACATTTGCTTGTCCATTCCATAACTTTGTAATTGTTGGAGAGATTTTCATGCAACTATATATCATGACTAGAGGGTGTGTTGTGTACCATAGCAGGGCCTGAAAATTAGTCATCTGAGGTCCGGGACAAATTCTTTTTTAGCTGTAGACCTGTCATCTGTTAGCAGCACTAGCCCGTCAGACCTTTAATATTTACTTGTTCCTATAAATTGTAGATAATATGTTTTATAATCCTTAAATTATCTGGAAAGAGTCAAAAACATGCACTGATGCAAGCGAAGTCGATCACTAGTGAGAGACTGGTGGCTTAAATTTTTACTGGAAATCGACAAATTTGGCATGCAATATGCAATATGTGAATCACCAGTCTATACTTGATCTTCATTGATCAAACATTTGTCTGTTCTCAGCCAGAGCTAAAACTAAGCATCAACAGTATCAGCTTACCTATGTTCCAGATGGATCACTATGAATTTGTTTAAGTATGACTTTACCCGGGCAAGAATCAACCACAGGGAATTCATCTGCTACAAGACGTGTTACACTGCAGGACCTTAAACATCCCATGTCCAAAAAGGATACAAACTCTGATAAAAATAAACGTATTCTGACTTTCCAGGATCACTGGAAAAAGACTTGGCTATGGGTTGAATGTGATCTTTGTTCAGCATGTTCAGCATACAGAGTCAGCAGATTGTTAAAGTGCCTTATTCAAAAGCCACATCCAATTTTAAAACTGACCCACTGATAGCAAATGAAGCAAGCAAAGAGCATATTACTTGCACCAGAAAGGTTATTACTAGTAAATCAAACATATCCACTCCATCATCAAGACCCTGACTGCTCAAACCTTTACTAAGTTGAGTGCAGATTAGAAGAAAAGGCTTGAATGTCTTTCAACTCCCTATATAGAGGTGATTAAAGCTGGAAAACCATTCAAAGACTTTGAGTTGACTTGTAATATTCAGCAAAAGAATGGTCTAGATTGGGATAAAATTACATCAACAGTGATGGCTGTACATCTTTCCTCAACTCCATAGTTTGTTCCTGAAGGCACCAATACTAAGTTGTCTGAATTTTCAATTTAAATTAATTTGGTTATTTTTTGCCTGTCTTTTGTTAATGTTAATGCACTGTAGTAAATACTTGCATGTCAGACTTAGCTGTTGGACCAGTCCTTGGCAGTGTAGGATCCTACTGGTCCTGGACCAGCGAGTCAAAAGCAAAATTTTCAGGCCCTGCATAGCCATGCCCCCTGCCTCAATACCAAGATCATAGCAAAGGAAAATGTAATTCTGTAAATTCTATCCTTGTGTGGACTATAACTTTTGAACCACTAAAGATATTTTAATGAAACTTTGCCAATTATATATCAAGACTAGACATTGTATCTTATACCATAATCATGCCTCGAGGTCAAGGCCACAGCAAGGAAAAATTTAATTCAGTAACTTCTGTTTCTGTCTGAAGTAAAACCTTTGAACCACTGAAGACATTTTAATGAAGCTTTTCCCAAATACATATTTTGACTAGACAGTGTATCACGTACCATACCCAGGTCAACTGCCTAAGGGTCACGGCAAGGGAAAATATGATTGTGTCTTGAATCCTTGTTCGGAGAGTAACCTTTGAACCACTAAAGATATTTTAATGAAATTTGCCCAAGTATATATATCATGACTAGATTGTGTCGCGTACCACTTGTATGCTCCTTACTTCAAGGTCACCAGAAAGGAAAATGTAATTCTTCGACTTGTCCAAAGCAGAACTTTTGAACCACTGAAGATAATTTGCCCAGGTGTATATACTGGCTAGACTGTGTCTCATATCATAGTCATACCCCCTGCTTCAAGGTCAAGATCACTGCAATTGAAAATGCAATTCTGTGTCTTTTATTCTTGTATGGAGTATAACTTATGAACCACTTAGGCCAAAAAAATTATCTGTTTGCAGTAATCCAACCTACCCTATTTTAATGGACAAACCCTGTAACTTTCTATCATGTAAAGCAAATCCACCCCACCCCCACCCCCAAAAAAACTACCAGTTGTGCCCAGTGTTTCATCTTCAAATTGGTAACTTGATCTTATAAACTGACATGAACTAACAAGAGCAGGATAAAAAAAAAAGTAATTAAAAAAATAATACAGACCTTCGGAACTTTTTTTTCTTCATGCCATTAGCCAAAACATGTACATTTTTGGCCTAATGATATCTTAATGAAACTTTAGCCAATTATATAGTATGACCTAGATTAGACAGTGTATCAAACACTATAACCATGTCCCCTGCCTCAAGGTCACTTTTTAACCCCTAAAGATATTTTGATGAAACTTGACATAGGTCCAAACCCGTTCTTTTTAGTGGTCAAGTCCCTAGCTCGAAAAGAATGAGGTCATTAGTTGGAAAAGGTCATGAAATGGGCATATCATGTGCTGTTTACCATACTCTTTTTTTAAAAAATGTGATTGCATGTAACGGAGGAGCCAAGAGAAAAATGAATCCAAGGGCATAACATTAAAATCACATCATGACAATCAGTGTTCAGTCAGTTGACTGGGTCACTTGCACAGAAAAAATTATATGGAAGAAAATTTGAATACAGTATATGTATGCAAAGCGTACAAGTTAGATCCAACAGCAGACAGTATATACCAAGATCTGCCATCCCGTAATGCCCTAACAGATTTGGGTCTAGTATGCAGTTTGTTAGGACTAATTAGTGAACAAACATAGACCCTGATCTGCCAGCACATTATTCAGCGGCACATTAGGGTTTATGATGTTGACAGTTGGATTCTACTTGTCTGTAAGTATATACGGTAGCGTTGTTGGAGGTTACTCAAATAATATGGGGTTTACCTCACACATAATTATACAGTTAAACCTGTGTTTAATAGCCACCCAGGTGAAGATCTAGAAGTGTTCTTTGTAAGCATGTGGTCATTATATACAGAGTTAAACATGTATTAATATATGTATAACTGAACATGTGGACTTTGGCCTATTTTGTTGGTTCTTTATATCCAGGTGGTTACTACAAGCAGGCTTCACTGTGGATCCATGTCATGACAAATTTATAAAAACTATTGTCTCACAGAATTAGGCACATGAGCCAAAATTCAGTATGTATTCTCCAGTGAGACCTTGCTGACTTCCATTTGAAATAATTAGTCGCATCTGCATATAAAGATAAAACATTTGACAATCTAGAAATCTCTGAAGGCGGTTTTTACACAAAAGTGATTGTTACATGCTTGTCACTGTAGCAGGTTTGATTGTATTATCAGTGGATGCTAGAAAATGCCATTTTGTCCTCGTATACCATATATACTCGCATGTAAATGCAAACTGCATAGACCCAAATCTTCCATCATATAATGCACTTTCAGATCTGGGTCTATGCAGTTTGTTAGAATTAATCAGTTCAACACACAGCATTGACTCTGATCAACCAGTGCATTATGTGATGGCAGATCAGGGTTTATGTCGTTTGCAGTTGGACCTGACTTGTACAAGAGTATATATCGTAGCCTCTCTCTCTTTTCTGTGTTATGTAGTGGAACTTTTCCCTACTTCAGGACCATGCTGCCAAAGATAAAGCCCTCCAGAGCATGGCCGCCATGTCTTCCGCACAAATTGTGTCCGCCAGTGCCATTCACAACAAAGCCCTTGCCTCTGGGCTTGCGGGCATCCCACCAGGTCTTGGCTCTGCATCCCTCCGTTCAGGTTACCCAGGAGCCCCACCACAGGTAAGTTGTGGCATACATGTGAAACCAGTCTGTTATGTCCAACAAAATATCCTTTGAGATATGACTTTTCTGAGGTCATCCATGTGCTTGGATAGAAAATGCAAACAAACTGTCCTTAAGTTCACATTTTCTATATGTTAGTAAGTTGGAGATGGTATGGAGTATGTACAAAATATTGACTGAAATAAGCCTTATTTTATTCCATCTACAGTTTTTATTGAACCTAATTTTGTTATGAAAGCACTTGCAAAGTATGGTCTTTTAGTTCTTACATAGATCTTTTGCATCATCAGTCAATTAATTTTATCAGATTACAAAATATTACAGGTTAAAAATCTGAGCATAAAACAGTTACTATCCTGTGAAAAATTGAACTTAAGGAGCGAGACTGAGAGGGTACACAAGTCTGTGAGATATTTGCTCACTCTGAAATATCTTGAATATGTTGTGAGTTTGAAAGTATTGTTGTTTAACTGTCCTGGTCTGTGAGGAGGAGGGCTTATGGGATGACCTTTTGTCCATTGTCTGTCCATACATCCATTAGAACATGTTCATTATCACTACTCCTCCTAAGCTATTTGGAGGATTGCCAAGAAACTTTACACACACACATTCATACCAAGGTCTAGTTGGTCCTAAACCAATATGACCACCACAGCACCCATCTTGAATTTTTTTTTATTGCTACTCCTCAGAACAGAAAGCCATATCAGCATGGGGTTTTCACCAAAAGACTTCTTATGGTGTCTAGTTGGTCTTAACTAAAAATTGTGCAAATCTGATATCCAATATGGCCACCACAGCAACACCATCTTTAAAATCTTGTTGCTATTCCTCCTAGATGGAAAGTCATAACAACATTGGGATTTCACCAGAAGATTTCTTATGATGTCTAGTTGACATCCAGTATGGCCACCATGGCAGCCATCTTCAAAATCTTCATATTGCTTTCTCCTTCTAAATGAAAAGTCGTATCAACATTGGGTTTTCACCAAAATAATTATGATGTCTAGTTTGTCCTGAACGAAAATGGTGCCTATATGGCTGTCACAATGAACATATTTAAAATCTTGTCCCTAATTCTCATGAATGGATGGTCATGTCAAGATGGGGTGTTCACCAAAAATCTTCTAATGGTGTCTAGTTTGTCCTAAATGAAAATGATGCCTGTCTTACATCCAATATGGCTGCCACAGTGGCTAATTTGAAAATCTGGTCTCAGAAGAATATCTGAGATGGTTTCAATACTTGAAAGTTAAACAGAAGAAATGGTCTTATCTTGAATTCCTGGAAATTCTTTTTGGACAGTAGAATGTCAATCCCTTCAAGGGACTCTTGTTTATTGTTTACCAATAAAAGACGTAGCTTATTTTGGTTTCTATGGTGTCAAGATAATAATGGTACATGACTCCATTGTATTTCATAACTGTGTAAATATTTTTTTTGGGAGTAGACAAATTAATTGTGTGTTGCTAACTAAGATGGTAATGCCTGAAAGAATCTAAAAAGAACAACCCCATCTTAAGTTTAATGGGCAGTTTTGAACCTTATCTCTAGTTGCATTGGCCTAGAATGAATTCACAGTTGTATCACTGAATTTTTGGGTTATTGTTCATTACCTGCCTGCAGTTAATTCAGCAGAGTATTAAAACAACGACATTTTTCAACATGAGCCTTTTTTGCTTAGCAACATATCTGGTAGTTAAACATGTCAGCTAAATAGTTGAAGCTTCAGCTTTCTTAGTTTCATTTTCTGTACCATTATTTTGCCTTTCTGTTCCACTGATTTCTTTTTATTTCCTGTTTTGTTTCAGTTTTGGCATCAGCCTTCTGTTAATAGTCAGGGAGAGTAAGTATTTGTAAATATTTTGATTTTACAATAAAGACAAAAATCTTTAGTATCTTCAGTAAAGCTGTAAAGAAGTAGCAGCGGGGGAGAAAAGTTTGAAAGTTGATGAAGTCTTAATTTAAAGTATATAGGGCATGAATCAAAAGAAAAACAGTCCTCTTTATCATTGTTTCTATAGCATTACATAAAATTGAGAAAGCAATACAAAATCACTGTATTATTTGATCAACTTCAAGGAATAATAGGGATGTAATCAACACCTTCATGATTTTCATGCAATTCATGTTCCTTTGTCAATTTCTATAGTCCATTCTCATTTCTCACAAATGACCCATTCTGAGCAATACAGTGAAATAACATGCAGCCTCTGTGTAATTTTTTAATCTTTTGTTTGAAACTTATAACCCAATATATGTGCTTCAGTTGTTCTGTGTATTTATGTATCAGTCGTTCAACTTGAGGTGTGAACATTTGACTTTTTTTGTGGTTTCAGTGTAAAACCTCCATTTAGTGCACCAAATTATGGGATGGATGCAAAACCACCTTCATCACTATCCAACGAAATAATTCCCCCACCATGGCAGGGTCGTAGCATTGCAGGGCCAAAAATCAGAGTGGTTGAATTTACTGCCTTCCTAGAACAACAAAGGGACCCTGATTCTGTAAGTGTTCTTCGGCGTTCTCCCACCCATATCGAAACAATATGCAGAATAAAGTCTCCTTTTATTGTGAATAAAGTCACACATTCAATAATTATGGTGTCTCATATTTACAGAAATGCACAAAGCCAGTGAATAATTTTATTTTACTTCCAAGTCTGTGTTCCTCTGTTTCCTATTGAATAATGACAAAATATTGAGAGAATAAATACAGACTAAATAGTTCTTAATTTTTGTTTTTAAAAACATTGTTAATATCTGTTCTACTGAGATATAGAAATCACTTTGACTACCATGTGCGTGTCCGTCTATCCAGTTTTCTTATTTCTTGATAAATAAAAGGAGCACTTAACAAAAGTCAAGTCTCTTGTATGTGGGGGTACCCATTTTCATGGATTTTGTGGTTGTTGGAAATCACAAATTTTAAAGAGCCAACAAACAATGATCCATTTGTGAAGACAGTAGGACCCTGTTCCCAATCAGTCATATATCCATACAATTAAGTTCCAAAGAAAACTGTAGACCCCCAAAATTTCATGCCCATGAAAATAAATGGATTTACACAATTTGGAACACGTGTACACAAAATTTAGATCATTTAAAATTAAAAGCTGCAATGTGTGTCAGGACTAAAGTTCAACACTATATCAGCACAATATCAACTTCACAACGTTCTTATTTTTATTTTCAGTATCACAAGCACATATTCATCCATATCGGTTCCAATGTCAGCTATTCAGATCCTCCATTGGAGGTAAGCTAATCATATTCCTTTTTTTTTCTTTTTTTTTCTCATGCAAATGCAAATACAGTCAAACCTGTCACTAGCAGTCACCCATGGGAAAAGGCAAAACTGGCCTTTCTGCACAGGTGACCTCTGTACACAGCTCTGTACACAGGTTCACCATTTAAAATTGTTTTTTTTAACAAATACCATGTACCGAATATCATTATCATTATTATTATTATTATTATTATTATTATTTTTTATTATTTATTATTATTATTATTATTACTATTATTATTATTATTATTATTATTATCATCATCAAGATTGTTTGTGTGCACTATACAACAAAATTATAAATTACATGTATATGTTGTTCTCTCCCAAACTGTATCCTGCTCACTTTAAGCCATCCTATAAATTAAATCAACACTAACTTAAAATAATCACTGATCTTAGTTTGTTCTTGCTTTAAAAACAATATCTGGATTAGTCAGTTGCTCAACTCGCTGAAATCAAAAGACAGTCGGCTTATGTGAGAAGCCTGTGATTAATAGGAAATCAAAAGAATCCATATATAGCTATTTTTTGTGATCCATGAACCAAAACTTCGCCTTTCAAGTTTCTTTACAAACAAGTTTTAAATATTGAATGACCCCTGACCCTTATAAAAGGGATGTAACTCATATCTCTTCTCAAAGACAAACTTGTTTCTTCAAAGATAGCTTTCATTCACAGGCAAATAGATGAAGATATCAAACTATACCTGTCACACTGGCACAAAAGGTGACTTCCATTTCTGCTGCGATAACACAACTACTTTTCCCACCAAATGAATACCTGTCACACTGGCACAAAAGGTGACTTCCATTTCTGCTGCGATAACACAACTACTTTTCCCACCAAATGAATTGCTTATACCTTTTACCTTAATGTTAAAAACTACCTCGCTTTTGAATTTGATGTTTTGACACCTTTGAGTTACACTTTCAACGTGACTGGAGTACGGTGAATACAAGCGAGATAAGAAATGTTTGCACAATGATTCACATGATATTCCTTTATCTAAACAATGCCTTCCTTATGAAGCAGAAGATAGGAGCTGTCACTGTAGATATGTGCCAGTGACCACTTAAGGCAGGGAGAAACCTTTATTTGGTTAGGAAACACCCAGCCATTGAAGGCAGGTGACCATTACATACAGGACATTTATATAGGAAATTGCTGGTGGGGTGGGGTGGTAATTAGAATGGTCTTTGTGAACAGGTGAATCCTGAGTAAAAGTGACCATTAACTCATTAACCCTTGAGCCAAACAGCTCGGTATTCCCCTACAGCATACTTGCAGAGGGATCACCTAGAGCAGTGTTAGCCTTACCAGTAGCTGTATTCCTGAGACTCACTGACAGTACTTGACTTGCTGATTTTTACAGAGGGGGCTACTTGAAATAAATTAGTTATTTTTTGCTTTGTATTTCTTCAATTAAGCTAAAGTTTGGCACAGCTGTTCTCAATAAAATTATGTAGATAATGGTATAAATTTCATGCAGCATGCAGAAATAAAACTCATCCAGAAAAGGCAAAAAAAAATTATTTACTTACCAATTTGCTTCTTTTGTCATTAAAAATCCATTAAATCCATTATGAATTCACACTGAATAATTAAAACCTTCAACACATGAAATAATTCACAGAAATTCCATTTGTCATCTCTCTTACAAACTTTAACCTCATGTGAAAACTGCATATTTTCCTCACACTTTACTTACCTTTCTTCCTTAGAATTCTCCACTAAACGTTTAAAAACTAATGAAACACTTTGAACAAACTCTGAATTATGTACACTCGTGCTAACTAAATTCATTTTCCCAAACACAAGCAAGTCTTTATTTACCGATTCTTCAAAATATCTACAAGATATGGTTTAATCCACACATAAATGAATATATCTCCATCAGACTCTGTCAGGTATGTGTCTACTTCCAGTGGCTGATTCCTGTCATTTTGCATCATTTTCAAATCTAAATAACTCCACTATTTTTAGCGCTATCGAAGTCAAATTTTTTTCACTTTGTGAAGCAATGTTTCCTCTATCTATGTAAGCTTAAATTTGATTGGTTAAACTGCCTGCATAATTAGAAAATAGTCTGGAATCAACCAATGGTTTGCGCCGCTTTAACTTGTCGTGCGGGATACAGGCCTAGACTAATACTGCCACTCAAACAAGGCGCCTGGGATTCAAGCAAGGTAAACTGCGCCACGTTATAGTGGCACTCGGGAGATGAGGGAAGCAAAGTGCGACGACTTATTGTGGCGGCAGGGGTTTATGAGTTAAGCAAAAAAAGAAAATAGGTGTGTTTCCTATTGCACAAGTTTTAAAATTAGGGTAGGCAGGTAGGTATTTTTTTTTCTTTTCAACATTGTATATAAATCAAATAATATTTCAAGCTCTTCAAAGTACTGGGCAAAACCAGCTCATTTAGATGCACAAATCAATTTCAACAATGTGATTTTTTTTTTTTTTTTTAATTTTAAAAATGGTGGGTGGGGTGGGGTGGGGATAAAGTGCTAGGGTCAGCAATGAGAAACATGGACAGTCGGCTGACCGGAAACACATATTTCTTTTTTTTTACCTTAGGACAGGTTAGACTGTATTATGTTAGCAAAGTTCAAGTGCAAGTATATCCTTACTCAATTTCTTGGCTTCGCAAAGAATGCTGCGAGATATTCCATTTTTCCCATTGTCATGCAAGTTGCTCACATAAACTCTTACTGTTCAAATATTTCTGTAACTTTTATTTTTATAATGTTTAATAAGTTACATTTAAGAAAAAATTCATTTTTTTTTTCTTCTTGCTTCCTCTTTGAGTCAATAATATTTTTGATATTTCTCTATTACATTTATTTGATTGACTTTGTTGATGTATCCAATTTAGAAACTAGTATTAACAATATTATTTTCACTGTTAGATCAGAATAAATGATACCTTACATAAATTTAGTTCTAAAGAAACTGGTTTATAAAACAAGCTTACCTTTGACATTTTAGAATACATGCATTTTTAGCCTATAGTATTCTTTTTTGGTTTATTTCAGGCAGTTGATATCAGACAAATATATGACAAATTTCCTGACAAGAAAGGTGGTTTCAAAGAGTTGTATGATAAAGGTCCCCAGTCAGCATTTTTCCTTGTCAAATTTTGGGTAATGCTGACATATTTACCTCTTCTTACCTCTCTATTTATCAGATATTTCAAAATTGCTTTGGTTTTGAGATTTACAATTTGATATTTTTATTTACTGGGGAGTCATAACAGCTACTGAGGCAAGATGTCTTGAATGAATCATGAATCTCTAGTTGATTTTGGGCTACGATGAGGGACATTTGAAAGTATTATTATTTAGATGGTTCCTCATATATGATTGCAGAAATATGAACCAAGAATCAAGATTTCAGTTTTGCAAATATGGCATGTTTGGCACTGATTATACATTCATTCTAGAACTGTTTCCATTTAGTCGTCCTAATTCGGATTTGCGGGTCTGCAATAGAAATATAGTATTATAATTGCCTCAATAAACTTCTAGACTTGCCTGCTATATGTAGGTATCACCAGTGGCATTGACAGCGATGTTGTTGATACCATCAACGATTATAGATTTTGTGTTGAGGTTTTTGAAAGTCATGTAACATATAAAACTATATGCTATATTCATTTGATCAATTAAAACTTTATGCCCAAACTAAGTTTGTAAATTAATATATTAGGACTCGTATTTTACCTGCCTCTGCATATGGCAGCAATATATTTGCACTGTTCAAAAGCAGAACATAATGCTTTGCATAAACCTTCTCTTTTTTATTGTACTTGAACTGTTTTCTAATTTTAGTTTTTAAATGGACTTTATTGTGTACAAGATTTATGCATCCTGTTGCTGTCAGTAATCATTTGGAATTTATTCTTTAACTTAATTACTGTCTTTTTTTGCAGGCTGATATAAACACAAATGTCCAAGATGAAGCAGGTGCTTTCTATGGAGTAACAAGTGTGTGAGTATTGAAAATTGCCATACATGTGCTTAAGGTTTTAAAATGTGGAGAAATTGTTTGGGCTTATATTTCTGTATGCTTTATCCAAGAAAATCGATTCCTAAAACTTTGGGTAGCCTTCATATAAATGTTTTGCATGTAAATAAAAGTTCTATTTCACTTGACCATGTTTTATGAATTTCTACTGTAGGTAAGTTCTAAAACTTTATTTTTGTTTTCATTTGAAGGAGCTCTTGACTGCTGTAATTGAATTTAAAACTCTCAAAGTCTCTGTGCCAATTTTGATGAAATAGTTGATAATTTATATTTCTGTTGACCATTTCTGTTATAAATCCTAAAGTTGATGTAGCTGCAGTTTTTTATTTTTCAGAAATAAGTCCAATATTTAACAAGAAAATTTTACTTTTTCCCCAGGTATGAGAGCACAGAGAATATGACAATAACGTGTTCAACGAAAGTGTGTTCATTTGGCAAACAGGTTGTGGAAAAGGTCGAGGTAAGAAAATTCGTGCATAATTTCAGATAAATTACCAGACAAATCACCCTGTCCATAGAAGATTATTGGATTATTTAGAAGTAAATTCATTTTAGTGATACAGTTGACCCTAAACTTATCATTCGTTACATTCCATTTTATTCAGCCAAGAATCTAATGTCAGCACTGTATTGTGTATGCAAACTAAACCCAAGAGAAGTCTGCACAGTTACCCGCTGTCATCCCCAACTTTCATTGGCCAACTCAGTTCTTTTAAGTTGCCACTGAAGAACTTGATTGAAGGGTTATGCATAACATTCTATCGTGGAGTTTCACATCTCCACTGCGACATTTTGTACAACCCTGTATTGCTTATTGATGGAAAGAACTGAAATTGATCAATACCAACAGACAGTCCCACACGGCCAAATATCCATGTTTTACTATGAATAAAAACTTAACTTAAGGTGGATATTTTTGGTTGTATGTTCAGAAGTAAACAATAGACCCAAAACTTGACATAGTGAATGGCATAGGAGATTGAAATTTTGCATGTTAACTACAGATGTTGTTATTTAGAAGATGTGGACATGTGTTTTAATTTCTGACTAATGATAACATGTTATATGCAATTTTTCACTAAATCTGCTCTCGCTGTTTGTAAAGTATAATATTATTTCACAAAAAAAATATACTGCCTTGTTATGTCTGCAATAAACATTACATAAGCAAGATATGACTTCCCATATATTTTTATCCATCAATTATAATAAGATTTGGCATGTAAATTACCCTTTCTATCCATCAATTATAATCAGATTTGGCATGTAAATTACCCTTTCTATCCATCAATTATAATCAGATTTGGCATGTAAATTACCCTTTCTATCCATCAATTATAATCGGATTTGGCATGTAAATTACCCTTTCTATCCATCAATTACAATCAGATTTGGCATGTAAATTACCCTTTCTATCCATCAATTGTAATCGGATTTGGCATGTATATTACCATTTCTAAAAGAAAATGCTCGGTATCATTAGTAGGAAGGAAAGATCAAAACTTAAGGTAACCACTTTGTTTAAATATGTTGCAGATACTACTGTGACCAGTTAGTTTTTGCAGGCATTTACTGGAGCAAATGTCAAAATAAAATAGTGCAACATCATTTTATTTGTGAATACAGAGCTTGCTGTGAATTCATATATTTTTATGGGTTATGGTTTTTGTAGTTTTGTGAACAATGACATTTTGTTGGTACATATTTTTGTGGATTAGAAAAGGGGCACTAATATTTCCAAAGAAGAATCACTGTAATTCATGGTTTGTTGCAACCAATAAACCCATGAAAATTGGTTCTCCACAAAAAAATAGTTTTTTTTATTGTATTTCAGAGTCCTATTGAATATTATTTTCATTACATGCTAATTTCCGATTAATTTTTTTTTTATTCAGTTTTAGTTAAACAAATCTTTATGCATTTTAAACATTATGCCATTGTAGTATCTTAAACCTGTGGTGATAATTTGAAAAGTAAATACATGGTTTTCATTTTGCAGACCCACTAATAAATTCCCCTTTTTCGTTTTTACAGACAGAGTTTCCAAGATATGAAAATGGTCGATTTGTGTACAGAATACATCGGTCTCCCATGTGTGAATACATGATTAACTTTATCCACAAACTGAAACATCTTCCAGAAAAATACATGATGAACAGTGTGCTAGAAAATTTTACAATATTACAGGTGAGAATGCCTTGTGCAGTTTTTTTATATAAATATTTTCTGTTGTGTGTTCCTGAGAAAAATGTTATGGTATTATTCAAGACTACACAGGAGTCCCATGTTTGAAATTGGGTGATACTACATTCCTGACGGCATTAAACACATATTTTTAATCGGTTCATTTCTTTTAATTGCTTACGTATGTTGTATTTCTGAAGCAAAAATCACTTGAAAATGCAAAATTAAGATTAGTTTACTTTTTTTCACAACCAAAAATGTGAAGGTGGCTTATAGTGCTCCACTTATCCATCTCTATGCCCTTATGTCAATTTAGTTTCAAGTTCATTTCAATGTGGCAGGGTATATATGTTCCATGAACACATTTCTTATTTGTATTTTTAGGAAACAAAATCGTACATCTCTCCGCAAGTAAAAAAAGGAGTGAATTTTCAAGTGTTTAAGTTGTATAATTTAGAAATTTTAATATTGTGCAATTTTAATTATTGATATTTTTTTTAACAAATAGAATGTTTGAAGGAAACATAATTCATTTATATAAGAGCATGATGTTGTCACTAACGTCACATTGACACCTGTCACCATACTGATTGTGCATACCACCATAGATACCTTATGCTAATTTCCATATGAACAACCTGTAAGCTTAACCTATCATCACAATATATTATTATGTTACAAATCTCACAACTGTTTAAATGAATGTATTTTGAATTGCATTGTTAAAACTAGCCATAGTGTGACAAATTGAGAGGGGGGGGGGATGGGGAACCATGATACATTATGAAAAAATGTCTAAATGTCCAATAACTTCTACTATTTTTACCATTTTTTATTTTAAATACATTTTACAGAATTTTAACGTCATGACCTTTTGTCTTTTGTATTGTGGTACTTCATGTTTACATTTATTTGAAAGAGCAGTTCTTTGTGTTTACATTTTTGGAGCTTTGCTTTTTATTGGCACAATGTGTCGATTGTTGTGCTGATGTGCCATTAAACACTGACATATGCATACATATTTACTTGCAAGTGTACAAATTTTACAAGATTACAGTTAAACCTTGATAAAGCTGAACATCTTGAATAATTGGCATCCCTTGAATGACTTGATCAGGCCTCACTTGAAGCCAACTCTTGCCTGAGACATCAAAAATTCAAACAAATGAAAACTTTAATAATAAATAAAATTGGGTGTACTACTTTTGGAATTTTCAAAGTTCTACTGTAATTGCAGAGTTGGTGCTTTGATGTATGAACATAAATATATCTAGACCTTTTTCTTTTTTAGGTAATCACAAACAGAGACACCCAGGAAACCCTGCTATGCATTGCCTGTGTCTTTGAGGTCTCTACAAGTGAACATGGAGCACAGCATCACATTTACAAGCTTGTCAAAGACTGAACAATTTATTCTCGATTTCCAAAAAATCAAACCACTTCCCCAGCATTTGCTACAATGTAGTATATATACCTGCTTTTATTTCTGTGAATTGAATTAGCTTTTTATGATGACGCTGTATCTGCAGAACAAAGATGATTCTTCATGAATGCGCAGTTTCTTTGGTTTACAAGTGCTGAAGTCGTTTCCTTGAAACAAAGTGCTGAAGATAGGTCTCATATGAAAGGCTTTCATGGAAGTCGAAGTAATGGCATAACTTTATTATCATGCAATAGTTATCTATCCAGCCATGATTATAATACCACATTGACCATTGTTGTGAGCTCTGTAGACTGTCGAGCCTAGTTCACAAAACTGATGCCCCACCACAAGAGTGTTAACCCTTGTCTGTACATCCGTCCATCACACATTGGTAAAGTTTTGTGTTTAGGTCCTTTCAGGCACTGGGGTGGGACATCCATGGTCTGGGAACAAATTTATAGTTATCTTGTATGTAATTTAACATCGCACTGTCTAGTACAGACCTACACTATTTTATAGGTTGGTTGGAAAACTAGGGATGAAAATCGAAAAATAATTTGCATTAAAAATAAGAGTGATAATGTGTTGAAAGTTTTAGTATTTGAACTTATAGTGGCCAAATTTATAGATACAATGCTGTTCTTTATTTACTCGTCTACATCAGAGAGGGTTGTTTTATCTGTGTTTTCACTCTCTCTTTTATAGATCTGAGATATGGAATTTTCTTAGGTACAGAATAAAATCTTTTTTACGTAAGTTTGCATTTTATTTCATTTAGTAGGTCATCCTTTCAGAACAAATTTTAGATGCCTTCTCCTTAGAGTGGCTTTTTACGAAATTTAAAAAGTCCAGCTTAGAATTTCTGTGGTAAAAGGCCCTTACTCTGGTCCCAGCAGAGCTGTGGTCTGGATATCAGTTGCTGGGATAGTTCAGGGTCAGATAGGACCCCTTCACAGTGGCTGGGGTTGGGAACTCTGGTCACTGATTATGATCTCAATACATACAGTACACTGATACTGATTGATGTGGCTTTAGATAAAACTGGAGTGTTCATTGTACCAACATAAACATTATGTAAATATCTCTCATATGCACCCACCACAATTGTTTGAATCACTTATTTTATCATGTAGAAGATTTTTATTACTTCTGAACTTTGAATGTCACAGTCTGAAATCAGCAAAATCTGTAAGGAAAGAAACAATTGTATTTGAATAAGAACAAGAGAAAGTAGTGAACTCGTATAAGCAGAGTAACAAAGAAAGGTACACAAAATATGCACATCCAATAAAGTAAGTTCTGCAAAGAAAATCAGCATTCACAGACTGTGCTTGTAGTAGAGATAGGTTCACATTGTTCATATTTTATATTTGTCACGCCTGTGAATAGTGAGACATGCGGATCACTTTTCTACCACCAGCAGTGACAGTGTCAACAAAGATAAGATGTTGTGGAACCGGTGTTGAAAATCGTGCATCTTGTACATTGGTACATACAATCATTTATTCATTCAGTTGGATTCAACTGAAACTTTAGTAAAATATTACATAATATGTTTGAAGTTTTTACCTTAATATGCTTGGACTTACTCTCTCACCTTTGTAAGCAGAAAGCTGTTCACAGACGAGATATTGTATTCCATGAAACACATTTTTTAAGACATGTATGCAAAGATTTTAGAATTTGTATTTACTGTTCAATGTAGAAAGAACAGCAGATCTGCATCTTTCAGGTTACTGAATAAAAGAAACTTGAGGACTTTCCTAAGTAAATTCATAAGTTCTCGAGTTTCTTTCACAGGTCTAACATCTGCTATAGGCAATTTACTACCTGTATTGTGTTTTTGTACTGATGTGATTAGATGTTGCTGATTTCAAGACTCCAAGGAAGTACTTAAAAATGAAAATGTCATAAGGTTTTTAATTTCTGTCACCATGTGCCAATGATTTATGTTCTTAGAACATGTAGAGTGCATGTACTATGTACATGACCAGTTTTGCAAATTTTGTAAAATAATATCTGCATTATTCAAGTGTTGCTTCAGATTTTAGGTGTGTATGGTATGACAAGAGTGATCCCTCCATTTTACATTTCATTACAATAGATATTGCAGCCTAGTCCTCTCAAGAAAAAGGTATTATGCTATGCATGCTTTGTATATGCAGTATTTATCGACTTAAACCATCCAGACCATGCAAGTATGATATAAGCACACTGAAACCTGTTTTGTGAGTGGACTGGACTCTTGTGATTACTCCAGTGTATGATCAGTTGGACAGGTCATTCTTGTGGAGCTATTAAGTTATTAATATAAGAGCTATTCAGTGTAACATACAAACCAAAAAGACACTAAAATTTGAGTGGTTAACTATAGCTGCGATCTTACATTGTGTTTTCCATCTTGGGATTTTTTAAAACTGACATTTTTTGTGTACCAAGTAGGTTTTAATTAAACTGCCATTAAGATGATTTCTTTTTTTAGAAACTGTGTGCATGAGCTTAAATTTGAATTGGTTTGTTTTGGGATTATTTTTCGGTTTTAACCATGAAGCCACATATAAAAATGTAAGCTGACATCATCCTTTTAATACACTATATTTCCTTCTCTTTTTTTTCTTTTTTTTTTTTTTTTTTTTTTTTTTTGTTAAACTTTTTCTTCCATAAAGAGCCAGATTTATTGATCTGGGTAGATTTTGTTCAAATTGTAGTTGAGGGATAACTCTTTCTGGGTAAAAATGTTTGAAATACTTTATTGGGTATTTTTTTAACACTGCTTATTTTTACTAATGTTATGCAACTTACACTGGCATAGAAAAGTAAACACGTTTATATATTTATTACATGTTTTCTTGGTCCCTGAACTGAAAAAAAATAAACTTGTAAAAAAAAAGTCATTCATTTTTAATGTGATTTTGTGAAGGTTGGTAACAGTAAAAATAACCTGTTACACTTAATTGTCAATAACTTGTTTAGGAATGTTTATTTCTATTCAAATACAAAAAAAATTTGACTATTTCTATTCATTGCAAAGAGTAGAAAATCAATCCATGGTGACATTTTACCAAAGGATGAGAAATCAATGCAGACAAAATGAAGAGAAAAAAAATGTGCCTTTTTTTTTTTTTTTTTTTTCTCGTTCTTCATCCATCTAATGGTTTGTGAATGTGTTGTACATTTACATTGCCATCTTCACTTGCACTTTAAATTTGACAAATGTACAAAACATCCAAATTCAACATTATGCACGAAAAAACAATAACTTGCAAATATCTTGCATTATAAAATTGTTTGTTTTCAATTTCAAGTACCCATGATTGTTTCTAGTCATTTTGTCATCTTTCATTAGTTTTGAACTGGAATTGTTGCAATGCAGCTTATTTGTAGAGGAAATTTTCATTAATTTTTGCATATTTTAGAACAATTATATAGGAAAGAATAGACATTTCATTGTGATTGAATCATTCAACAAAGGTACAGCAGGGTCTGTTCTAGGATGCGTGATTGCAGGTTTCATGCTGAAAAATCATCAGAATGAGCAAAATTGAAGCATCATATTTTCAATCCCTATATGTCTTCTTAAATCCCTCTGATATTCAGAATATTCCCCCTTTGTTTTCCAATGTAGGAAGTAATTTTCCCCCTCAATGTTCAGTTGTAGAATAGACCTATGTTAGAGGTCACTTGAACAATGTTGGTTCCATAGTCTAGTTTGTATACCCATAGGATTAATAAGACACTTTTCTCTTGCTCAGCATATGGGATACCCATTTCAGGGTAATGTAAAATAGTGAATTTATAGAAACTGTGTATCACATTGTCTGAAATCTTGTTTCATTTCTTGCTTAATTGTGGGATTTATTTTGTTATGTGCCATTTTTGTTGATGGTTTCTCATGCCTGGTTGTTACAAGATGGATTTTATCCAAGAGTTTTGCTAAATTTTATTAGCTTTCAAGAATTGTACAAGTGCTATGTCTTTGAATTTTAGTGTATAGCTTTGTAATTAGCTTCATTTCACAGAGAACTGAATTATGGGTTCTATCGTGTGGATGAATTTTATTTTTATATTATTACGGTTGTAAATAAAGCTTCATTTACATGCACATACTTTCTATTTGCTAATTATATAAATTATTAATTGCTGATTCAGAGAAGATAAGAAACATTATTCTGGGATGGAACACGTTTTTAATCTTTTTTTTTTTTATATTGAAGAAAGGTACTTGTGTGAAAGCCAAATTGAGTTTTTTTTTATATTATGTAAGGTCATTTGAGTTTAGATCATTGTTAAGACAAAAGAAATTAGACAATCCCAATCTTGTTTAACATTAGGTTGTGATTTGTTCATGGCTGTAGTTTTTCAAAATATATTTTTATAATGAACTTAAAAAAAATTACACCCATATTGTCATATAAGATTTTTAAAAACGAAATCTATCACAATGGGTAGAGCAACCAGGTTTGTGCTCCTTTGTTTTTCATTCTGCCCCGATTTTCTTTTCTTCACCTGGCCATAAGGCCAATTGAGCTTATGATATGGACCTTTGTACTTCACATGTCATATGACAAACATCTGTCAACAGTTCCTATTTTAAACTTATTAATATAAACGACAGAACGAGTTTTTGTCATCAAATACGACCACCACTACTAAAAAATAAAATACAAAATTTAAATAACTTCTCAAAAACTGCTGAAAAGTTTGAGCAAATTTGACAAAAGCATCCTGGCATGAAGACCTTTAAATTTTATACAAATTATTATGATTTACCTTCAACTATAGTCACCTGTACCAAAAATAGAAAAACCTGTCTGTTATCCATCAACAATTGCTGTTTTCAACTTCTCAGAACCCACCGGACCAGCTTCAACTAAATTTGGCAGGCATAAAAGCTTTTCATATTTGTACAAATGATGCTGATCTGCCGTCAAATATAGCTACCATTACTAAAAACAAACAACTTTAAACAACCTTATTTTCTCCAAAACTGCTAAATAGAATTTAACTAAACTTTACATCAAGTATTTTGGTATGAAATCCTTTTAAGTTTATACAAATTATTCCGATCTGCCTTCAAAAATGGCCACTGTTGTTAAAAAAAATTTAAAAAACTTGAAAGACTTTTTCTCCAAAATTGCTGAATAGAATTTACCAAACTTGATAGAACGCTAGCTTGAAGACCTTTCAATTTTGTATAAATGATGCCAATCTGCCATCAAATATGGCCACTATTGCTAAAAATAGAAAAACCTTTATATGACTTTTTAACAAAAACCACTAAACAGAATTTGACCAAATTTAACAGAAAACATCCTGACATAGAGGGCTTTCAATTTTATACAACTAATGCTGATCCACCATCAAATATGGCCACTGTTACTAAAAATAGAAAAATCTTTAAATGACTTATTTGCAAAAACCACTAAACTGAATTTGACCAAATTTGATCGAAAGAATCCAGGCTTAGATGGCTTGCAATTTCATACAAATGATGCTTATCTGCCATCAAATATGACCACCATTGCTAAAAATATAAACTTTTTAAAGATTTGTTCTGAAAAACTGCTCAACAGACTTTGACCAAACTTTATAGAAAGTATTCTAGTATAAAGGGCTTTCAGATTTGTACAAATTATGCCAGTCCACCATTAAAAATGTCTACTGTTTCTAAAAAAATAGAACAAACTTTACATGACTTCTTCAAATGACTTCTCAAAAACCACCCAACAGAATGTGACCAGATTTTACAGAAAGCATTCTGGCATATGAAAGGCTTTTAAGTTTGTACCCATGATGCCAATCTGCTTTCAAATATTGCTGCTGTTACTAAAAATAGGAAAACCTTTTAATAACCTGAGAAGAACACTTAACAGACTTTGATCAGATTTGACAGAAAGTTCCCTAGCTTGAATACCTTTCAAATTTATACAAATGATTCTGTTCTGCCATCAAATATGGTTGCAATTACTTGGAAGTAAAACTAAAACATTTATGCAACTTTATTTTAAAAAACGCTGAACAGAATTTGACCAACTTTAACACAAACCATCCTTGCATTCAGAATTGGACAAATGATGCCGATGTGACTTCAGATATGGATGAAGATACAAAAACTAGAGAAACAATTATTTTCATAACATATGCAATCAAGAACATTGGAAGAAATTTCAACAGAAATCATTATACTGATCCAGATTTCCTTGCCAACTGCTCTTGCATTTGGCTATTAGGCAGATCTCAGCCAGGTGGACAATCTCCGGCCCAATTGGACCTCTATTGTTTTTTTCTGATGCATGTTTTGATAACATTTGGAAGCACAAATGCAAGAAAAAGTATGGAATTTATTTAAATTCCATATTCTTTAAACCTTTCTTGATTAGGGTGTGCAATTGGTGCACAGTGGAAAAGATGTCCTGAAAGTTTTGGACCCAAAAAAAAGACATTTAAAGATAAAAGTGATCTTTTGATCAGTTTCGATGCCATGCAGGATTTTTGTAATAAATGAAATTATTATAAAGCCTTGTGAATATCCCTTTATGCTATGTTTATGTGTATTTGCTGTTTAAAATAGGCCATTGTAAAAAATAAAATATGAATAAGACCATGGCATATGGTGCAGTGGTTCCATACTATAACACCTATTAGGGGAGCTATACAAGTTGACTGTGTTATAAATGAGGCCATCTTATTATCCTGGAATCTGTTACAAACATAGGTATGTAATAATTATGCTAAACCACTGCATCTAGTTGTCACAAATCCAGATTTTGTTGAAGTTGTTTGAAAATTGGAGGAGTTTTTATAGAATTAAGTTAATGTGTGAAATGTTAGTAATGGATCACACTAGTGCCTTTTCTGTATTAGTAATCCCTCCAAGATGATAACATTTGCACTACTTACTAATAATAGCAATTCTGTCCATTGTTATTAATTTTTTATCAATTAATTGTAATGTCTCACTATTTTTTTGATCCTTTAGAGTGTATTTTATTGATAAACAATGAAATAATATTGGTGTCTTGATTGGAAGATATAGTTATATCTTTTGTATACAATTTGTTGATAGTAACATACTTTTTAATATGCAACAACACCTGTAATGCCTTGCTATGTGTACACTATGTTTCCTTGCCATATAATATTCTTACACTACCTGTCTTGGCCTTTGGTATAAGTTACTAACAAAATACCTTTCCCTCAATATAAGTTTTCATCATTCTTGTGCGGGTTGGGTTGGGGTGGGGGGGATACAATCCAACCTCATTTATCTGATCCCAGTATCACTAAATATGTCTAAAATTGAGATTTTTTCACTATCTTTCTTATTACTTGGTATGGAATTAAGAGTCTTTCACTGAATGTTAAGTAGACATTGAGGATTGCAATACATGTACAGTCACAATATCCTGTATTTTCCAGAAACTTGTCTGGTGTTTTATCTATGACGAAAAAAAGAGGATTTCTTCAAATTTTATTCCCTTAACTTGTGTTTTTCAAGAATTGGAAAGACACCCAATTGTGAAGATATAAAAGTAAAAAGTTATTTTTGATCCTTTATATTAAGTCTA
Source organism: Margaritifera margaritifera (assembly GCA_029931535.1). Lineage (NCBI taxonomy): Eukaryota > Metazoa > Mollusca > Bivalvia > Unionida > Margaritiferidae > Margaritifera > Margaritifera margaritifera. Next base: position 274,960 of record JAQPZY010000923.1, read on the forward strand.
CCTCGCACAAAATTTCCAGTATTGTCAGAAATATCATAAGAAAGATAATGCAAAATCTCAGTGTCAGGAAAATGTTTGAGAAATTAAGTGAAACTGGAGTCAGAACTGCTTTATTCCACATTATCAGATTATTACACAGTGAAATCTGTCTATAAAGGATGCGCTTTATAGAGAGATCCCCTTTATGCAGAAATAAAATACTTAGGTAAACAAGATTTATTTTAAAATGTCATTTATATAGAGGTCTTCACTAAGGCAGTTTTCTTAGTACAAATTCTATATTCTTCAAATTCATTAATCCAAAACTCAGTTCATTGGAACATTTTTGTGTTAGTTAAAAGAGGTTCTATTGTAAAGGGACCAGATTCCTCTTCAAAGTAGGTCATCAACACCTAATATCTAAAGTATTAAATGTTTTTCCATGTTTTTGGCTTGCATATGATTGTTCAATTGTATCAGAAAGTAATAAAAACACCTTTTTTTATATAAAAAGCTCTATTCATTATTTATTATCAACTGGTCGGTATTCTTTGAGGATGAAGAGGGGTTTAAAAATTAAATGGATTAATAGTTGAAAGAAAATGGGCTAGACTTACATTTATATACATTTTCTGAGTTTCCATTGAAAGTGCTAATGTTGGGGAAATATCAACAAGCATTGTGAGTACACCAAGTTAAGTAGAAAATTGTATCTATGCAAGGGTTTATGCACATTGATTAATATTACCACAACATTGATTAATATTACCAAGTCATTTTGGTACTTTGATTATGATGTTACATTTTTTTTTGCTAACTCTTTGCAGCTCTGCACCTAAAGAGTTAATGAAAAGTAATATACAAGTGGACACCGATTGATGTATACATTAAAATCAGGGTTGTAATATGTAAAAAACTAGTTTGATCAGTTTTCACCCACATGCCAATTTATCATACACTATCCTAACCTTCAGTCATTTCATGATGAACTTAATTATTTTCATGAATTTTTACAAAGTATATAGCCTAATTTGAATGGCAATAAAGCTTTTATATTAGAAGAGTCTTTTCTTGTCAATTTGTCCCTACTATTCAACTTTAGGTTTCAAATAATTCCAGCAATTAGATGGCCTTTATCTACAGGGTACTTAAAGTTTCAGCATCTGACATACTGGAGCAACATTTTCCAACAACTTGTCTCTTCATTGAATGGAACCATATTTCTCTCTTTCTCTTTCACCTGTCAGGCAACTACTTTAGTCTGTATATATGAAGACTGAGCATGGATAGAGGTTATTCATCCATACTTTTAGTTTGTATATATGAAGACTGAGTATGGATAGAGGTTATTCATCCATACTTATAGTCTGTATATATGAAGACTGAGTATGGATAGAGGTTATTCATCCATACTTTAGTCGGTATATATGAAGACTGAGTAGCATACTTTTAGTCCATATATAAGAAGACTGAGCATGGATAGAGGTTATTCATCCATACTTTTAGTCCGTATATATGAAGACTGAGCATGGATAGAGGTTATTCATCCATACTTTTAGTCTGTATATATGAAGACTGAGCATGGATAGAAGTTATTCATCCATACTTTAGTCTGTATATATGAAGACTGAGCATGGATAGAGGTTATTCATCCATACTTTAGTCCGTATATATGAAGACTGAGTATCATACTTTTAGTCCATATATATGAAGACTGAGCATGGATAGAGGTTATTCATCCATACTTTTAGTCTGTATATATGAAGACTGAGCATGGATAGAGGTTATTCATCTGTACTTTAGTCTGTATATGTGAAGACAGAGCATGGATAGAAGTTATTAATCCATACTTTTAGTCTGTATATATGAAGACTGAGCATTCATAGAAGTTATTCATCCATATTTTAGTCTGTGTATAGGAAGACTGAGCATGGATAGAGGTTATTCATCCATACTTTTAGTCCGTATATATGAAGACTGAGCATGGATAGAGTTTATTTATCCATACTTTGGTCTGCATATATGAAGACCGAGTATGGATAGAGGTTATTCATCCATACTTTTAGTCTGTATATATGAAGACTAAGCATGGATAGAGGTTATTCATCCATACTTTTAGTCTGTATATATGAAGACAGAGCATGGATAGAGGTTATTCATCCATACTTTAGTCCATATATATGAAGACTGAGTATGGATAGAGGTTATTCATCCATTCTTTAGTCTGTATATATGAAGACTGAGCATGGATAGAGGTTATTCATCCATTCTTTAGTCCATATATATGAAGACTGAGTGTCATACTTTTAGTTCATACATATGAAGACTGAGCATGGATAGAGGCTATTCATCCATACTTTAGTCTGTATATATGAAGACTGAGCATGGATAGAGGCTATTCATCCATACTTTTAGTTTGTATATATGAAGACTGAGTATGGATAGAGGTTATTCATCCATACTTATAGTCTGTATATATGAAGACTGAGCATGGATAGAGGTTATTCATCCATACTTTGGTCTGTATATATGAAGACCAAGTATGGATAGAGGTTATTCATCCATACTTTTAGTCTGTATATATGAAGACTGAGCATGGATAGAGGTTATTCATCCATACTTTTAGTCTGTATATATGAAGACTGAGTATGGATAGAGGTTATTCATCCATACTTTAGTCCGTATATATGAAGACTGAGCATGGATAGAGGTTATTCATCCATACTTTTAGTCTGTATATATGAAGACTAAGCATGGATAGAGGTTATTCATCCATACTTTAGTCCATATATATGAAGACTGAATATGGATAGAGGTTATTCATCCATACTTTAGTCCGTATATATGAAGACTGAGTATCATACTTTTAGTCCATATATATGAAGACTGAGCATGGATAGAGGTTATTCATCCATACTTTTAGTCTGTATATAGGAAGAATGAGCATGTATAGAGGTTATTCATCCATAGTTTAAGCCTGTATATATGAAGACTGAGCATGGATAGAGGTTATTCATCCATACTTTAGTCCGTATATATGAAGACTGAGCATGGATAGAGGTTATTCATCCATACTTTTAGTCTGTATATATGAAGACTGAGTATGGATAGAGGTTATTCATCCATACTTTAGTCGGTATATATGAAGACTGAGTAGCATACTTTTAGTCCATATATAAGAAGACTGAGCATGGATAGAGGTTATTCATCCATACTTTTAGTCCGTATATATGAAGACTGAGCATGGATAGAGATTATTCATCCATACTTTTAGTCTGTATATATGAAGACTGAGCATGGATAGAAGTTATTCATCCATACTTTAGTCTGTATATATGAAGACTGAGCATGGATAGAGGTTATTCATCCATACTTTAGTCCGTATATATGAAGACTGAGTATCATACTTTTAGTCCATATATATGTAGACTGAGCATGGATAGAGGTTATTCATCCATACTTTTAGTCTGTATATATGAAGACTGAGCATGGATAGAGGTTATTCATCTGTACTTTAGTCTGTATATGTGAAGACAGAGCATGGATAGAAGTTATTCATCCATACTTTTAGTCTGTATATATGAAGACTGAGCATGGATAGAAGTTATTCATCCATACTTTAGTCTGTGTATAGGAAGACTGAGCATGGATAGAGGTTATTCATCCATACTTTTAGTCCGTATATATGAAGACTGAGCATGGATAGAGTTTATTTATCCATACTTTGGTCTGCATATATGAAGACCGAGTATGGATAGAGGTTATTCATCCATACTTTTAGTCTGTATATATGAAGACTAAGCATGGATAGAGGTTATTCATCCATACTTTTAGTCTGTATATATGAAGACAGAGCATGGATAGAGGTTATTCATCCATACTTTAGTCATTATATATGAAGACTGAGTATGGATAGAGGTTATTCATCCATTCTTTAGTCTGTATATATGAAGACTGAGCATGGATAGAGGTTATTCATCCATTCTTTAGTCCATATATATGAAGACTGAGTGTCATACTTTTAGTTCATACATATGAAGACTGAGCATGGATAGAGGCTATTCATCCATACTTTAGTGTGTATATATGAAGACTGAGCATGGATAGAGGCTATTCATCCATACTTTAGTCTGTATATATGAAGACTGAGCATGGATAGAGGTTATTCATCCATACTTTAGTCCGTATATATGAAGACTGAGTATCATACTTTTAGTTCATACATATGAAGACTGAGCATGGATAGAGGTTATTCATCCATTCTTTAGTCTGTATATATGAAGACTGAGCATGGATAGAGGTTATTCATCTGTACTTTTAGTCTGTATATATGAAGACTGAGCATGGATAGAAGTTATTCATCCATACTTTAGTCTGTATATATGAAGACTGAGCATGGATAGAGGTTATTCATCCATACTTTTAGTCTGTATATATGAAGACTAAGCATGGATAGAGGTTATTCATCCATACTTTAGTCCACATATATGAAGACTGAGTATGGATAGAGGTTATTCATCCATACTTTAGTCCGTATATATGAAGACTGAGTATCATACTTTTAGTCCATATATATGAAGACTGAGCATGGATAGAGGTTATTCATCCATTCTTTAGTCTGTATATATGAAGACTGAGCATGGATAGAGGTTATTCATCTGTACTTTTAGTCTGTATATATGAAGACTGAGCATGGATAGAAGTTATTCATCCATACTTTAGTCTGTATATATGAAGACTGAGCATGGATAGAGGTTATTCATCCATACTTTTAGTCTGTATATATGAAGACTAAGCATGGATAGAGGTTATTCATCCATACTTTAGTCTGTGTATATGAAGACTGAGTATGGATAGAGGTTATTCATCCATACTTTAGTCCGTATATATGAAGACTGAGTATCATACTTTTAGTCCATATATATGAAGACTGAGCATGGATAGAGGTTATTCATCCATACTTTAGTCCGTATATATGAAGACTGAGCATGGATAGAAGTTTTTCATCCATACTTTAGTCCGTATATATGAAGACCGAGCATGGATAGAGGTTATTCATCCATACTTTAGTCCATATATATGAAGACTGAGCATGGATAGAGGTTATTCATCCAAACTTTAGTCCGTAAATATGAAGACTGAGCATGGATATAGGTTATTCATCCATACTTTAGTCGATATTTATGAAGACTGAGTTTCATACTTTTAGTCCATATATATGAAGACTGAGCATGGATAGAGGTTATTCATCCATACTTTAGTCCATATATATGAAAACTGAGTATCATACTTTTAGTCCATATATATGAAGACTGAGCATGGATAGAGGTTATTCATCCATACTTTTAGTCTGTATATATGAAGACTGAGCATGGATAGAGGTTATTCATCCATACTTTTAGTCCATATATATGAAGACTGAGCATGGATAGAGGTTATTCATCCATACTTTAGTCCATATATATGAAAACTGAGTATCATACTTTTAGTCCATATATATGAAGACTGAGCATGGATAGAGGTTATTCATCCATACTTTTAGTCTGTATATATGAAGACTGAGTATGGATAGAGGTTATTCATCCATACTTTAGTCTGTATATATGAAGACTGAGCATGGATAGAGGTTATTCATCCATACTTTTAGTCTGTATATATGAAGACTGAGCATGGATAGAGGTTATTCATCCATACTTTAGTCTGTGTATAGGAAGACTGAGCATGGATAGAGGTTATTCATCCATACTTTTAGTTTGTGTATAGGAAGACTGAGCATGGATAGAAGTTATTCATCCATACTTTAGTCTGTGTATAGGAAGACTGAGCATGGATTGAGGTTATTCATCCATTCTTTTAGTCTGTATATACAAAGACTGAACATGGATAGAGGTTATTCATCCATACTTTAAGCCTGTATATATGAAGACTGAGCATGGATAGAAGTTATTCATCCATACTTTAGTCTGTGTATAGGAAGACTGAGCATGGATAGAAGTTATTCATCCAGACTTTAAGCCTGTATATATGAAGACTGAGTATGGATAGAAGTTATTCATCCATACTTTAGTCTGTATATATGAAGACTGAGCATGGATAGAGGTTATTCTGTATATATGAAGACTGAGCATGGATAGAGGTTATTCATGTGTACTTTAGTCTGTATATATGAAGACTGAGCATGGATAGAGGTTATTCATCCATACTTTTAGTCTGTATATATGAAGACTGAGCATGGATAGAGGTTATTCATCCATTCTTTAGTCTGTGTATATGAAGACTGAGCATGGATAGAGGTTATTCATCCATACTTTAGTCTGTATATATGAAGACTGAGCATGGATAGAAGTTATTCATCCATACTTTGATGTACAAAATATCTGGAAAAGAAACTGACTTAGCTCCTTAGCTTCCATGGTAATAAAACTTGGGTATGCAGATGATTTTGTAATATTTTAAAATGAAATGTGAAATCTAATATAAAAAACCACACCTACATGTACAAAAAAACACTTCTATTTTTAGCTTACCTGCATGAAAGTAGGGGAGAACTTGTACTATACCTCTGGTGTTGTAGGTGTTAACAAATGTACACCATTGTGTTTAGGTTAGTTTTTCTGGCACTATTGCTTATACAGTCATGAAACTTTATCTATGCATACTTCCTTGGAAGTACTAAACCATATTACTTCGTGAGAAGTACTGCACCATATTACTTCCTGAGAAGTACTACACCATATTACTTCCTGAGAAGTACTACACCATATTACTTCCTGGGAAGTACTACACCATATTACTTCCTTGGAAGTACTACACCATATTACTTCCTGGGAAGTACTACACCATATTACTTCCTGGGAAGTACTACACCATATTACTTCCTTGGAAGTACTACACCATATTACTTCCTGGGAAGTACTACACCATATTACTTCCTGAGAAGTACTACACCATATTACTTCCTGAGAAGTACTACACCATATTACTTCCTGAGAAGTACTACACCATATTACTTCCTGAGAAGTACTACACCATATTACTTCCTGAGAAGTACTACACCATATTACTTCCTGGGAAGTACTACACCATATTACTTCCTGAGAAGTACTACACCATATTATTTCCTGAGAAGTACTACACCATATTCCTTCCTGGGAAGTACTACACCATATTACTTCCTTGGAAGTACTACACCATATTACTTCCTGGGAAGTACTACACCATATTACTTCCTGGGAAGTACTACACCATATTACTTCCTGAGAAGTACTGCACCATATTACTTCCTGGGAAGTACTACACCATATTACTTCCTGGGAAGTACTACACCATATTACTTCCTTGGAAGTACTACACCATATTACTTCCTGAGAAGTACTACACCATATTACTTCCTGAGAAGTACTACACCATATTACTTCCTGAGAAGTACTACACCATATTACTTCCTGAGAAGTACTACACCATATTACTTCCTGGGAAGTACTACACCATATTACTTCCTTGGAAGTACTACACCATATTACTTCCTGAGAAGTACTACACCATATTACTTCCTGAGAAGTACTACACCATATTACTTCCTGAGAAGTACTACACCATATTACTTCCTGGGAAGTACTACACCATATTACTTCCTGAGAAGTACTACACCATATTATTTCCTGAGAAGTACTACACATATTACTTCCTGAGAAGTACTGCACCATATTACTTCCTGAGAAGTACTACACCATATTATTTCCTGAGAAGTACTGCACGATAATATTAAAAGTAGATCATTGTGGCCTACTTTTATTGCTCCACTGATCATGAACACCTTTTATGTTTAGGTCAAGTTTCTCGGCTACTGTTTGCTTATACAGTTGTGAAAATATATACGTACCTGCATAAGTACTACACGTGCCCTATGCCCCAAAAATGTGACCCACTTTTCAAGTTCCAGTGATCACATTTAGGTCATTTTCTGGGATACTTGTACAATCATAAAAGTAGATATTGGCATATGCATACTTAGTAGTAGTATACCACCATACCAATAAACATCAGTGTAACCTACTTTTTTATGTCTTAATGATAGTGTAAACTGTAAATGTTTAGGTTAGTTTCTCTGACATTTGCTATACAGTCATGAAAATAGATGTGCATGCATCATGAGAAGTAGTACACCATACAAAAAGTGGGTCACTGACTTACTTTTTCACACTCAAATGATCATGTAAAATTGTTACATTTAGGATACTTTCTTGGATACTTGCTTTTACCATCATGAAACATATGCATGCATGCTAAGAAGTACTGCACCACCATATTAAGAGTATGTCACTGTGACATACTTTACATTCTCAAATAATCATGTACACCTCAAAAACACTGTTCCTTGCACATGTCCTGAAGTTTCCTTTGCAGATAAATTCTTTAGGCTTACTACACCACCATACCAAAAATATGCAACCGTAATCTGCTTTTAATTCTTCAATGATAATATGTACCTTTTATGATTAGGTGAGTTGCATGGATACTGTTGCTTGTACAGTCATGAAATTTTAAATGTGTATTTATTCTGAGAAGCACTACAACTGCATGTCAAAAGTAGCTTACTCTGACCTGCTTTTTAAACTTTAGTGATTATGTACACATTTGAGGTTTAGGTGAGTTTCTTGAACACTTTTACTTGTATTCAGACTGGATATGAACATATATTCTTATAAGTACTGCATCACCATGTCAAATAAAAAGGTCACTGACTTACTTAAACCACTTTGTTTTTTCTTCATCATCACTCAGTAATGTTTTTTCTTCATCATCACTCAGTAATGACCATCTTGGGCATTGACAAATACAAATCTCTTGTGTCTCAATAAATATATGCAAGTGAGCTTTTGCTGTCTTTTGACAGCTCAATTTTTTTTATATTACTCGTCTGTCTTGACACAGCATATTATGTTCTAGCGTCACCCATGCATCCATTACTTTTGTCTGAACAGACCATAACTTTGCAAGAATTTGTGAGTATACATATATATATATATATATATATATATAAATATATATATATATATATATATATATATATATATATATATATATATACAGGGGTCGCGCTACCAGGCGAAGTGAGCGATTAAGTCGCCCAAAAAATCTAAACTTCGCCTTCTTCTATCACGCCCTGTGATTTTTTTAGCTGTACACTAAGCGACAGTAGTTAAAATTTTGATATGCTCCTCGATTTATAACCAGGCAGTTCCCGTGATGTGTTGTAGCTCAAGGCGAAATGTATTGCATGCAGTAAACAGCTGGTGTTGATATCAATTGCGCCGACAAACAAACTCTTGCACATTCACAGGCATGTGTTTGAATAGCTGACTGACCATTAACCCTTTCCCGAGCAAGTTATCACTGCCTGATTTCCGCAAGTTATAATTTGATGATGAAAACATAACTAAACAATTGTTTCGAAACTTAAACATCAATATGTAAATAGCAATTTGTATTTAAAGTGTAAAGCACTTTTGAATTTTTTTTTTTTTTTTTTTTTTGGGGGGGGGGGAATTTAAACTGCCGAGTTTGGGTTATTTTCTTAATAAAATCAGTTTGAAAGTTAAGTGAACCTGTCAAGGGGTAATAATGGCGGACATCGCTGTGTCTAGGAAGTACCTCTTCATTAGATTGTCTGTTTTCTTAAATCATTGGGCAAATAAATTAAGGGAAATGTATAATTTGTCGAAAGCAAAGTCTCAATGTTATGTGATTAAAGATTTCGCCTAAAAAGAAATATATGTAGGTCAAAAATGTATGGGACAATACGATGTTGTGGAATTCGGGAAGCGATTCTATAACATCACTCAAAATACAAAAATAGCAGCAAAGCAAGTAATATCTAACCAATACACGACGTTATAATGAGTACGTAGACAAATATTAAAACTATAAATTTACAATCCTATCTATGGATTATTGCAACGAAGCAAGAAAGGGAGTGGTCATATTAAGAAAATCCCTTTTTCTAAAAATAGACACATACATGGCATGCATGGAGTCATATTTATCCTTGGCTGTGTGCCGATTGGTTTGGAAAGAAGGGTCTAGTTCATTCATATATCAACTTTAATGTCTCAGTTTGTTTTCAGTGAATTGCTACGGTAATGTTTTATTGGCAACAATGATATTAAATGTTAAAGTTTTGATGTTGTTATGTTCTCTTCTTAATCTCCATTATGAGACTGCGACATTGTAGCTACTTACAAACTATATAACAATTTAATTTTTCTATTTCTTAAAACTTCACCAAAAACCGAGAGTCCAAAAGATTAACATTTAATTTTGAATTAACACCCTAAACATGTTGTAAAGTTCAGGTTACTCGTCCATAATATCAGTGACCACAATGCTTTGAAGGGACGAACACGATGGTGTGAAGACACATGTTATAGGGGTTGTTTCAAAACAGTTTAGTTTTCGAATGCCCTTTTCTCGAGAAGTTTTAGAAATTAACAAAAAATAAAATTTCTTATTCTAGTAGTAGTTGATTAAGTAATTTTACCAACCTGCAATTACAATACTTTAATCTTGGAACTCCTATCAGCTAAAATTAATTGCAATGTATAGTTTTTGTTGTGCTTTTTTAAAGTCATATGGCCAGAATACATTGTATATCTCTCTATCCAAATATACACTTTCAAGTATGAATACACTTCATGTGAATGATACATATGCATATTGAGAAATAGAGGATATAGTTAACATAAAAGAACCAAAGCATACACATACATTATATATATATATATATATATATATATATATATATATATATATATTGTGCTTTTCGCTTTGCTCCCACTTCTCCCTGTTCAGCTGTCACTTCTCCCTATTCTGTCCAAAAGGAGAAGTCACTTCTCCCTAAAATTCAAGTCTAGCTTGACCCCTGTATATATATATATATATATATATATATATATATATATATATATATATATATATATATATATATATATACAGCTCTCCCTTGTTACTACATGGTACTCGGGAGCCTTAATCATGATATATTCTAAACAATGGTGTTTTGGAAAAGAAATATCGATATAACACTAAGCTTCATCATGTTTTCTTTGAACCTATATTGTTATACATTCCTATGATTTTGGTCATGGGGTCATGGGGTCCATAGTGGTACTACATTATATCCATAATTGTGTGATAATTAAATGCATTATACTATGGGATATATATACAGTGAAACTCCTCAAAACTGAACACCCTTGGGACCCAATTTTTTTTCCAGTTTTGAGAAGTTTTCTGTTTACTGAGGCTTTTGCAGATGTGGGAAAAAAAAATCTCTTTCTGATCTCTTATGTGACGAGAGAGAGAGAGAGAGAGAGAGAGAGAGAGAGAGAGAGAGAGAGAGAGAGAGAGAGAGAATGCAGTTGTGAAAGCATCAGTGTCTGTGCGTGTAAAAGTGCACAAATTTAAGAAAGCCGTTATTTTTTTATTTTATTTTTAATACAAGCATTTAATGAAGAATTAGCTTAACAATATACGTTCCTACCGAAAATTGTATCCTTTCACAGGAATAAATACAGTTGCTCCACACAGAAATACAGTCCTGCACTCTCATTACTAATAAAGCGCTGATATTTAACTTAAAAAAGGCAAGCCCTTGGGGCAGTTCCCGGGTCTTTGTCTCGTTGATCAGACTACTATACAGCACCTGTTAACTGTAATTAATCTGTTCCAGCGTGTGTCAGGAATTTAGCAGCTAAAATATATTTACAAGTTTCAACTGAGTTTTGGTTTTATGGGGTATTTTTAAGCGTAAAATTGAAATTTGGGATCGAAAATTGTTCTGGTGTTCAGAGTTGAGGGGTTTCGGTTTACTGGGGGAAAAATTATGATATTAAAGAAGGAAAATTTCGGGACTAAAAATAAAATTTGGTCTTGAGGGGATTCTGGTATCCTGAGGGTTTTTTTCTTCAATTTTATAGAAAAATAAATTCCTATATTTATATAAGGACTTAACAAAAAATTATGTGAAATGCTTGATACATCTTGATCAATTGATTGAACTGTAGGAAAGACCTTGAAACAAAGTCAAGCAAAGTGTCACATTGTTGCGATATCTTTTATGAGTATCAGTAGTCCTTTTGAAAATTTTATCCAGGATGTGTGTTATCATAATATTCATTTAACTGTTTAAACCTAGTTTTGGTTTTATGGGGTATTTTTAAGCGTAAAATTGAAATTTGGGATCGAAAATTGTTCTGGTGTTCAGAGTTGAGGGGTTTCGGTTTACTGGGGGAAAAATTATGATATTAAAGAAGGAAAATTTCGGGACTAAAAATAAAATTTGGTCTTGAGGGGATTCTGGTATCCTGAGGGTTCGGTTTTGAGGAGTTTCACTGTATATATATATACCTATATAGTGGTCACTAGTATTGAATAATCACCTGCCTTGCTGCCTCAAAGAACCACATTTTCAAAGTCCCATAAACAAAATACAAAGAGATGAAGACACAAACTTCTACTAAGCAACCACCTGTTCTCGGGTGCCACTTGTTTTGTTTCCCAAAATCTGCTGCTTAAGACAGGCTTGTACTATATACAAAATCTCATGTTTCTTGTTTGTTTTTTTTTTCTTCAATTTTATAGAAAAATAAATTCCTATATTTATATAAGGACTTAACAAAAAATTATGTGAAATGCTTGATACATCTTGATCAATTGATTGAACTGTAGGAAAGACCTTGAAACAAAGTCAAGCAAAGTGTCACATTGTTGCGATATCTTTTATGAGTATCAGTAGTCCTTTTGAAAATTTTATCCAGGATGTGTGTTATCATAATATTCATTTAACTGTTTAAACCTATTAGTGCAGATAATAATAATAATAATAATAATAATAATAATAATAATAATAATAATAATAATAATAATAAAAATAATAATAACAACAGCAACAACAATCCGAGTGTTAATTGTTGTGTTTGTGTTTTTGTGAGTGTTGGCCTTTAACAAAGAAATGCATAGTTACCATAGTTACCAAAAGTACTAAGATTATTTTTGGTTTACTGCAGAAATTATGTTTATTATTGAGGGGGCTTCTTCCTATTGCAGTTTTTTTTTTTTTAACACATTCACCTTAACCAAAAGATAATATGTACCTATTTAAATAAAAAAAACTTGACTGACAGTAGTCTATATCTGGACGAAAAATGCTTTTGATATTTTTTTCTTGTGCTTTCTTGTCATGTTTTTTTTTTCTTCAATCTTTGTACATTTCATTCCTGTTTAGAAGTAGAGAGATGAAGATGTTTCTTTTGCATATGTATGGAGTTTATGTATTTCTGGTATATATGAAAAAAATGGTTTTGTCCGAAATTGTTTTAAAAAGTCATGAGTTATTGATAGTATTAGCCACAACTATGTATACTTTACTTGTTGAGGAGTTTAAACTTTTTTAAATTAAAAATGGAAGACTAAAACATTGAAATATCTTCAAACTGTTCGGGATTAGGAGATTGTGAAAAGTGCAAGGATGTGTTTGACTACCTTAGGACCTTAGGAGAAAGCAGTGTCGTATATTTTGTTTACACATTTTACTGAAGATAAAATATATATCAGAGCTCAGTGGGGTTTCAAATGTTTCTTTATCTGTTATAGGTCCAATTTAAGTGGAGTTTGCATTTTATTTAATAATAATTTTGAATATGATATAAAAGATTGCAAAAGGTGATGGTAATTTGATTGCACTTGACATAAAAATAGATGATAAGTATTTCTCTGTAATTAATCTCAATGGGCCAAATAATTATTGTCCAGACTTTTACAATGGTATTAATGATAAAAGTGAATATGAAAATGATTGTCCAGACTTTTACAATGATAGTAATGATATAAGTGAATATGAAAATGATTGTCCAGACTTTTACAATGATATTAATGATATAAGTGAATACAAAAATGATTGTCCAGACTTTTACAATGATATTAATGATATAAGTGAATATGAAAATGATTGTCCAGACGTTTACAATGGTATTAATAATATAAGTGAATACAAAAATGATTGTTCAGACTTTACAATGGTATTAATGATATAAGTGAATATGAAAATGATTGTCCAGACTTTTACAATCCTATTAATTATATAAGTGAATATGAAAATGATTGTCCAGACTTTTACAATGGTATTAATAATATAAGTGAATATGAAAATGATTGTCCAGACTTTTACAATCCTTTTAATGATATAAGTGAATATGAAAATGATTGTCCAGACTTTAACAATGATATTAATGATATAAGTGAATACAAAAATGATTGTCCAGACTTTTACAATGGTATTAATAATATAAGTGAATATGAAAATGATTGTCCAGACTTTTACAATCCTATTAATGATATAAGTGAATATGAAAAATGATTGTCCAGACTTTTACAATGGTGTTAATAATATAAGTGAATACAAAAATGATTGTCCAGACTTTTACAATCCTATTAATGATATAAGTGAATATGAAAATGATTGTCCAGACTTTTACAATCCTATTAATGATATAAGTGAATATGAAAATGATTGTCCAGACTTTTACAATCCTATTAATGATATAAGTGAATTTGAAAATGATTGTCCAGACTTTTACAGTAGTATTAATGATATAAGTGAATATGAAAATGATTGTCCAGACTTTTACAATGGTATTAATAATATAAGTGAATATGAAAATGATTGTCCAGACTTTTACAATGGTATTAATAATATAAGTGAATATGAAAATGATTGTCCAGACTTTTACAATCCTATTAATGATATAAGTGAATATGAAAATGATTGTCCAGACTTTTACAATGGTATTAATGATAAAAGTGAATATGAAAATGATTGTCCAGACTTTTACAATGGTATTAATGATATAAGTGAATATGAAAATGATTGTCCAGACTTTTACAATCCTATTAATAATATAAGTGAATATGAAAATGATTGTCCAGACTTTTACAATGGTATTAATAATATAAGTGAATATGAAATGATTGTCCAGACTTTTACAATCCTATTAATGATATAAGTGAATATGAAAATGATTGTCCAGACTTTAACAATGATATTAATGATATAAGTGAATACAAAAATGATTGTCCAGACTTTTACAATGGTATTAATAATATAAGTGAATATGAAAATGATTGTCCAGACTTTTACAATCCTATTCATGATATAAGTGAATATGAAAATGATTGTCCAGACTTTTACAATGGTGTTAATAATATAAGTGAATACAAAAATGATTGTCCAGACTTTTATAATCCTAATAATGATATAAGTGAATATGAAAATGATTGTCCAGACTTTTACAATCCTATTAATGATATAAGTGAATATGAAAATGATTGTCCAGACTTTTACAATCCTATTAATGATATAAGTGAATTTGAAAATGATTGTCCAGACTTTTACAGTAGTATTAATGATATAAGTGAATATGAAAATGATTGTCCAGACTTTTACAATGGTATTAATAATATAAGTGAATATGAAAATGATTGTCCAGACTTTTACAATTGTATTAATAATATAAGTGAATATGAAAATGATTGTCCAGACTTTTACAATGATATTAATGATATAAGTGAATATGAAAATGATTGTCCAGACTTTTACAATGGTATTAATGATAAAAGTGAATATGAAAATGATTGTCCAGACTTTTACAATGGTATTAATGATATAAGTGAATATGAAAATGATTGTCCAGACTTTTACAGTGGTATTAATAATATAAGTGAATATGAAAATGATTGTCCAGACTTTTACAATGGTATTAATAATATAAGTGAATATGAAAATGATTGTCCAGACTTTTACAATGGTTTTAATGATATAAGTGAATATGAAAATGATTGTCCAGACTTTTACAATGGTATTAATGATATTATAAGTGAATAAGAAAATGATTCAACTATCATTTGTGGCAATTTCAATTTGGTTTAAGATCCTGAATTAGACTGATATAATTATAAACATATAAAATAATCCTAATGCTACGAATGTATTATTGAGTATGAAAGATACCTTTGGTCGTGTAGACCCATTTAGAGAACTAAATCCATATTTAAAGAGATAAACACGGAGAGAAAAAAATCCTTTGAAAAAAGCAAGATTAGATTTTTTATGTCAGAATCTCTCATGCCAAAAGTAACAAAAATAACAATTTAGTCAAGTTATAGATCTGACCACTTTATAAAAATATTAAACCGATGCTCAAATGATTTTATTAGAAGTAAGGGTTTGTGGAAATTTAAAAACAACCTTCATGAAGATACTAAATATGTAAATGAAATTAAAAATTTTATTCAAAGTTTAAAATTACAATATGCTTCATTAGAATATGATTGAAATATGGAAAATATATCAAACACAGATATAAAACTAACTATATCAGACTCTATATTTCTAAATACTCTTTTGATGGAAATTTGTGGTTAAACCATTTCAAATACTTCATATAAAAAGAAATGTAAAAAAAAACAGGAACAAGAACTCATTCATGAAATACAGTCTTTAGAGAATAGTACTTCTGTTGAAAAAATACTGTTTTAGAGTTATTAGAATAAAAAAAGAAAGAATCGGAAAAAGTAAGACAAGGTAAATTTCGAGGAAGTATCATCCGGTCAAAGGCAAAATGGGTGGAGGAGGGGTAGAAACCAACAAGATACTTTGGTCACCTAGAAAGTAGAAATTATGTGACAAAAAAAATTACAAAAACTAATTATGGATGAAAATTAAATTATAACAAATAAATTTGATATTCTTAGAGAAGTTCAGGATTTTTTATGACAAACTTTATAAAGAGGAAAATGAGATAGAGGACAGATTTAAATGATCTTCAAAATTATAAAATTTCTAAGTTAGACCAATATCAGTCTTCAAAATTAGAGGGGAAAATTACCCAGAAAGAGGCTTTAGATTGTCTAAAAAATATGAAAAATAACAAAAGTCCTGGATCAGATGGTTTTGCGGCAGAATTTTAAAAAATCTTCTGGATTGATATTGGGAAATTTGTAGTCAGAGCAATTAACGAAGCATATGCCACTGGATCTTTTTCAACAGTTTTTCGACAAGGAATTATAACTTGTGTACCTAAGGAAGATAAACCAAAACAGTTTTTACAAAACTGGTGCCCTGTATCATTACTTAATGTCGTCTACAAATTAGTATCAGGATGTATTGCCAAAAGAATAAAGTCAGTACTGAATGGTATAATATCTGATGACCAAACTAGTTTTCTTAAAGAAAGATATATTGGTGAAAGTACAAGGATTATTTATGATATAATGCAGATTACTGAAGAATTACATCTGCGTGGTATATCATTATTAATTGATTTTGAAAAAGCTTTGATTCCATTTCATGGAAATTCATTCGTAATGTTCTAACCTATTATAATTTTGGACCAATGATAAGACAGTGGGTAAAAACTTGTTTTTCTAATATCTCTTCAGGAGTGTGTCAGAATGGTCTTATATCTGAATTTTTCAATGTTTTTCGAGGCTGTAGACAGGGTGACCCACTATCTCCATATTTGTTTTAATATGTGCAGAAATTTTGTCAATATTTTTTAAAAAAAATAAGAATATAAAAGGTATTAAACTGAAGGAAACAGAATATTTACTTTCACAGTTTGCAGATGATACTACCATATATGTGACAGAACAAGGATTTCAAACCAGTAGATTTGCAAATTTTGATCAGTAGATTGGCCTCTAAACCAGTAGATTTTTTATCGGCATAAATTTTATGTTTCAAGAGGGTGGAAAACAAAACAAGTGCTTTTTTGTGCCATAATATGTATTCTCAAATAGCTACAATAAAATGGCAAATTTGAACATGAATCAGATTCGAATTCTGATGGAAAATGTTACAATAATAATTAGTTATTATGAGTCAATATACGGTCGAATAATGAAAAATGAAGAGTTGTTTATCCGATAGTTCACTGCAAAGAAATCCAACAGCATTTTTAGTTTCCTTCACAAGATCACTGTCTATTGACCACTGACGACATTCATTGTGATTATTAAGCTTCACACTTAACAGGCTTTCAATAGTTCTCTGATCCTGCAATGGGTTACTGAATTTTCTCTATTGGGTATAAAGTTCTCAGTTGACTTAAATAAAATAGTACAGAAAAATTTTGAAAGAGAAACACATGATAAAGAAGTTTCTGAGAAATTCTGCAAAACGAACCCTAACACCAATTGGTAAAATAACAGTTTTTAAAACCTTAGTAATTCCAAAATTAAACCATTTGCTAAACTCATTTTTACTTTATATGAAAGTCAAAAGTAAATAGAATTAAAAGAGAAATTATGTTTCAGAACATTCACAAAGGAGGATTAGCAATGATAGATATTAAAATATTTATATTAGCTCTAAATATAACTTGGATTCGTAGACTTCTTACAACTAGAAGAAAATTTCTTCACTTGTTTGAATAGGAAATATGTGAGATCAAAAACATTGTCATATTAGGAGATGAATATACAGATAAATTATCAAAGGAGACAAAAAATACATTTGTTTTATTGGCTTGGCAACTTTTAATACAAAGAAATATACCTCAAACAGGAGAAGATCTTATGACAATGAACTTGTGGATGAACACACTAATAAGAGTAAACGAAGTACCCATCATGTATAAGACATGGATTGAACATAATATTATATATATTAGCAATGTGCTCACATACTAGGGAAGTTTTCTTGAATTTGAAAGCTTTAAAGAAAAGTATGACATAAATGCAAATTTTCTTGCCTTTCAAGGTATCATTCAGACTATAAGGTCATTATATAGAAAATTCAACCTAAAATTGAATACAGGCACAAATGCCAGACCTTTTATCCCTCACCAATTAAAAATTATTCTTCACAGTGATAAAGGTTGTAAAGATTTTTACAAATAGCTTTTTAACTTGAATGTTTCACCAACCGGTGAAAAAAGATGGCAAGAAAACTTCAACTTCACTAGTGACTATTGGCCAAATACATATTCTAAAGTATTTAAAGTAACACAAAATTTAAAATTACAATGGTTTCAATATCGTGTTATACCGGTACATAGAATTCTGCCGATGAATACATTTTTGTATAAAATACATGCTAATGATACTGATAAATGTACCGTTTGTAATGGTTTACCAGAAATAATAGTGCATTTGTTTTGGGAATGTAATGATGTGGTTAATAGATTATGGAGTGATGTTTCCCACTGGATTCAAAATGTACTAAAAATAACACTTACTCCAAGCGCCATAATGGTTTTATTTGGAGATACAGATGTGGAGCAATTGAATGAAAAACCTTTATATTTTATTCTTCTTCTTACCAAGTACTACATATAAACATACAAGATGAAAAGAGAGATGCCTACATTATATGGCCTTTAAAGCTTCTTTAAAGAATATTATATATTAGAAAAATAAATTGCAGTCAAATTGGACAGAAAAGGAAAGTTTCATGATAATTTGGGAACAGTGGGAACCATTACTTCTTTTCAAGCATAGTTAATTTTTGTATTATACTCTATATATGCAAACTTACAGATGTGATATAAATTGTAGCATAACCATTGACAAAAATAACAATCACTCACTGTCTCTGTTTCTCTCTCACCCATCTTTATTTATTTATTGTCACACCACTGAACTAAATGTAATATTTAGAATCTATGTTAGTGATTTGTATGTGTGATAATTGTAAGGGAGAAGACTTTAATGTTGTGATAACATATGGTCCGATCCCATTGCCAATCTGTACAGGAAACAATAAAAACATGTGGGAAAAAAAAAAAAGAATTATAACTATACCAGGAGTAAAAAATAAAATTGCCAACAATCCAGAGGAAAATCTTTTTAGTGCTAAATTTACTGATGCTCTACACATACATCCCCCCCAAAAAGTTTATGCTCATCAAATAAAAAAAGACTATTTTTACACTGTATTGTTTATATGTATGTATGTAGTAGTGTTTTATGGCACCTCGGCACAAAAGTGGCTATGTAGTGCCAACTAAAAGTAAAGTTTTAAAAATGTAAAAATCAATTGTACAAAAATTTTTGGAAGATAAACTCTTCCAACTAAATGTAAATATTAAGTACAGCAAGATAAAATATAAAACATAAAGATGCTAAAATTTTGTAAAATGTATATAAAATAACAGATCAAGGTAACACATGTAAACTCTTTGAAACATGACTGTGTTGTCAGTTTGCTTCCTATATCTTGTAATGTACTATAGTCAGGTTTATAGCTCAAATTTATATATATAAAGCATTGTCCTGTAGGATCCAGGGATAGCACTTTATGCTCTGTTTGGTGTATATTTGTAATTCTCTCTCTCTTTATCTCTCTCTCTCTCTCTCTCTCTCTCTCTCTCTCTCTCTCTCTCTCTCTCTCTCTCTCTCTCTCTCTCTCTCTCTCTCTACCATATATACTCGCGTATAAACCTGGTCCAAATGCAAACAACATAGACCCTGATCTGCCATCGCATAATGCACTGGCAGATCAGGGTCTATGTTGTTTGTTCTACTGATTGGTCCTTACAAACTGCATAGACCCAGATCTGCTGGCGCATTATGCGACTTCATATCTGGGTCTATGCAGTTTGCAGTTGGTATCGCATTATACATGAGTATATACGGTAATGACTATATAGTATGACTGATACTATGGTAAGGTTGCAAGCTTAAAGGTTTCACAAAACTCCTCAACTCATGTCATAGGTCTTACATTTGATACATTGTTACAAAATAATATTAACCAGACAACTGTATCTAGACGTATTGCTACTTTGAAGTCCATTATATTTCAGTTAGTTCATGTATTGTAAGCTATCCAAATTTTAGTTCATGTGTGTCTTCAAGTCGAAGAGTTTTATGAATATGTGGCCAGGTCACAGCAAGGGAAAAAGAAGTAACTTTTGCATCTTTTGAACAACTGGAAACTAGAACTAGGATAGATATATAGTGTGTCACACAAATATAATGGTAAAAGCAAGAACAAATGTAATCTTTTTACTATTTTTTCTTTTTCTGAAATCCTCGATATACCGTATATTCTCGCATATTGGTCGGATCTGCAGTTACTTAGAGTTAATCAGTAGAACAAACAACGTAGACCCTGTGTAAGGGTGCAAATTTCTGTCGATTTCGGTTGAGCACATTAGTTGGCAGATAACAATTAATTAGATTTATGAGGAAAGGTACCGTATGAAATTGCCAGACTGCGATGGTTTTAATTTCCCTGTTGGGGGGCAAAATGTATTCTTAATTAAGCATTCGTTTATTTAACAGTCAGACAGATTGGAAGGAAAGGGTTAACTTGGGTCTAGGTATTGGAAATGTCAACGTTGAGAGGATGCAGGGATTGTTTGTAAAATTTTATTATCTTTTGAGATTGTCCACAATCAGTTACTTAAAAAGCGCGAAATTAGACAGTTACGCTAGCTACGATGAGCATGTATTTATAAAAGGCGGTAGATATATTTAATCCTGATTGGCTACGCTAAATAAGGGGTGTGTTTCCCACATGAAATTTCATGGTTTTAATATGCCCCATTGCAAAATTTAATCAGTCTAAGTTTTTTTCTGCAAGAGAAAAAAGATCTTGACTCCGAGGTAGAATTCAGGCGAAATTATCTTGTATTAACAATTATTCAAGAGACCGGATGTCTGGATGTTGACGGACACAATTCTGGCGGTAGAAGCGAGCGAGTCTTGAAAGCACAAGCTCCATCCACGTACCTACCTATCCACGTATCCACCTACCTATCTACCCACACAAAATTGGAGGGCCGGAAAGAGGCGAGATAAGAGAGAGAGAGTGAGAAGGGAAAAAGAGGAGAACATCAATCTTGACCGGACAGCAGCATTGAATTTGGAGTGACCAGCGATAAGCAGGTTATGCAGGCAGGCAGGGCAATGACTTCGATTGTTCACTCGATTCTATGATGAACTAATTCTATCATTTAAAACAGATCGGCTATTCACATAAGAATATTTGTGTTTGAAATTCGGTAAATGATTTATTTCAAAAAGAAGTGTATCCTCCTAATGTTATGTATTATCTCAATTTGTTCTATGTAATTGATTAAATTGTTATAATTCATGTACGGGGGCTCGTGTTATTCTGTTCTATATACCTGCTCAGATCTCTATTTATTCCATCTATAAATTTCATAATTTATTTTATTATTTACACGATCTGGGCAATAACACCGAGGTCGATCATCCTCTAGATAACGATAACCAACCTAAGCGGACACCTTGTAAGAAGGGGGTCCGCCACACCCTGATCTGCTGGCACATTATGCAATGGCAGATCAGAGTCTATGTTATTTGCAGTTGGACCAGACTTGTACATAAGTATATATGGTACATCACAACTAAATGTGTCACATATCCAGGGATACACACTTGTGGGATTCATGCTAATTTCTAAAAAAATTGTGCCTAAAAATCAACTGAATGCATGAAAATTATGCATCATATTTTCAATTCCTACCTTTATTTCTTCATTCAATACCTCCTATATTTAGAAAATTCTCCACTTTTTTTCAAATGAAGGGGAGAATTTTCCGACTAAATTTTCAGTTTTAGAATGGACCCTTCATACTATAGCACATATCTTTGACTCAGAAAAGGTCAAGGTCATGGCAAGGGAAAATGGAACTTTGTCACTGGTTTCTATGTGACCTATTTCTATGCTTTGTCAATTGCTTTGGAAATACAGGAAATATTTTGATGAGACTATATCCAGATCTTTGGACTTCAGATTTTGTGTCATGTGCAATAGTCAGGTTCCTAGCTCAAATATCAAGGTCATTGCAATATAACATATTGTCCTTTTTTAGTGTCTGGACTCTTTGGGTTTTTTTTAACTACTGGAGATACTGTTTTGAAACTTTATCCAGATATACATCATGACTAGGCAATGTCTCACATATATTTTTAGGTTTCTAGCACAAAGGTCAAGGTTATTACAAGGGGAATGTGACAAGACTTGCCCATCATGTGCTATTTTACAGTGCTCTTCTTAATGGTCATAGAGTTTTCTGATATATTTAGATCAGAATTTGGAACATGACTGATGCAATTCTGATTTGTCTAGGTTCAGCTGATTATGATTGGCAAGAAATTAATATATATGAACACTAAAGAAGGAATTTTCTAGAGTTTCAACAACATATGTCTACAAAAATGTGCTTGTAGGACTGTAAAATGATATATAGCAGTAGGTAGGTTTTAAATGGCACCAGTAAGTAACCTAAGCTTTTCATGAAAGTACAGAGGGAGTCACAGTAGCTCAGTTGGTAGAGCCTCGGACTCGTAATGCAATGGTTGCTGTTTAAATACCTGCCCAGGTCATCTGCCGCAGGGTATCCTTGGGAAAGGTACTGAGCTCCCATTCCCATGGTATGATATAGCCAACAAGGTTAAAATTGTCATTAAAACCAACAGAAACCAAAAAAAAAAAAATATTGGGCAGAAAGAAAAAAATGGGGGGGGGGGGGCGGGGGCACATTCCAAATCACAAAGGTTATGTGTTAATTGCCATTAACACTCTATCATGAAAATGGCTTTAAAAAAAAATATCAAGAGGAAGAAGAAGCAAAAAGAATAAGAAGACAAATCACACTCAGATAGCAATGGTTCATTTTTTTTTAATTGACAAAGAAGGAAAAAAGAAGGAAATAAACCTTATAACATCATCTGAGTAGCCTTATAACATCATCTGAGTAGCATTAAGTACAAGCCAATTGTGCAGAACCACTTACTATCTTAATAGAAAAATTACACAAATATACTGCTATATTATTTTCAAGAGTGCAACAGTTCACAGGCTTTATTATACTTTATTTTGGATTCTATTTTATTATTTAATTTTACTTTTCTTAGCTTTACTTTACCTTACTTGGCTTTTTCAAAATTCAGATATCAGTTTTGTTAAATTTAATTAAAATTATTACACTTTTTTATTTTCATTTTTTTATGTATTTTTTTCAAAGGTACGTTGGTCATTTAATTCAGCAGTTTAAATGCAACGCAGTCCATGGGAGGTAACCACGGAGAAAAAAAGACGTGATATAGGAGACAAATCAACAGTAAAAAAAGCAGCAACAAAATAAAATGTCTGATAATTAAGGGAGGTAATCTATGCTAGCATAACCTGTTATACAAAGGGACTTAAACGGTATAATTCCTACATGTTAGATATGGTCTGGCTAGGTGATTGTTGCAGCACTCGATTTTACTTTGTATGTCATGCCACAATTATGGTTGACCATATAGTGTTACTCTTGTCTGTTCGTACGTCTGTAAGTCTGGTTAAGCTCTGCGTGTAGGTCAGTCTTTTTTGGTAACTTTTTGAAAATTATTTTAGCGGTAATACTGAAGTCAGAGTAAGTTATGCTCCCTTTTCCGATCCATAAGTAAATAGGATAATTTATGGTAAAATTTATTCTTCAGTCACATGTATTTTTCTCCCTCACAACGTAATTCCGTTGTTTCACTTAGGGACTGACCATTTAATTTTTCTGTGCGGGTAGGTGGTGTGGAGGTCTGGGATTTTAAAAAAAAAAAAATTCTGGCCCTCAAATAGCTCGAAAATAATATTCTTAATCATATTTATACCAACAATAAAACAAGAATCTATTATATTCATTCATTATATTAGTTAAAACAAAAATCATATTGAGTTATAAAAAAAAATATCCCTGCTCGCAAGAAAACCCTAGACTTCCCCCCGCCCCCAACACCCCTGAGAAAATTAAATAGTCGGTAAATTTTTCAGTTGTACTCTGCCAGAGATCATCGCTTTATAGACGTAATACATTATGCGGCAGGTATATTTAGGCGGGGTGTAATTTAGATTGCTTGCGTAAAAAATGAAAACGACGCGAACCTAAATCTCGCAAAATGTTCACATTTAACATAATATGAGTACTCTTGCACTAAATCCAAATGTTTTTTAAGGATCTATAAAAACTAAGGATAGTAACCTGACCCAAGAGCAGCGTGTGTCCTCGCTTTTCGCTGTTATTGATCTTTCCCTTCTTCTCATATTTCTTCCAGGCTTCCCCATCCCTGCCCTTCTCGGGCCCTTTCGAGTCACTTTTTCATGATCCCCTTCGTCATACAGTAAAATTTGCTCTCACAGCCACCTCTTTAAGATATCGCTTTTATAAGACACCCTTATTTTTTCAATACCTGAAATAATACACCCCAATAAAATAACCTCCATATAACAGGTACATCTATATTACAACTAATTTTAGCCAGTCCCAAAGATCTCTCTTTCACAGGTTTCACTGTAAACAATATAGATGTTAAATCTTTACATTAAATTATTTTGTAGAAGTTGCGCGACATTTTACGCGTATGTGCACACGTACACTCGCATTTATGCACACACACACACACACACACGGGAGGATGTTATTACACAATTTCAGCGTGTTTGTATCTTACCGTCTATACTCGCGTATAATGTCCTACCAACTGCAAACTGCATAGACCCAGATCACCCGTCGCATAATGCACCGGCAGATCTGGGTCTATGCATTTTGCAAGGACTAATCAGTAGAACAAACAACATTATTTTGTAGAAGTTGCGCGACATTTTACGCGTATGCGCACACGTACACTCGCATTTATGCACACACACACACACACACGGGCGGATGGTATCACACAATTTCAGCGTGTTTGTATCTTACCGTATATACTCGCGTATAATGTCCTACCAACTGCAAACTGCATAGACCCAGATCACCCGTCGCATAATGCACCGGCAAATCTGGGTCTATTCATTTTGCAAGGACTAATCAATAGAACAAACAAGATTATTTTGTAGAAGTTGCGCGACATTTTACGCGTATGCACACACGTACACTCGCATTTATGCACACGCACACACACACACACGGGCGGATGGTATTACACAATTTCAGCGTGTTTGTATCTTACCGTTTATACTCGCGTATAATATCCTACCAACTGCAAACTGCATAGACCAAGATCTGCCGTCGCATAATGCACCAGCAGATCTGGGTCTATGCATTTTGCAAGGACTAATCAGTAGAACAAACAACATAGACCCTGATCTGCCGGCGCATTGTGCGACGGCAGATCAGGGTCTATGTTGTTTGCATTTGGGCCCGGGTTATTCGCGAGTATAGTTTATTTGGTTATTTCTTTGCTTAAAAAACACGAGAACAAGGAAAGTATACGTAAAATTGTTATGACGTCGCAATTGCATGAATTTCGGCATAGCAAATATGTCTCGCCATAATGTGGAAATGAACGCGTACACACCTGGTGCACAGTTTAAAAACGAAAATAATTCATAAAGAACAGAAGGGAACGAAACAATCTTATAAAATGTCCCTTGCCTTGGGGAGGTGTGATTTCTTGAAGCTAACAATTCTTAAATCAGATAACCTCATTCCAAACCTTAAACAAACGTGCTTTTTTGTGTCTTACAGACGCGCGACGGAATCTTGTATAAACAGCCTGTCATTGCACACTCACGTATTACTGTGACCCCACTTATTCGTTTTACACAATGATGGCAGAAAGACGGCTTATTGAGTCATTGGAACACCTGCATTTTGCGCCTGTCACCTTCGACTCTTCCTTTTCATATCTAGGCGGTTAACCTCTTTCGATTATTTGTCTTGCATAATGCCATTTTTTAGCCGTAAACATTCCACTGATCGCAAAGATTGTTACAAGTGAGTAGGTCCTTGAGTGTAAACTTACCCGCATTATCTCGTACATAAAGTATTCCTGTCGTACATACACGCATACCAGATCAGCGATATCTTTTTGTATGGGGTTTAACAGCACATCAGGACAATCCTGGCTATACAGAAGCAAATAAAAGCAAAGTAGCAGAAACCTTGCAAAAATCCCCAGGAAGACAAACCTCTTCAACCAAAAATTAATATCAAGATGTTGCAGAAACTCCCCAAAACATAAAGGCATACAAAACATAGATGAGACAAAAAAAGAAAAGAAGAGGGTAAATTCCTTAAAGCAGTGATTCCCAAACTCAGGATCGCGACCCCAATAGGTGCCCTATACCGGTACTGAATTTTGAGTCGAAAAAGATGGTATTCAGGGTCGCGATCAAAAAAAGTTTGGGAACCACTGCCTTAAAGTATGTGGTGAAAATTTGTATGTATACACCGCACTCTTTTAAACGGTGTCAGACCTTCTCAGCTGGAATATCGTCAGGATGATCGCATCTCACGGTAAACATGTTGCTTCCATTATTCGCCTCTTACAATATTGTGGAAGGGTGCACAGGACCTATTCTACATCCCCTAGCCTGGAAAAAATGTGTGTGTGTGTGTGTGTGTGTGTGTGTGTGTGTGTGTGTGAATTTCTATTTGTGTTTTTAGTTCATTCATTTTGGTTTTATTTTTTCTTTGAATTTCGATTGTACTAAATATTTAAACCTTTTCCAAGCAGTTTCCAATTTTTGCAATGATAATCGATGTCGCAAGCTAGCTAACTCGATATAGACAGATGGATGGATGGATGGATAAACAAGTGGGTAGGAATAGACATATGGACAAACAGAAATATAAATACATATCCATGGACGTAGTAGCAGAATGGAGAGACAGACTCGTAACTAGTGTTGTTTTGACCCCAACAAATATTTGTTAGACTGGAACAAAACAAAACCTAGGTCCGAATTCTTGTAACTTTTGGGCACGAAATTTGAGTTCAAAGAGAACATTTTTGTGGTTTGTAACTTAAGTTTAAAAACAATAGGTAGTATGATAGAAGTTTCAGGGTTCGCTAACTCTGCTTCCTCTTTTATCCTGTCAAATATAAATTACATATATGTGCTTCTGGTATGATCGGCATGTTTTATCTACCGTGTAAAGTAGGTGGAAAGAAGACTCCACAAATATGCTTCAATGAACTCATTATATTATTGGAGAGTGGGATTATTGATATAAAACAAATCACGGCGAAAGAACGGCATTATGTCACTCTCGTATAGGAGGCACATACGTGACATGCCTACCTCCTCAACGGTGAACCTCGATCAAAGTGGGTACCTTGCCAGTGCCCAATGGCAGTCACATTCTCGTCAAATTTTGTTTCAATGTTTATTTTAGTCAACTCCATTAAGAAACTTTATGATGAGGTGTATACTTTTTAAAGAATTTTTACATCTTTATCTTGTATGACCTTTACTTAGAAGCGTTTACCTTCCTAAAGATTTGAGTAATTTCTATACCTTATATTTGTACTCCCTTTTACTCAGCACTATATAGCCAGGAGTGCGCTGATGTGCCCTTAAACCCTATATATATATATATATATATATATATATATATATATATATATATATATATATATATATATATATATATATATATATATGCATCCATTATATAGCCAGGATTGCGCTGATGTGCCCTTAAACCCTATATATATATATATATATATATATATATATATATATATATATATATATATATATATATATATATACACAGCCAGGATTGCGCTGATGTGCCCTTAAACCCATATATATATATATATATATATATATATATATATATATATATATATATATATATATATATATATTTATATATATATATATATATATATATATATATATATATATATATATATATATATATATATATATATATATATACATCCATTATATAGCCAGGATTGCGCTGATGTGCCCTTAAACCATATATATATATATATATATATATATATATATATATATATATATATATATACACATCTATGATGTGCCCTTGAACCCTGTATATACATCCATACATATATACAACATCTTGTGGGATAATGTCCGCGCACAACAACGTTTTTAAATGCTCCAGTTGAGATCAAGCTCCACTGGAATTTCAGATAGGTGAAAGTCGTAAAAGATGCTGACCGGTCTTCTGTTTGAAAGAAGTGATAGTTTATGTATCGCTTGAACACAAACAACCACTTCTACTAATTAACAGCAAAGCACATTGTACACGATCAAAGTTTATTTTTCGTTTGATAAGTACCTGTTTGAAACAGTATTTAATTTTAACTATATAATATACTGAACATTTTTATGAAAAATTGCGATGTGTTCACGCTATGTCATTCTGAATTTGTCTATGACATATAGTGACAGTCATTTACTTGAGCATCAAACTTTAAATGCTTCGACAAAATTTCAGCGTGCCTGTAATTACGTAATGCCCAACACTTGCCGCTGGTAGTACTGGTCAGCGGTCCATCATTATTTGAATACGATACACTTTGACTAACATGTCGCGAGAGGTCAATTATACACCTGGTATTAAACTCGTTGCCTTTTATTTCATGCACTAAAAATCTGTTTTGTGTGTTTTAAATATGTACCGTACACATTTTAGGTCACAGATTGTTGCCATATTTCGAAGGATTGAAAACCTACTGCTTCGTTACAGACATCAGAAAATTATTTTGGAAAGTGTACGGTACAAAACCAAATAGTCGAAGACCCAATCTAAGGTAATAGCTAACCAGGGAGTGCTTCTGTTAGAAAGTGTAGATAGCCAATTCAACTGGCTGCCGTGTAGATAGCCAATTCAACTGGCTGCCGTGTAGATAGCCAATTCAACTGGCTGCCGTGTAGATAGCCAATTTAACTGGCTGCCGTGTAGATAGCCAATTCAACTGGCTGCCGTGTACACCGTAAACTGTAAAATATAGAAGCGTAGACCAATCAATTACACTGAGACGGTCCTTTTATAAAATATAGAACATAAGGCAGTAACAAATGGTCTCCAATAAAAAAGAGTGTATGGTATTATAAAGCAGTGCTAAATGGAAAGGTCGTCTATTAGGAAGTGTGTGGAATTTAAGGTTGTGAGAGATGACAGTGGAAATGTTCTTTAACATAAAGTGTACGGATAAAGAGTATGGATAAATTACAATTTAAACATTATAAGATAGAAGGTATGAGGTAAAAAATGTAGCTCTTGTGCGAACCTTATAAAAAAAAATTGAATTCAGTCCTTATTTGCGACAAATTACATTCCGGCACACAATTATTACAACGATTATCTGCAGTCTCTTTCCGCTGAATAGTACTGAAATGTAGAAATTTTTGAAGAAGGCTTTTTCCCAGACTTAATTTTGTAGTAAGCCGGCTTTTATCGAGACTTGGCATTTCGTGTTTGAATGACCTGAACAAAGGTACACTTTTTATTGTACACTTAATAGGTTTTTCTCTATTAACAGTGGAAATTCAAATATTTGTGAGCTGTTATAACATCTAATGTACACCTCTTTATATTTAAAATTCCTTACACTTACAACAGGATGGGTACAAATATAATTAAACGTGGTGATGGGGACTTGAAGAGAGAGAGAGAGAGAGAGAGAGAGAGAGAGAGAGAGAGAGAGAGAGAGAGAGAGAGAGATTAATCCGATTCTTGATAGACGAACAAAGCAGATATCGCATGGTTTCGGCGACAGTCATGCGCGAGAAGTAAATAAATTTGCAGATTGACTACATATATTCGCATTCATAACATACTCACGTTGCCTTTAACAGAATGCACAACATTGCGCAGTTATGAATGGCTACATAGGCTCAGAGTCGACACATTGAAAGATATGAACGCTCTCTCTCTCTCTCTCTCTCTCTCTCTCTCTCTCTCTCTAACAATCGTACACATTTACAAACACATCTATGTACTTTTTTTGATGAAAACAACAACAACAACAACAACAAAAATAACATAAAATATGTCATTACGCCTAAAAACAATGAACCACCACTTGACCAGTATGAGGTCAAATGCCTCAGGTAAAATATCTGTGTTGGTATTTTTGTCGAATCTGCCATAAACCCAACACATAACTTTTCGCAGTCATCATGATCAACGTCTCTCCGGACTTTCAGGACATAAATGTGTTCGTTTGTGTGTACCGTGTACCGCTAGATTTGTGTGTGCATAGACCGAGATCGGCCGGCATCATACAGAACAATGTCAGCTCGATTACTACAGCGATCATGGAAGAGAAGTTGATTCTTTACATGTATATTACAGGTACAACTATCAACAGAAGCAGGTGTCTGAATCTCAATGTATTAGCACTGACAAACAACCTGTTGGGGTGTAATTATGCAATCATTTACATAAAAATCATGATACAGTTGGTCAGGGGTTTACAGGAATCATGAATGGAGAAGTACCGGTAAATATGTTACACTTTCATATCATGAATGAGAGTTCTTGACAGTACTGAATAAGTGGGTAGGCATGTAAGACATACGACCAGAAACATCAAAAAAAAAAAAGAAAAATGAATGAAATGAAATCAAATCAAATCAAATATTCTGATATTGACAATAAAAGCAATTTTGATCACCTGTTTGTACCTATGGATTATAACAGTATGGATATTGAAGTCCGAATTCAAGGGAGTAGAGTAAATGAAGGAACAAGAAGCAATAAATTTTTGCGTTCAAATGTTCTCGAAAACAATTAAAAATAAAAGTTGAAAACCACTAGACCAGTACATTTTTAAGACCATCAAAATTACAAGACCAGACAGAGTATGAATACAATTAGCAAACGGTACAACGGTGGAGTGCGGACGCAGAGCCCCAGCATTGCAACAAATTGCACTATCCATGCTAAGTAAAGTACCTCTGCTACTTGTCGATCTACTATATATAATTTTGTACATTATCCAAATATGTATGTTAAGAGTCCAACAAATTAGTTCCACACACTTGACTCCTTTAATTTATTTTGTTGTGATGACTTACTAAAGTAATACTGATATATGTATTGATTGTTGAAATAAGGAAACTTCTTCATAAAATGTGTTAACATGTGTTCGTGCAAAACGTAATGAAAGTGTCTGTTTTAGAATAACCATACGAATGACAATATTTGACATAAATCTGAAATCATTTATAAGTCTAAAAGAAATGATTGAATAAACGTTGCAAATTGTTGAAAATAAAAATACCGGTTTTAGATAGATGTCTTCTTGGCTTGTTCGTAACGCTTGAAGACAATTTATCAGACATAAAGTAATCTATGAATGTTTTTAAGCCGTTTTAAATGATGTACCAAAAGGACACATCTCCTTGGGGGTGGGAGAGAGAGAGGTTACATTTGAATGTGGCAAAATACATAAAGGCTTAATGTATTTGCACAAGAAAAGCCAATTTCATATAAGAAGTGTGCGTGAACATTGTTCAATACATCACTTGTGTGAATCTATATAATGCATTAACAAAAGCAGGCAACTTATTGTAGATAAATGGACTTTAGATTGATTTTGTTTTTTTAAAAAAGAAAAGAAAAACCAGCTAACAAGTACAGCACCATGCCTTTGTCCTGCGATTCAATTTAATACAATAAGTTGGGTAACTCATCGTAACTGAATTAAAATAGCAAATGCATTTAGCGAGATAAAAATTGTCTACACTGAATTTAAAGTTTTCACATACAAATCATTAAACATGTTTGATAACTACGCTCATTTTTATTTCAATAATGATTCTATGAAAAGATACAGATCAGTGTGACATGAGATTTGGCGCAATCAAATAAGATGGATAATTTGGATGGCAACATCTAGTTGTGGGATTCCTACGGACATTTATTAGACAAAAATTGTACAAGAATTTCTCAAATCCGTTTACAAGTTTCATATTTATTTCCAGATGAAAAACTGCTGTCTGAACGAACAATAACTTACCTGATGACAATGCATTCAAATCAAATAAAAATAGCGGATATATATATATATATATATATATATATATATATATATATATATATATATATATATATATATATATATATATATATATATATATATATATGATAGAATATGTGATGTTCCCTTAAAGAAAATAAAAATTCTTAACCGTACCTTTTTGTCTGGAACAATTTTAAAGTGCCATCACAGCATGACCTTATTCTGCAACGATTGTAAAGTTCCACCACAGCATGACTGGAGATATATCTTAGGAAAAAATAAGTATAGTGCAGGTACTATTGAATAATGGAGAGCAGTGTCAGCTGATAAAATGAATTTTATAGGAGACAAAGACGAGCCTACTGAATAAACTTACTTCGTTCTGCAATATAGCAACAGATTAACAGAAGAGGGAATAGCTAGATTGAATCAAAGTACAAGGTCTTATGTAATCTGCATATTAGATGCACATGTGCAAAACATGACATCTATTAATGTCTGTTTCAGCAGAATCAAACATTGTTAAAAAGTGAATGGATCTATACATTTTTGGACAAATTGGTTACAATACAGATGAAAACGTTATGGTAAAAGCTCAACAATACCATTACAGATTCAAAAGTGAGACTGGTCTATGCCGTTGGTGGTGACGGTATCTTCTTGTTATTCAGTGGCATGATTATGAAAATGAGTAGTATCGTAGGACACGGCAACGATTTACAGAATCCAGCGTTTCGTTCAAACTAGGGGTAAATCCTAACATCAATACCGAAGTAGAAAATAACGATACTGCACAGGCTGAAAAACAATATGTGACAGTACATTAAGAAACTGAAGAGGGCGAAAAGGAAGACAAATTGAATAAGTGTTATGTACAGAAGAAGAATTATGATAACTATAGTCAAACTTTCATGATGTGAGAGCCTGCGAAGAGCACGATTAGATACTTAGACGTTAAAGGTAATCACGAAGTGGGGACAAAGTGCAATTCAGAAACGACATGAAAGCTCTATTGACTATGAAAAAAACAAACAACTATTTAAACTGAAAACTAACGGTTGCAGGAGCTGTTATGGTTTACTTTTTGAAATAGGTCACAAAATTGTTATCCTCTTTGATGCCATGTTTAGACATTTAATCAACAACGCAAATAAGAAACCCACTAATGCCAAAACAAGTAATATCACGTGATCATCTAGAAAAGGAACAATCTGGTCAGCACTCTTAAATAACCAAATTATAAGACTATGTATAGTACCAGGTATTGCTACTGATCTATGTATAGTACCAGGTATTGCTACTGATACTTGTTTCGCAGTCTTAAACAAATAACTGCAGTAGGAGGTTGAGGTGAACAGGAGTTGGAAAAACAACATAATTTACCAAATTTGCTATAGACAGAGCAATTGTTCATATTGTCATTGCTATTGCTGTAACTATTGTAGCAATTCTTATACCCTTTTCTTTGAACAGTTGTTTCATTTTTCACCTGTTGGCAATTTGTTTTCTAATTTTTTAAATTTATATTTTCAATATTTTAAAAAACTTTCTCTACAACTGTGTTAGATGTCCAATCGCTTGCGCTCTGATGCTTTCAACATTTTGCAAGTGTTTTTGCAATAAAGTCTTTTCTTTATGTCAGTTTCCTTGCTGATATATTTTTTCAAGTATCCAGTGTTTTCTTTTATCTCTCTCTCTCCTTGTCTCTCTGTGTATATATATATATATATATATATATATATATATATATATATATATATATATATATATATATATATATATATCAACATAATATTTCATAGGTAACATTTTCGAATTGACGATTTCTGCAGCATTTACATAATCCCATACGAATGTTTCCATCTGTGTCGCAAAAATACAATGTATTGTCTTCAATTACAAAATAATTTACCAAGAACTGATATTATTCTCGTTTATTGTGAAGCCACCTATAATTTCATTTATTATTTTTGATATAAGATTTCGTCGAGAAGTTTTAATAACTTTGTTTCTAGATTAGGTTCATCTAAGTATGATTCAATATTTTCTAATGATTGAAATTATTCATAGTCATCTCGAATGTAATCTTCAGGACTTTCATACTCTTCAATATCTGCAAAAGTCCCACCGGCCTCAACCATATTTCAGTTATTTAAATAGCGAAGAAATGGCAAAATACTGCTAAACAAAATTGGATTTGTTGAAGATAAAAATAGCACTTTCTAGACAAACTGAAGAGTACAAGCAAGAATTAAACATAGCTACTGCAAATGGAACATAAAAATATATTTTCGGGAGAAACAAATACTGAAGAGGAGTTAGAGGTAGCGGACGAAAACATATCATGAAGAATATGAAAACTGTGTCAATGCTAGAGATGCTCAGATTTCTAAGTCATTGTTAGATGCTGTGATTTATACTGTTATATCATTGATTATTAGCTGTCTTCTGATCGACAACTTAGTTTACAAAAATAAATTGAAATATCATTACTTGACATAAAATTTAAATAGATACTTCACTGGATTGTTATTATTCAAGCTGGGATTAACTCTATCTGTATTTAGTGAGCAAATGGACATTTACCTGACAAAACCGATAGGATTTGTTGCAAGAGCTTTTCAGGAGAAGTTGATCTATAACAATTTTTTTTTTACATAATGTAATAGTAACATCTGCAATTAGTAAGTTGAACAGTAGCGACGACAAGATACGCAAAGAAATAAGTGATAATGAAATAAACCACGAGGAGTTTATATTGATCGTCAGCAGGTACAATAGGCAGAAAGGGTAAAATGCAATCAGAAAGATAATAAACAATACAGAAAGGGAAGACGTCCGAGACTCACTGAAGGTGAACATAGAGGAATTGAAGAAAACATTTCCCGAGGAAGGGAACCATTGAAATAGATACTAGAGAACTTACAGCAAAGGATCACGACGTGCATGCAAAGCAGGGTACAAGTTGAAAAGTGAAGAGTTAGTAGATTATGTATAGGTTTAGGATCCGCTAATTTTTGTCATTACAAACGGATATATATATATATATATATATATATATATATATATATATATATATATATATATATATATATATATATTGCAATAGACTCACTCCTTTAGATAGAAAGTTTACAAGTTTACAAATCCACTTGACAATAGAATGGCAAACGATCGATATCTGTGGAGAGAATAGATTCTGTTGTTGTTTACTACAATATTTCCGATGAACTTAAAACACTATTTTTTACTACACCAGTGACAAGAATAATACAAAGACTGCTTTAGATATCTGATGGTTCATATATCCTTGAGATGTACATGAAAAAAGTCAAAAAGAGAATGACAATAAACCGTGATAGCGAAGAAAGTAGAGATGTTGCATGTTTCAAATGCAACTCAAAAGTACAAATCACTATTAGTAACAATTGCATGGTATACATAACTAAATACAACTTAAAGTTGCTAGGATTCAAGAGATCTCTTCAGGCATCTACTGAATCTGATACACTTTGTGGGGTTTTAAAACCTAAAAATATATAAATTTATCTGGACCAAATCAATACCACCAAAAATTTATATTATGACTATTTTTCTTATTTGCCGGAGTCTATACCCGTTACAACGTTTTCTACGGCGACATTGTTTCATACAGTGTTAATGGCCATTACAAACAACCACAGAGAGTAGAATAAACAGATTGAATATTAGCATAGAGATGAAGATGTAAAGGTGACAGTATTACACAGTATGTCTGTAACATGTTTTTTTTTAATTTAGCTAATTAGATAAACAGAGGATAGTGATGCAATGCCAGGTCAAATAATAAACAATGAGGTAAACCTCAACAGTAATTGTATAACCAATCTAGCAGACCGTGTACAAAAAATTAGATGCAGCTAATACAGCTTTTGTATAAAAAAGAGTTGATGCTTGAATGCGTAAGACGTTGGAGGATAATTATATGAAAGATATTAGAATGTGAAAGTTGACAATGAATTTTCAGCTATTGAATAGAGTGGTACTGAAAAAGCTTAGAAAATCTTAGATGTACAAAAAGATATTGTTGAGAACAGAATGTTTTTAAAATGCAAATGAATTGTTCATCCAGAGATTCAATATTTTATCTATACAAGTCCTGCAAACAGTAAGAGAAAGAGAAGATGTACAAGGATCAGTGTCTAATATTCAACAATATATACAGCCAGTTGAGCAGAGGATTAATAGTGAGAGAGATGCTTTGGAGACTCACATGGAGAAAATATAAAAAAATCTGTGGAAGACTATAACACTTTATAATTAAAAAATATCAAAAGAGATAATAGAAACTCTCAAAGAATTAGCTAATGGTAATAAAAGGGTAGAAGAAGTTTAAGACGATATATCTAAGAAGATATTAAATATTAAATAATAATTAAGTGCAAATATTATAAAATTTAATTTCTGGAAGTGGAATGAAAAGATATATATATATATATATATATATATATATATATATATATATATATATATATATATATATATATATATATATATATATATAATATGACAGAAGCTATTTCACCTTATTTAGATTTATCTACTGAAACACCAATAGATAAGTCAATAAAAAAAAATTGCATATTGAGTATCTACCACGTGATACCAACTTGGAAAACAATCAAATTATCTTAGAAACGACAGATAGGGATATTTATCTGTTACCACATAAAGCCATGCTTGGACTCGGAGGAAAAATGATAAAACTTCATAATACAAATTTTAGTGTGGTTCATAAGGTAACATTAGTAAATAATGGTTGGTCATTATTAATGGAGTCTATTTGACAAGTCTCAATAGATGATGTATTCCATTTCAAATGGCCGAAGGAAGAAACGAGTTGTAATAAAGACTTGTTCTAGCCTGTACTAATTGGAAATTGATTATATTACGTAAATCATAGCGAGTAATATCACTAACAGCTGGTGGAATCAGAGATGTGAAATAGGGAGGGTTTGAACCAGTTGTCATTTTATACAAGAGTGTAAATTTGTGTTTTGTCGTCTGGATTCAAAACTTTCTCATCCTATTTCTCGGTGTAGCGCGTCAATAGATACTAATTTTGTTGCACCAGTCACCAGTTGCATCATCATATTTTTTTCGAGTTCTCTTTTCTCAAGTAATGTGCAGTTGTCACAAACCATATTCCAGAATGAGTCGTATAAAAGACGTAAATATAATTTCTAAATATTTACTAAATGTTATTGATACATTTAGTAAATACACGTGGAGTATACCAATTCATAATAAAACTGGAACTGATATAACCAATGCTTTTTTGAAACAAA
Source organism: Margaritifera margaritifera (assembly GCA_029931535.1). Lineage (NCBI taxonomy): Eukaryota > Metazoa > Mollusca > Bivalvia > Unionida > Margaritiferidae > Margaritifera > Margaritifera margaritifera. The sequence continues at coordinate 313,074 of JAQPZY010000923.1, forward strand.
TCATTAACGTGTAGAGGGGTGAAAAAATTATGGGTTGACTAGGGTAGTGAATTTTATATTTAAAAAACCCCATATTTTAAAAAATGGTTGCATGAAAACAATATTGAAATGCACCAGACTTATAATGAATGGAAAGCGGTTATTGTTGACAGATTTAATCGAGCATTAAAAATTATAATATGGAAGTACTTCACAGCAAACAACACAAATAAATATTTTGATGTAACGGTAGATAAATATAATAATACAAAACATGACATTGTTAAAATGACTCCTACAGAGGCTACTAAAAACGAAAATAAACAATTTATTTATACGGATCTATATGGTGATTCTGTTTTTGAAACACAAAAACTAAAATGCAAAAAAGGTCAGACTTTCACGTAGAAAAAAGTAAACATTTGAAAAAACAAAAATAGACCCCTAACTGAAGTGAAAGAATTGTTTATAATAGCAAATATCAGGTATACAAACCCAGTTCTTTATGAATTTAAATATTTAAATGACGAAAAAATTGAAGGAGAATTACAAAAAGCAAACCAATAAATATTTAGAATTAAAAAAAATTAAAACTTGATTATAAAAAGAAACAAGCATTTGCTAAATGGAAAGGCTACATATCAAATTTATTATGTGTACCTTTTAAAGATATTACAAATTTCAGTATTTTATTTATTTAGTGATCTAATTTAATTTTTTATACTATTTCTATTTCTGTCACACGGAATTCAGATAAAACTTTTTTGAAATTACCCTGTTATTTGGCTGTGTTTGAGTTAAAAAAAAAAGACCTATTTTTAGAAAGTGTGCAAGATTATAAGTACCTATATAAATGTGCCCTGAGAAATATTCATCAGGAAAATGTATTGAAAAATATATGGATAAATTATTTTTAAACACCCGTTGAGAAAAAATAAAACCTTCTTGAGACCTCTGGAATAGTATTTTACAATAAATTTTCAATGACTAAATAAGTAACCAATTGCATTCGTTAACCTCTACAACATATGCATTTCAATTTCAAACGCACTAAAATATAAAACAATAAAAATATAGAGAAAAATTACTTAAATTGGAACATTTAAAACGCACTAAAAAATTCAGAAAATGATGAAACAACAAGAGAAAAGAAAAACAAACGAAAACATTGTAGATCAACTAAAACACTATAAAATCTCATTTTAGAGCCGTATAAAACGTGTAAAAACATCATTCTTGAACCTATAAACGCATGAATACATCGTTCTTAAGCCTATAAAGACACCCTCTAAAACGCACAAAACGTGCATTCTTAACCATCTAAAACGCATAAATAAACCATTCTTGACCCTCTAAAAAGCGTAAAAGCATCATTTTTTTTACTCTCTAAAGCGCGTAAGAACGGTGGTGGAATAAAAATGAAAATTGAAAATATCCCAAATCGCAATCGTCGCTCTTTCTTGCAGCAAATTAAGACTGTTGTCGCTTAGGTTTCTTACGTCAAATCAACCGAGATTTTACTGAATCACTTCAAGTACAGTGTTGAATTTAACTCCCATTATAACCGCTAGGTCGAAACGCAAGGCTAGGAGTTTCGGAAGTAATTCAACATGTAGGTGAAAACGTGAAATGTTTTCAAAAGATTTAAGGTGCACCACAGTTTCACATATGGTGTATTGTAATCTTAAGCAATGTTAACTCGAACTATTTTCACTGACTTGATGTCTTAATACATCAACTTAGACCAAGCAACCCAGTCCATTGTCATACTTGAACGAATGAATCGACTAGAAAGAGCATGTTCTTCTCAGGCGAGAACTGCAGACATCCCGCTTTGAAACACAATGCTTATATTTCTGCACCACTGACATTGCTTACTAACACTGTCAAAATTACATGTATAATAGCAAATTACAAGGCTTGCCCAGAAGGGCCAACGACATACCACATTCTCTTAAATCAAATGTACACTTTTTCTTAAATCAATCATGTTTGCTATTTTCCAAACCACAGTTGTAGCATTTATTTTAGAAATATTTAAAATCAGTTGCCGAAAGAATATTTATTATCTTGGGCTCTGTGCAGTATATTGTGAAATAGTAAAGAGCAACATTATCACGTAATGCAAAATATATTGTCTGCAACTACATTATAATTTACAGAAATATTACAGTCTTGCTAATGGTTCAGTCTATAGTCTATTATAAAATATTTATTTCACACAATAAATATTGGTACTGTATTTGCAGCTACATTATAATCTAACACAATTTACAGTATTGCTAATTTTTCAGACAAGAGTCTATAGTAAAATATTTATTAGTAAAATAGTGCCTTGCTGCTGTTCGAAGCAATTTATCTGCCATTGATAGGAGCATAAATAAAGTGTATCGTCAGCTAATCTGCTGATGAGCCAAAACCCAAAGGCATTTATTTACCTGCAAAGAGCTTCAATATACCCTATTTAGTGCTGGTCTAGTGATTTTCAATCTTGTTTTTTATGTTCTGGTCTTCTACACGTGAACATTAAAACGCCCCCAGACCCCCCCCCCCCCTAAAGAAAAGGTCTATCAAAGAGTTCTAAATGAGCTCGTAATTATGACGTTATGACGGAACGTCAAAATTACCGTCAAATAAGAAACTTACCGTCAGAAGAGCATCTTAACTTTCATATTTATTTTGTTTATTATTGTGCAAAGAATAGTGTATTGTATAGAGATGATTTTGATACCGTTTATTTATTTCATTATTTATCTATTTTTGTTTTTTAACTGGACAGGAATTTTGTAACAAAGTCCAGGTTTAACATTAAAAGTAGAGCGATGATACACTCAACCACGGGTTTCCCGTTCGTAGTCCGGACCTTCATGTCGAACCACGGTAAGCAACCAAAGGAATGTCATATATTTGAACAAGGTAAATATAAAACGGGAGCAGGTACGTAATGGTAAATAAATAGTTTTAAAAAGGTCAAAGTCTTTATTTTGACAGGGGAACAATCCTACATTCTATCTTGCGCCGTAATCAATCATCATTCATAATACAGTCGAGGAGATCTTGCATTTGTCTAGAAGAATGACTTCTACACTGGTTAAGGTAAAAATTATATCTCAACGAGTTAATATGAAAAATGTACGAAGTTTTCCATAGTCTATCGGGGCGACTTAGGGGAGTTTTATGTTGGTTTTTTTTTTTTTAATAGTGTAATGTTACCAACATTCACCAGTTTTAGCATATATATATAAATATATATATATATATATATATATATATATATATATATATATATATATATATATATATATATATATATATATATATATGTATCATCAACCCATGCCCCAACGCCAGTTCTCCAAAACTCTGGGGAAGCCGCGGTAGTCCAGTTGGTATAGGTCTCGTAATCGAAGGTTCGATACCCACCCAGGCCAACCCAGGTCGGCTGCCTCATTGTGTCCTTGGGAAAGGCACGTAGCTCCCATTTCCTCAGTATGATATATTAGGTAATGTGCTGAAAGTGTGGTTAAACACCAACCAACTCAAGTTCCGGAATAACCTCTGCTCTACGCAACAACAATTAGAGCTAGGATTATTTAAAATAAACTGATATAGATGTATTGTTGTTTGTCACATGGTGCACGATGTAATAAGAATCCGGTAATTACCTGGGGTTTTTCTTACCTTATATCGCGTATAACCCGATACCAACTGCAAACTGCATAGACCCAGATCTGACGTCGCATAATGCGCCGACAGATCTGGGTCTATTCAGTTTGTAAGAACTAATCAGTAGAACAAACAACATAGACCCTGATCTGCCGGCGCATTATGCGACGGCAGATCAGGGTCTATGTTGTTTGCATTTGGACACAGGTTATACGCGAGTATATCGGTATTTTGGTCAATATCATTAATCTCTTCATTTGATTTACGTTGTTTTGGAAAAGGGTAAAACACAGGAATATTGAGTATTAATTTGTACATTTACGACATGCCCCTCTGTCATAAAAGTATACTCAACATTCCAGCAATAAATGTTAATCCATACTGAATTATCGAAATGTACAGATGCAGACTATCTTCGATGAATATACAGAGTCGAATAAAGTTTTATGACGGAGGGGCCTCAGCCCGTGATTTAAAACTGGCTGATACATGCGCAGTGGTGACGCGAGGGTTTGAGGCGCCCGGGGGCAATGCTCTTTAATGGCGCCACTACTTTACCACAGAGAATAGTTTTTATGTCAGTTGCCAACCTTCAACCCCCCCCCCCATCTAAGCCCTGAAACCAAAACCGGGGCTTAAATGTATGTGTGTCAACAACAACAACAACAAAAAAAGCTCCCGACGGCGCCCCCATCGCCAGGTGCCCGGGGGACAATTGACCACCTCCCGGCCCCCCCCCCCCCCTCTCGCCGCGACTTTATATGCATAGATAGTAATGCAGGAAAATTGTGCATTCGCGTGCAGCAGAAAGTATAGCAACCGACGATTTATTGCTAACAAGAAATGCCTGGCGTAATCATAATATCACAACAATAGCAGGTGACTGAGAGTCATTCCCACGGCTTTGAAAGTCTAGCCGTTTTGGAAATCTACTCGTCACCACTGGCACGTGGAACCGGGATAGTAAACTCTGTTGACTTGAATTATAAAAGTTATATCCCCTAACATTTCTTAGTACATGTCAATCTGATTAAAATTGAGAACTACTTATAATAATAAGATCTGACATGCACCGATACAAGTTCATGCTCTGGTGACAATTGGAATTTCCGATGCACTTATTTTATTTTATTTTATCCACGTTGCATTTTCTGTTGTTAGAGTTGTCCTAAGTAACGATATGTTCCAAGTGGCATTCTTCACTTTCAGAAATATAAAAGCTGTAATTTGATTGGTAAATCAAAATGTCAATAGAACATAGCCTCGAACTGGTGCCTGTCAGATCTCCGTGTCTGAGATTTTGATTTTAATCAGATTGTTGTTAAAGTAAATCTATGCGTCACGATGTGTATGAACGACGAGTGCTCAATTTTGAGCGAAGCACGATTACTCCCTACTTGCTTTAACGGACGGTATCGGAAAGAACTCCAGCAATTCATTTCAACTTAGTTTTCTTATTTCGTCCCAACGTGTTTGTGCAAGTTGCTGTTTCCCGATATGTAAAAGGACACTTTTAACTCCCTTTTCTGCAGATTTAAAAGAGTGCAAGTGATATTACTAAAAACAAAATCTTTTCCTTCTAAACTTAAACATTCAATCTCAAAACAGGCAGTGTTGTTATTATTTAGAACGGACAATATCGAGTCTAGACTGAGCTAATCGATCTCGGTCAAGAGTCAGCGTCATGATTACTTTGATTGCATAATAAACTGCTTGTTCGCAGTAAATCACCGTTCGTTGTAATACCATTGCAAACTGAAGGAAACAAGTTCAGAACTTCTCTCAACTATACAATTTATCGGGGGAGTAAAACAAAATAGATAAGATAAAATCGGTATAAATCTTCCGAAAATTAGTTATATGATTGGTTGTTGTAATTAGTATTTTTCTGGCCAAATTGCCTCCCAGCTTCGCTAGCCGAGACTCGTCGATCCACTTCGTTCCACAACGAAGATGACTGCGTCCTGAACACACATTCTTCTTGGAGAAGTGAAATAGTTTTTATCATAAAGGAGTGGTCAATATTTGTATGGGATGTGGGTGGGTGGCCAATGCAGTCTGCTACTATATTCTGTTGTCATTGTTTTTTTTATTATTATTATTATTGTTCTTTTTTTTTTGCAGACTAAAATATTTTCGTATGCAGTGCTAAAGGTGATATACGTTTCATGATAGGATAAGATATTCTACGGAAAGGTGTTGCAATATGATTTGCAATTGCATATTCCCCCCCCCCCTTTTGCTAAATCGATAACCAAATGGGATTTTTCGTAGACATGAGACACAATCACAAAGTTCATGTATGCAGCAGCAATTTGGATGGGCAGGTTGTCATGCTATCATATCACCGCAGAGCGTGTTTAAATGCACGACCTTCACACACACAAAAATACCCTACGTGTTAGTTTTCAGAAAAGAAAAGACAAAGCAATCTGGGAAATCTGAATCTGTGTAATGTGCATAGTATATGAATGCACACATTTAGCCAAACTCCGCCAATTATTTATATAGCGCGTCACAGTCATTGTGATTAATTACAAGTAAATATACGGTACCTGAACTCGGTCAAGGAAGACGACGGTTTGGGGCAAGAGCAGTGAGGTAAACAACATTCTGTTGGAGTCCTCTGTAGTCTTTTGGAATGCGCCTTAACCGACTTACTACAGGTCCATGACTGATTCAAACTAACACCTTCATATAATATTAAGCAATTAAATAATACAGCTTTTAAAAAGAGCGGATTTATGTTTCTAGTTCCACGACAACAGTTAACAATGCCATCATGGGAATACTTTATTAAAAATGCTCACTTGTTCTTGTTCTCAAGCTAGAAAAAGTTCCATTTTTTGGCGGCGTTATCATCATCCATGTGTGAAATTTTGCGTGTTGATGGTTTCTGATCGCCGTAATTATTTTTCGACTAATAATTATTTAATTGATTGGTTGTTTTGTTTTCATGTTTGCTTCAAAATGTGAATGTAACACTTCGCTACTTTGCGACTAAAATTTGTTACCCCCCCCCCCCCCAACGAACCTTTACCTCTGATTGTTTGTTATAGGCTATTCGTTAAATATCAAATTGTGATAACTTTTTAATTATTTTTAAATATGCAAATACTCCGACGATTGTAAATATATTTTCTCCGTGTTAAAAATGTGATGTTGGAAAATAGAATGCTTATGTCGGCATTACATTCTGTGTTAATTTGTGTGAGGTATAGTTAGATTGGGATAAATCTGGGATTCAAACGTCAGATCTAATAACTGTTGTGGGTATATATATATATGCCTATGTTGCTTAATATACTTACCATTGTTACATGTAAACAACGCAGTTTATAGCTACATCATCCATTTGGCGCATTGCCCCCTTCCACTACAATATTCGAATGCGCTGATCTTTTTTTTTTCTTTTCGTTTGAGCGTTGAAATGAAAGAATGAAGGAATAAATTGAACGAATGAATGAAATGGTTGTTTGTCTGCACACACGATCGATTAAGTTATTTCTTTGTTACCCTCCTGCGGGCTCAGAGATGTAGAAAGGCTCGATGTGCATCTCGAAAGTTCGACGAATGGATGCAGGAGATGCGGTGGCCCAGTGGTGAACGTGCTGAACTCGCAATTGAAAGGGTGCGGGTTCGAATAATACCAACAGAATCAACCCAGGTCGGCTACCGCGGTGTGTCCTTGGGCAAGTCACTTTGCTACAATCGCCTCGGCACTAAATAACCTACATCAGTTGCTGTGCCATAAAACAACAAACCAATACAAATTTCTTTGTTACTTTGTTAACACCAAACTAAGTGTATAAAAGCAAAAGTGTATTTGTATTTCAGGATCTCTAGCACGATCATTATCAGCATATAAATACTTAGGTTTGTACTGAAAAGAGCTTGCTGAGCATCCATTTAAAAATCACTCTTGATTCCCATTTTGTTAAAAAAAAAAAATATAAAAAAAAATATCAATTGATTTCCTATTATAATATCGGAACCTGTGCGCCTGTGTCATTTTTCCCTGGTAATCCGTACGCCTACCGGTAGTTACTAATGTAACGATTGATTAAAACAATCGAAGATTGGTAAAACATCAAACGTCCAAGCGTCAGATTATAATTTTCCATAATTGACTATAAACGATTTTTCTTTTTAAAATAGTAAACTTCTTGGGATAAAATATTTCTGGAAAAGCAAACGATGTGAATACAAGTTTCCACTTAACATAGCCTTCCGTTATTTAGTACAGCATAAGAGTCAACTGAATGGCACCGTACTGATGAGCTGTTAAATCGTTCGATTTTCAGGGACATAAGCAACTTTAATAACAAAGTATGCGGAAATGACAATGCCCATGGAAAATATACAGAAAATATCTCCAACGGATTAAAGTCTATGCTTGATCAGTTCTGACTAACCAATCATTGATTTTTAACTATCAACCGATTCCCCGCAGTACCTGTAAGCTGTGCGCCTGATTTTGTCATTTTTCTATTAATTTTATGCGACTTCTTGTCTTTTTTTGCTGAATACTTCTACATATTGTATTAAAACCGGAAGAAAACAAAAGTTGTACATATTTACCGGAAAAAAAAGAATCGAGGCGAATTGGTTTCGATGCTGTGTCGATGAATATAACGTTTTATTTTATTCTTTAATATTTGCATGCATGTATGTTGGCAGATAGGTAGGTAGGAAACACTGACGGATCCAGAGCAGGGCCGAGAGCTGGGTGTAGCTGAACCCTCCCCTTCTCCCTCCCCCTTTTATTAGACTAAAATAGTGCTTGTTTTAGTGAAATTAGTCCAAGTTTCCTCTGACTTTTCCCAACCCATTTTTTGATATTTTGACATTTAAAATGGGGTGGGAAAGGAAACACAGACTTTAGTGAAAAACAAGAATAAGTGTCTGTATGTACCTGGGCAATTTTTTCCTACTTTTTTTTTCTTTTTTGACTTCAAAGTACTTCATGCATATCGGGTAAAAAAATATATAACGTTGACCCTCAACGAAAATGGTCATTATGTCAGTAGATCTACACGGAGGAGAGAAACGTAATTTTGGCTCAGATCAAAGATCATAGTCACCTCAACTAAAAAAGTATGTTGTTGTCGTTAAGATTACGTCTCAGGAGGGGATTAAATACATAAGCATTCTGGTAACTTTTTAAAAAAAAAAAAGAGTATATCAATAATTCTGTAGAACTGTATCCCATCTAGGAACTAAAACTCGATCTCTACCTCCACTAAATCAACAGAAATAGCGATGACAGCAAAATAAAACAGACGACGACTACGACATGTTCCGTAGTGAAAGCAGCTACAGTGACTACAATAAAAGCAAGACTGTGACATGATGGCTTCAAATTGCTCATGTCGAAGAGTCTAAAACACTTTGCAATAACCTAAAATTTTTATAAAGAGAACATATCACAATCTTTAATGTTCTAAAGTTACAAACGTAAAATATGAAGATGTAACTTTCAACTCTATAAGATGGTAATACATAGATAAAATATTTTACAATCCTATTCATTTGATATATAGCATCAGTGATATATGAACAGTGTTTCATGTGATGTTTTCTAGAGATGAAAAAGATGTTGACAATGGCTTGTTCCATTGGCTGATGTGTACATATAAACGGGTTTGGTTTGGTGTTTGAACTCGGAACAACGCAAATAGGTTATTTGGTGCCGATGCAATTGGAGTCAAGTGGTTTGCCTAATGGCACACCACGCCAGCACAGACTGATCCGATGGTAGGATTCGAACCCGCACCCTTTTGGTCGCGAGTTCAGCACTCAAACCACTGGGCCACAGCGGCTCCTGTCTCCATTGCCTCTCACGACTCGCGGGAGTGCGCATCGTGCCTATTCCGCATCCTAGAGCCCACAAGGGTTTAGACGCGTATAATTCTCTCTCTATTTCAAACAGTATTTGAAATTAACCAATAAAAATTATTGACCTATGCGCCGAGTTTGGAGCAAAATATATACACGAGTTATCGAAGACGGAAATTACACTCAGACTAAAATGTTTTGCTTCCCAATCCCATGTCGTTAAAAAAGGTAGAAAAACACTGCTCACCCCCCCCCCCCCCCCAAGGCGCCCCTATTGACATTTATTAAGGAACAGGTGCTCGTTTGGAACATTAAAAGGCGAAGGATCCGGCTACTTCTCATTCTAATGCTGAAAATGATTTAAACAATCCGTGAGAAAAAGTGCCAGTAGTCTCCCATGGGAAGCGGAAAAATGATCAGTATGTGTATTGCAAATACCGCACAGTTATCACAGTGCCATATGGTATTTGTATCCAAGAGAAGTAATCTGAATATAAATTAAATCGCTCGTGCCACACATCCGATGAAAAATACTTTTTTGAATCCTTTTATCTTTCGGTAGCTTGGCGATAACTGTTTGAACTTATTGCTTCCAGCGTTTATCACCTTTTTTGCCACCACGTGGCCTATATTTACTGTATAGATACAAATCATTATGTTAGATGATCACGTGACCTCTTTGGAATGTCAACAATGCCGGCCGATGGGCGTTGCGAATGTCAATCAGAGGGGTAAGTTGGCATCTGACAGAAGATACCATTATATAGGGGAGAGACGATTTTCATCTCTGGAATTTGGTTAGTAACCGAAATATTGGATTGATTATAAAATGTATGTTGACAAATAAAGATTAAGTATTAAAGTTATTTAAAATTTAGTGCTTAGTAAATTGAAATGAGTCAAGATTTGGAAGCGAGAAAATATGTTTTTCTCTTTAGCTACTTCATCACCCCCACAAAAAAGTGCTCATCGAAACATACCCGTTTGTGTTGTGTAGTGGGATCTTTTCGTGTTGACTTAGCGAAGAATTTCGAGTAAGTATAATGAAACATATAAAGGCGTTTTTAAAAAAAAAAACCGTAAACTATGTAGAAATAGGTAAATAAGAGAGAATGTTATACAGGTTAAACTTTTATAAGCAACTGGTGGTCTGTCCTGTAAAGTGATCGTCTTCCACAAAACAATATGGCGGTCGGAATGCAGCTTAGGTACGAAATTGAATAGATATGTGTGTGAAAATTGTAGGCTATTTGAAGCTAATTTATGCTATTTAAATTATTGAACTTACAGTTCCTTTAATTTTGATTGAATCAACAGGTGCGCGTTGTTTATAGGGTTTGTCGTTTGATGACGTTCTGTCATTAGCCGAATTTTCTCGGACGGAATACACAATCCTACATAGCTGCAAAGCTTTGCGTGTATTTATTAAATGTATTAGATGTAATTTTAAAAAAATGTTGAAGGGCGCCTTTTTATACAAGAAACGTATCCTTTTTCGGAGGTTACAAAAAGGAGTATTTCTGTTGAATATTGCTCGTTTTTTTGCTTTTTTTTTTTTTTTTTGCACGCCTTTGTGATATTTTATAATTTGCACCGCCACCTGGTTGTAAATCAAACCAGTATGCATACATAATATTTTGGTTTAAACCCTAAAATTTTTGAACCTAATGACAATATAAAATTTTTAAAATCAATGCCCTTGTATCACATATAACTCAAGGTCAAGAAGGGTAGATGGTTACACATATGCATTGTTTCTCTACATTGTATATAATATGTCATCATTTCTATACATATTTTCTTCCTTTGATATAAGATGGTCTGTTCCAGTTGTCCCATAGAACTAGTTACAGTACAGTGTTCATTTGTTCCTCATTCTTTCCAGTGTTTTTGTTGATACCAGAGAAAAATAAACATTTAAATAAAAGGAACATTTTGTAATTTGCTACCAACAAAAACTTTGCCCAGTCATGAATAGGTGTACATCTATGCGGTGTATGTTTTTGTGTGGCATCATATGCACAGCCTCTGTTTGCATAGGAGATACTGTCACCAGTTTTAGGCCCTCACTCCCTCCAAATTTTTTGTAGGCCTGCAAGTTTTCGTAAATTGATATGTTCCGATTTCTTGGTAAGTGATACAAGGGTTTCAACTAGTATGTTTGACTATATACCGTATATAATTGCATGTAAGTCCACTGCAAACTGCATAGACCCAGATCTGCCATTGCATAATGTGCTGGCAGATCTAGGTCTATGCAGTTTTTAAGAGTAATAGTAAAACAAACAGCATGGACCCTGATCTGCTGACACATAATGAGACAGCAGATCAGGGTCTATGTTGTTTGCATTTCACCCGACCTATAAGCGACTATATATGGTTTGTTTATTCATTTGATTTCTTCAATCCCTGTCAAATATTATACAACTCCAAATGATTTTTGTAGTTTACTTTACAAAGATACAACAGCATCATTTTATCAGTTAAGAAAAAGGAGCATTAAATGTCAGGGTTAAGTTGAACTTGTAACATTACTCTAAATCTAGATCGGGCCCCTCTTGTGTTCTAAGTGAGTTGTCCATCGGGCCTGTCCAAAAAAATGTTATCTAATTTACTTGAAAGAAACCTTGAGAGCGTGAAGACGAAATTCTGCATTTTCATTTTAAAGTTGTCACTTAATTATTAATATTCAGACCCCACTTTATGTATATTGTCTGTTTACTTGTATCAAAAGCTGTAACTTTTTGTACAAAGTGAACCATGTAACCAATGAATGGGGGAACAGTACTATTTCTGTTCTCCGTATATCCTTGGTTACCTATATAATTAGTGCTCATTTGTCCTGCATAATTATCAGTGAGCTGTCTCTTGCTCACGCTGACTTTGTAATGCGTCACTGGTTAAATATATCAAGCGGTACCTATGTGATAGGTTGAAAATTAAGTTAAGCTCAGGAATCAGTGACTTATAAAAGCCCCCAATACAATGTTTTTCACAGAGATCATTACGTTGTATTTGAATAGTTCAAAAGGTTGGTAGCTGCTGATTCTATTGACACAGAGTGAGTGTTGTCTCTAATTGTGACACATTCACAGTACTATCACACAAACTAATTACAAAACTTCAAACAACTGTTTTTACTGATTGATTTTTTATAAAAAAATGCCTCTCTGACTTCATTTCTGTTTTCAACTTTTGATTGAGAAACATGTACCGTTCAGAAAATGAAACTACTCCAAAGCCCCCTGAATACTTATCCCTACAGATCGTGATGAAATACAGACTGTACATTGACCTGAGGCAAAGCTGAAGGAATAGTCAGAGATCACAAGAGCAGAGGTGTATGCAACAATATTACGAATTCCACACCAGAGCATGCAGAAATTGTGAAATTGTTGGAAATCAAGTTAGTTGTGAGCCCCTCTAAAGCAGAATGTGAACGCGGGTTCAGTCTCATGAACATAATCACAAGTATAAGGGACTGACCATTTAATTTTCCTGGGAGGACTTGGGTATGTGTAAATAATAGTAAAAAATATGGCCTTGTTCAGGGCTGAGCAAATCCCATAGCCCGACGTCCTGGACTAGTCATTTTTGAAGTCGGGCAAGTAAAATTTTCCAAGTTGCTAGTCTGTGACAAGTGCTTTTTAAAAAAGTCGGGCTAATCCTTATTTTGTGCTTTAATCACTATATCTACCTTTATTTGGCCAATCATGCCCTCCGGGCGTACTGAATACTTGATTCTACCCCTCTTCGTGTATACATTTGCATCCTGTTACCACTTGACTGCATATTGGGCTAAGCGACCAATTTTTCGGCAAATCAAAACACGTCAAACAAAAGAAAGCCATTATGATCAATTAGTAGTGTTTTAAGCGGCTTTGTTGCATTAAGTTTACTCAAGCCAGATTATCACGAGCGGCTCACTATGATTTTAATCCAGCGAGTCAGTGTAATTAAATTAATGAAAGGTACTTTACCGACATCAGTGTTGGTTTCTTTTATGAACTGATTAAATGAGAGTAATGATTCTTTAATTTTTAATTGATTATACAGATGATTAACTTCCACGTGCGATATTGCGTTTGAAGCAAAACAATTGCGCTAATTAATGAGCTGTCTCTGTTCATATTTAAAAGAGAAAATGTATGTTATGATCACTTTAGAAGCAGTTGTCAAACAAGCTGATAGTTACTCTGTGGATAAAATGAGTTTGCTAAATTATTTTCGCAAGGAAGGTAATAAGGGCGATTCGGAGAAGGAAAATTTGTTTGAAAGTGGAGGGATAAAACGCAAGACTGATACTGAGTGTGTGGTGGCTATTTCTCCAAAGAGACATAAGCAACAATCTGTGATGACAAAAAATGTCAAATATGACACTACTAAGAGACAGAGTGCTGGTGCAGGTGGCAGACATATACATGGACATTTTTTCAAATCCATCAGCTAAAACATATATACATGAACCTGAAGAAGCCAAATGTATAACAACCAATGTTTTTGAAAAATTAAATTCTTTTAAGAAATAATTATTTTGTATATTATTTCGTTTGTTTTTTCTATGGATTAAGTACATCTCATCAAATCTCGGCAAGTGATTACCATTTTGGGACCAGTGAAAAGTAAGGTGGTACTAGTGAAGAGTAAGGTGGGACTAGTGAAGAGCAAGGTGCGACAAGTGAATTTTCTGAAACCACTTGTCCTGGACTAGTGGTTTAAAAAAAATTTGCTCAGCCCTGCTTGTTGGGCAAGTGGAGTTTAAGTCAGGCAAGCGATCTTTTAAGCCACTTGCATTGGGTCTGTGTCTGAAAACAAATTTCTTTGAGCACTGTGAGTCTCAATAACTAATCTGAAACTTGGGGTTGTAGATCATTTGTATTAAACTTTAAAAAAGTAAGTTTTCACAAAATATGCCATATTATGCTCATATAAGAAAATGTTTTAGCAACTACACCAGCATTACATTAAAGAAGCTAAATTATATCTTTATATATATATAGAGAGAGAGAGAGAGAGAGAGAGAGAGAGAAAGAGAGAAAGAAAGAGAGAGAAAGACACACACATACACAAATTGCTTCGAATAGACAATTGGGTCATCACACCATCAAACCAGTCCAATGGTTTTCTGGTCTAAAATGTGGAACCATGCATATAGACATCAGAGTCGTGATGCACATCATGATACATAGTAAATTAAACAATATTTATCACGATATGTATTGGTTTGAATACTTCAACACAATGCATAGTGCAATATTGAACTTGCAGTTTCATATGCATCACAATATACCATATTTTGGTATGTATATTGTGCACTTACTTTTACCTAATTTCTTATTTTCAGGAGGGGGTGCACATTTTACAGAAGAACAAAAAGAAAAAAGATTTTTTTTTACAGAAGAACAAAAAAAAGTTTTTTTTTTTTTCCAGGATCAAGGCACTAAAGCTGCCTACACATGTCACATTCACTACTTGTGAAATATTAAATCCGTTGCATTGTAACTAAATTGTTTTCTAGCCTTATTAAGAAATTAAATAATGCTTACAAAGCCTCAGAAGTCTTGTTCTTAGATTGCTTATGTTAATAAACTAATTTCATTTTGCATTACTGTGTAGCTTGTTTGCTCTGTGACTTGACTGGAAATACATGTGCATACAATTGGTAACTTATTGTTCAACTCGGAAAATTTTGTGCAAAGTACTGCATTACATTGGAACTAATATGATTACCTGTAAATCATGATTACCTGTGAATATTCAGTATTCATAACTGTTGCTCTAATACATTTTTTCTTTGTTTATTAACTTCTTTGTTCATTGTTGAATTGAAATATAATATTTAGAATTCAAACAGTGTTAATGTTCTCATCAGACGCACATTTTTGGGACATCATTTTCGTGACCGGTTTGTCTGTTACAGTAACATGGACATGTATCGTGAAACAAAATATTAAGTTATTGTATGAAATTTGGCAAATACTTTTTTTTCTTAGAAAATAAAGTGGGCTTTTAGATTTATTTCCCATCTAAAATCACTATTTCATGTTTCTTCATGACTACACTGTGATCACTGCTTCATTGATTCACTGTGGTCTTTTCAAGGTAATCAGCGACGGTTAAAGCTTTGATGTGCTAAACATAATTACATTGCATTGTATAGGTAAATGTGCAACTTATTTACTTTTCTTCAGAAAATAAACTCGGTCCTTTATTTATTTCTCATCTTAAACCCTTCTTTGTTACAATACAGTGATTAGTGTTTAATTGACTCTGCATGGTGTTTTTAAAGGTAATCAGTGCCGGCTATGCTTTGATGTACCAAACATAATTATGATGCATTGTCTTTCTAAATTCTTGCTTGGACACTCAGATATATTTTAGAGGTGTCATGATAATGCAAGATAAATATAAATTCTGGGCCTGAACTTTCATACAGCATCTTGTGTTCAATCTTGAATCTGAACGAATATAGTCAAACGAAGATTCAACATAGTCCATATAAGAAACTCTTACACTGCGAAAGACAGGCGAACCATCGTTGCCTGTACAGAAGCACATGGTAACAGAGTCACTTCGAAGGAGTTCAGTGTAGGAGAGTCTTCTGTTAGGGAGTGGAAAAGAATGACAGATGGGGATGTACATGTATAAAGATTTTTTGAGAGTGACAATAACAAAGACAAATTTCAGGAATTTGATGCAACAGACTGAACTCCATCAACAAACAAACCTTAAAACAGCACATTTTTCAGGGCCAACCAAAAATTCAGAAAAATAGACTATTCAATATTGTTACTTTTTTAATTCTTCCTTTAATATCTTTAAAAGATTATTGGCCATGATCGGGTGACGCGTACTGACAGAAAAGACCAGACAAACAGTCAATCACAGATTTATTGTAAGCAATTCAAACATAGTGTAACAAAAATGATCAGTGCACTATCGAAAATGGCAGACTATTGTCTTGCTATGAAAACAGCGAAATTATAAAGATTTTAACATGTATTATATCATGTGCATGTTATATGGCAGAATTAAGTTTTTTCCCTCATTCTAGGTCAAAAATCAGGGTGTGCTTTAATATACATCAGCGCATGTTATACACACCAAAATATGAGCATGTCTTCGAGTATATACTGTTAAATACAGAATGGAACCAGTCTGCCAAGCTATTTGAATATGTTTACAGCTTGTCATTGCTCTGTTTGTTGGTGATTGTCTGTTCATAGGAAAAGAGGAGAGAAAATTGTTGCTGTTGTTTTGTTTGGGGATGGGGGAGTAATTTCTATTTCTCATTTGCCATGGATATGCAATGTGATATTTGATACTTTCAACGAGTTGTATCATTATATCATCTCATTTTTTGATGTATTGCATCACGATAAATCGGAAATTACTGACTTCAACCAGTACATGTATTGGTGAAAAGAAATATTGTGATACCAATGTGCATCGATGTACGCCAAAACTAAAAATATCCTTGTGATAGTATTATACAGTAGTATTATTATACAAGAGCCTTGATTGAGGAGACAGAGTGCTACAGTGGAATAAATGGAACCTTTGATGGTGTATAGCTGAAAGTTGCTTATTGCTATTTCTGTTTCTTTCTTTTCAGATAGGTGCACCAAGGTGTGACTTGGGGAGCCCTATGACAGCAATATGATTGGCCCCATTTATTTGCCAAAGGCATACAAGTTTCTCCTCATCATGTGAACTGTAAGAGAGTTATTATGGCTGATATAACTCTAACTGATGGACTAACTTAACTGTTTCATGATTCTGTGTGCATTTTGATTTGGAGTGTTTATTATTAATATGGTTCACTTTTGACTCAATTGACATAGGGAGTTCTTTGTTGGATGTTTACATTAATGATTATATTATATCTTTCACAAGATTTTCATGAGATTTATTATTTTCCTTGTATTGTGGAGTTAAATGGTAACTACACATGATTGGAAGCAAAGATCAAACGAGGCGGCCATTGGTTATTACCGGTGATAGCCGTCAGATGTTGCAGGAGATTCGCAACAGTCTGAGTCACCACTTGAAAAAATCACCAGCTGAAGCGGGACAGGATGGCCCTACTAATGACATGCCGGCACCAACCCAGCCGGCCCTTGGACCCAATTTGTCACAAAGCACACCCAACATATTTGAGAAATCTGGTATCAATGGACCAGAGAAACGGCACAAATATCATCAGAAAGCTCTCGAAGATATTCGGAATAGCTTACGACCATATCAGTACAACCACAGTAATACAAACAGCAGCACTACCTCACAAGGTAGCGATGATGGAGAATTGGAGCGAATTGTGGGCCAGAGGAGTGATGAGGTAGTATGATGCATGTCCGTTGTTTTTTGTCAAAATGTTGTCATTTTAACCTCCTTATTGCAGAAAGTTTTATTATCGTATATACTTGCATATAAGCTGGGTCCAAATGCAAACAACATAGACCCTGATCTGCCATAGCATAATGTGTCGGCAGATCAAGGTCTGTGTTGTTTGTTCTACTGATTAGTCCTTACAAACTGCATAGACCCAGATGTCAGCACATTATGCGATGGCAGATCTGGGTCTATGCAGTTTGCAGGTGGTATTAAATTATACGCGAGTATATATGGTAAACCTTAACTTTTCAAAGAAATGATGGGGATTATTTGACACTGCAAGTATGTATATACATAAGTAAGTTGAAACTCCTTAAGATATAGACAAAACCTGTGGAAGTCTTTTGGGTGTGCATAGTTGTGCTTGGATTTTGATCCATGTTCAGGGGTGGAGCTTTTGCAGATAAGAACATCTTTACAGGTGTTAGAGCTAAATATCTAAGAAAAGTGCACAGATGTTCAACTACAGCCAAAGCTGAAATGGAGCAAACAATAAATGACTGACCTGGTTAAAATATGAAGGCGCAGGCAGGCAATAGATACCAATTCACTATTTGTTCACACACTGTATGATGTTTGAATTACCGTACTTGAACACTAGGTGAAGAGATCTAATTGTCTACCAGCACTTCAGTATTATGACTACATCAGGCATTGATTGTTTACAACATTTCAACTTTGATAATATGCTGAAGAATTCTTGTTGCAGTTAATATCCAGGGTATGTCCAGAGTCCATTACTTAAGTCTCATCCTGAAACCTGTTGTAGAATTAGGCCTAATAAAAAAAATCGGTTTCATGTAACCCGACCGACCCTTAAAAAATCCTGCCAACTCCATTTTTTTCTGACATCTTATTTTTGAGTGAACACTATTTCTGGAAATTGTCACATCTGATCTGTTCGAGATCTTTTGGTCATTTTGGTATTTAATATTGACCATTTGGAATACTTCATAGTTCTTGAGTCAAAGATTCAGGTCTAATTAAGAATATACAAATTCATCTATTAAGCAATTTTAAAAAAGAAAAGGTTTACCTACTACTGAGCCAACTTTTGTCAAGCCTGTTACAAGAAACACATAATTTGTTTACTTGGCCATTTCTAGCAGTTGTGTCTGCACTTTTGCAGATATTTTGTAATCAGATGTAAGATCCATGCATATTACAAAACTTTTATATTCTAGGCAGATACAGTGGTTTTGATAAGTCAAACAGCAATCACTCCAGTGCTTGGCATCACTTGAATGACTGGCTTACTCCAGCTATAAAATATTCTCATGTCTGTGACCTCAGAAAAACTTAAAACAACCAAAGCTCTTGCCCAAAATTTGTGTCCACAGCTGTGTGAAGTTTTGAAGTTGTACTGTAGATTTCAAATTTGTTTTATTCTATGACACTGCCTTTTAGTGAGTTAACCTATAGGATTTATTGAAGGGAATATTCAGAATGACTTTAAAATAGTGTCACTAGTTTATTTCCCATTGCTAATCAAATCCCAGACCCATTGTCCTGGACTAAAAAAATTGGAAAAGTAAAATTTTCCAAGGGGCTAGTCCAGGACAAGTGAATTTTTCTATTTAAAAAAAAGTTGGGCAAGAGGTAATTTTGATACTTTAATCACTTTGTCTACCTTTATTTGGCCATTCATGCCCTCTGGACAGAATGCTTGAATCAACCTATCTTCATTTATTCATTCACATCTGGGAGTCTCCTGTAAGTGATCATTGAAACTGTAAGTAGTCATTGAAAACTGTTGCATGTGTGGCAGTTCTATTACTGCTTGACTGCATATTGGGGTAAGCAACCAAAATATCAGCCAATCAAAACACTTCAAACTAAGCAAATCCAGTATGATTAATTAGCAGTGTTCAGTGATCTCCCCAGCAGGGCTGTCGTAAGGGGCAGGCGATATGGACGACTGCCCAGGGCACCAAGCCCGGAGGGGGGGGGGGTCGCCATTTCGCGGACCATGTTCTTTTATTCTGTATTCTACTTAAATAAACATACAGCTTTTTCATTAAAATACCCAAGTTTAGTTGTTATTCTCATGTCTATTAATACATTTAAAAAATGATCAGTTTGCAGTGTTTTTTTCTGAGGGTGGGGTGGGGCTAAAGGCGCCGCTGGCTGGGTGGCGCCATTTCATCCAGCACAATCTTGAGACTGCCCAGCTCCCCAGAAATTTATGATAGCATCGAGGTAAGCCTGTTGGGTAATGAAATGTGTTAAAAAGTGTCGTTAATTTCATAAAAGTAACGCCATAAAAGTAAAACAAATTAATATCAAGGAAATTTTTAAGAAGTGCATATATTTATGTAGTATTCTTTATATCCTTTAGTTATAACAAGACTTAATGTCAAACTCGTTTGTTTTTTAATTTAAATAAGTGATACCCTTCTTTTCTTATTTTCCCCATATATATTGATTGCTACATTAAAATTAAAGTCTTTTAGGAATTTTCCTTTAGTACTGATTGTCATCAGGTAATTCAGTACCCTCTGTGTCAACCTGTTCCTTAAAACACTCTGGATTCTGTTCATTGAAGAGAATGACCTTTCATAATCTGAAGAAAAAAAATGGAACATAAAATTTATTAATGGATCTACCAAAAAGATACAAAACTACCTGAATCCTAATTAAGTGAATAATGAGTAAACATATGGATGAAACTATCCAAGTTATATTTATGAAGCTTGTAGAAAATAGTTCACTGATTGAAGTTCTTTTGTTTTTATTTGCAATTCTGACAAATAAAAAGATGACCAAATTAATGCAGCGATATACTGATTACAAAATATCACCATTTAATTTATTATGTAATACATTCCAGTTGCTAACTAGTTGTTTATTGTTGGAGAAGTATTTCAAATATAATTGAAGGAATACTTCTTATTTATATCTTTTCAAAAGAGGTAAAACTGGAAGAAAAAAATAGCTCTGTTTATTACTTGGATAGACAGAAAATAGAATGAGAAATTAATAGCACAGCAACCACTCGAGTAAAGGTTTACTGAACAAGCTATATTTCTCTTGCTCAGAGTAAACTATGTAAGTATATGAGCAACTCGTGAATAAAATGCAACTTTCATTCCTCGTCATAATTGAATAAGAATGACATTAATCTCAACTACAGCTACTGCTACTACTAAAAAAACAACCCATCCCAACCCCCATCTCACCTGGTTGTAACTAAGTGGATCTGAACCAAAGGTTACAATACGGAAAACTTACCATCTGATTCAGCAATTTCCACCCAGGGGTATAAAGTCTTCCATTCGGTGTTAAACCCCTGTCCTTCGTTTCCTTATCTCTTTCTTTGGGGAAATCACACAGATGCTATCAGAATTGGATTCACTTACACTATTGGTTACACCAATCTCTAATCTTCATAACCAGGTCAACATGGGGCTAGCAGCGCGCTGTGTAATTTTAATTTTTTTTTAAGGTGGTGTGTTCATTTTTCACAAAAATGTTTAAACTTAAAATGTAATATGTGTAATGATTTTGGCTGGTAGTGGAAATAACTGAAATATGTAAAACACACACAACCAGTAGACTCCATCATCGCACGCCAATCATGTGACTATGTCAGTGCAGACAAAACCCACATCAAAGGCCGCGCACCGGCAGTTGGGCAAGGTACAAAAGATAAAGGTTTAGTGAGTAATTATCCTGGATTATCACAATCAAATACCCAAGAAGAGGTAAGAGCAGGTGTCATTTGAGTAATAGGGCTTTGAATTAGTTGACAGGATGTTTATTTAACAGATTAATTTTATAAGGATAGTGGGAAACAATAAAGCACAGCAGCACAAGCACATAGTGTATTGATGGGTTCTAAAGCATTGGGGGTTGAAATGATAGCACAGTATGACCGCTATGGTAAAAGGCCCTGCGGAGAACATTGGTTTTTAAACAACCCTGTTATATTGTGTTAACTCAATCCAGATACTCATGAATGGATCACCCTTTGATTTAAATCCACCGAGTCAATACAATGAAATTAGAGAAAGGCACTTTACCTACATAAGTGTCCGTTTCCTTCATGAACTGATTAAATGACAGTAATGAGTCTTTAATTTTGTAATTGATTATGCAGACGATCAAATTCAACATGCAGTATTGCATTTTGAAGTGAAACAATTATGCTAATTAAGGAGTGGTCTTTGTTTGCATTTAAACGACCATATATTATGTTATGATCACTTTAATACAAGTAGTTGTCAAATGAGGTGATCCTTTTTATTTGGATAAAATTAGTTTACTAAATTATTTTTGCAAGGAGGTCATAAGGAAGATTCTGAGAAGGAAAATTCGTGTGAAAGTGGAGAGATAAAAATGTAATGCTACTAAGGAGTCTAAGGTAGCTATTTCTCCGAAGAGACATAAGCCAGACTCTGTGGCAGCAAAAAATGTAAAATATGACACAACAAAGAGACAGAAATTTTCAGCCACATTGGGTTGATAATTATCCATGGCTTGAATTCATTGACTCTTAAGGAAAGATGTTTTGCAGTTATTGCAAACAATATCCCAAACTGGCACAGGTTGGAAATTCAACCAGTATGTTTGTCATTATTGTATGATGGTATCTTTCTTGTCATTACTTTACCTTTTTCTGTATTCTGGTAAGCTAGGCTGTGGGGTACCAGTAACTGTTACCAAGTGGAATATTGATTAATGATGTCAGATGCTGTCTGATATATCCAGTCAAATAGATCTGTATCATTATATCACAATGAGAGAGAGAGTTTTCAAAATTTGATCATTTAGCGAGTAACATGAAGGGTAGATATTAACAACTGTTCATATTTATCATACCATCCTATATAAGAACAATGAATTAAAACCTTAAATTGCAGGGGAAAAAATTAATAGATGATGCAACAGTAGACAGAAGAAAAAAAAGATGAGATGCTGGGAAAGAGGCACATAAGAGAATGATGTGACTGAGGTGAAAAAAGAGAGTTGATCATATACAAATCAGAAAGAAAGCTAGGATCATACAATAAATCAGTTAGATAATATTATCTCATCCGATACCAGTGATATTGTAGGGTGGGGGACTCAAATGGTATTGACAAGAGTTGCTAACATTCCACTAGGAAAGGCCATTTCTAAATGAGAATGAAATTAAAACAAATAAAATGCGAGTTCGCCTTAGCACAGGCTACATCCTAACCCAATATGGAAAACCATTTTCTGATATAGAAATGCCATGTGCGCACCGGGAGAAGAAAGGTGTTAAACTTGGTGCTAATTACAAGAATAGACTCCGGGAAAGAGACTTTGTTCTGTTAATTTACATCTCCGTGAACTTTCAGTGTTAAAAAAAATCCAATAGCCCGATGCCCGGGGCCCCTCTAATTTCAGATCGGGCTCCTCCTATATTTTAAGTCAAAAGCCTGTCAAGCTTGTCAAACAAATTTTTTAAAAATTTGCCTGAGAAAACTTCAATCTCTCTAACTAAATGCAGAATTTTATTTTTAATGTTGTTGAAAAACCAGTACATTATAAATATTTATCCCCAAGTGGGCCCTTTAGTCATTTGAAGTTCGACTACTGATCGTAATTCTATAGAAAGCTGTAAACTTTGTGTACAACGCGAGGCATATGACCTATGAATTGGGAACAGATTGCCCGGGGTTACATGTACCTATAATTAGTGCTCAGTTGACTTCAAGGAATAAATTGAGCTGCCCCTTGCTCACGCTTCTCGTTCCATTCTGAATCGTACACCACCTTCGGTCTTCAAAAGTATTTACCTGGGCCAGTTACTACATGTATCTAGCTGAGAATTATTTAATCCCTTTATACCTTAAAAAATTTCAAATCAAGCCTTGTTCGGTCTGCGCAAACTTTTTTTCATTTGGAAAAGTAAAGTTGTTAACGGTGAGATCAATGTTAAAGAAATGCTATTTATAGTACAAGCACAGCCTAATACACTTCTTAAGGTGCATGTTTGCGACGATGATCCTCGCGCAGGTAAAACTAAAAGTCTGTACATTTATACTGTATAAAATATGCACAATACCATCCGCTATAATCAGTAAAATTTAAATAAAGGCTACGAAGTTACCGTGAAAATTTTGTATGAATCATACAAATGTAATGTAAGTAGATTCTTTGTTAATTATATGCCACACATTTCCTAAATAATGCAGTCTGAATAAAAATGGCATAGTATTTTTGTAAAAATCATAAGTACATTTAAAATAGTAAAAAATTTAGACATTATTATCATTATAGAAGACAAAAAAATAAAAAATATACACAGGTATGCAGAATAAGTCATAATTAAATGCCATGTAAATATGAATTAAAATATGACGGTACACTGAAGACCGGTTTGGTTGATATAGTTGATTTAAAGGCTGCAGATGCTAGGGGTATTTAAAGAACAGCAATTGCAACGTGCAACATCGTGTGAAAAATAATAGTAAAAAATAGGGCCTTTTGGGGCACATAGTTTTGGAGTCAAAGCTTGTTGATTTTGAGTCAAGTCTTGTGAATTTTTTCAAGGCACCAGCCCTGGGCCTGTGGCTGAATTTTTTTTCTTTGAACATTGACTTTGGTTGACAACTTCTATCAGCCAATCAAATTGGGAATTTCTCATTCAGCGCACTCTTACTTATACCGTCCGCCATTACCTTAGACAAGCTACGCTCTATTTGTTGTCTAAGTCAATAAAGTTATTGATCGTTTTTTTTTTCTATTGCGTGTTATTCAGTCATGTATACTTTTGTATGTGACAAGTTGAATTGAAAAATGGTAAAGAGGTTTGTATAACAGCGATGACCAATATCTGAATGATTAGAAAATGGTGTTTGGTATGTGCCTTTTCCAAAGCCAAAAACAAACTTACAGAAATGTCTGAAATGGATTAAATTATGCAGAAGGCCTCACAAACATTTGAATCTATCGAAAATCAACTCAAATACATTTGTACAAAGGTTGGACCTGGCGATTAGGGGTGAAATGATTCATCGATATATCGATGCATCAATACTTTTGACATATCGATACACATATCGATACAAGAGGTGAAGAAATGATTGAAAACGATACTTACCATATACAAGTAACTTTAATCTTCAGCAGTCATGAATAATTAATTGTTGTTTGATTTTTCATCGCTTTAAATTGAGAATACATCTGAGACAGCCGTCGCTGGCACAGGCACTCACTTTTGTCAGTAAAAAAGACCAAACTATTGACAACACCAACTCGCCTTCTACAAATTAACACAAGGTGACGTAGTTCGAAATCTGCCCCCCCCCCTCACCTATTCAATACTGATTATTTTATCCCACCAGCATGATCAGCGTAAAGGAGACATTCCTGATTTGTTCCCCATGTATGATGAAGTACTTTACTCATCATTTAATAACCACTTTTACACGAAGTTTTTCTGTTGCTTTGTATCTTGTCCACTTGGATTGAAATTGAAGGCTACACTTTCGGTGTGTCATGCTGTGAAATATGTTACATTCAGTTCTGATTGGTGGTTATT
Organism: Margaritifera margaritifera; assembly: GCA_029931535.1. NCBI lineage: Eukaryota > Metazoa > Mollusca > Bivalvia > Unionida > Margaritiferidae > Margaritifera > Margaritifera margaritifera. The sequence goes on from JAQPZY010000923.1 coordinate 338,464, forward strand.
GTTTGTTCCAGTCCAGGGTAAACAATAACCACCAATCAGAACTTAATGAAGCTTATTCTCTGCGTGTCACTGCAGAAGTATTGTCATCCAAACTCAATCCAAGTTGATACAAAGCAACAGAGAAACTATGTGCAAAAGTGGTTATTAAATGATCTGTAAAGTACTTAAAATTGTCAATTTTTTATAGAAGGGCAGTTGTTTTGCATCTGGAGGAAGTACAATGTGATAAATTTGGTTGTTAGTCATCTCCGCTAGCACACAAGGACTTGTTCTAGATGAGATTTTCCTTGCACGAGGAAATTGCACTATTCTGTTTTGAAGATAGCACTGTAATGTCTTTAAAGTTTACGTGAAGACATGAAATTGGTAATAAGATGTTTTTAAAGCATTCAAGCAGTGCAAAGGGCGTGGTGGCCAAGATAAGTCCTGCATCCAATCAAGTGGAACAGTCTGAAATTGCCTAAAAGGTTGAATTAAAATCACTGACAACTAACAGGTAGTCTGTTTGGAAGTATTTTTGTTATCTTGTCATGGATGAAAATGGTATATGAGCAGATGCTGAGTCTGTCTGTCTGTAATCTGCACACAGGAAATATAACCAATATGTCAACACACATACAAGGGCACCACCCTAGCACTGACGGACCCTCTAAAGATGAAAAGACCATCAAGTTGATATGTGTATCGATAATGTGTCATATCATAGGCTGTGTATTGTGAATTGTATCAATACGCGGCACAGGTGTATCGTTTCACCCCTACTGACGATATTTACAGGCAGTTTATAAATATCCTTATTATTAATTAATTTATACCCTTGTCTGAGGCCATTAGAAACCTTCACAGGATCCCCAAAAATCACTGATATTTGAGTGTCCAGCTATGGTTAATCTTCTTATTACCCTTACACAGGATATGACACCTACATGAATTTCCAAGTACCCAGCCATGTTTTAATTTACTTGACATAATGTTACATAATCCCATGTAGTCTTGATGCTGTTAAAAGAGCATCTGTCAAAGTATGACATAGTTATGAGATTGAAGAGCATCTATCAAAGTATGACATAGTTATGAGATTGAAGAGCATTTGTCAAAGTATGGCATAATTATGAGATTGAAGACACAGGTCTGATTGTAGGTGGTCTAAATAGTGAATGAAAGAGAGAGAAAGAGATAAAGAGAGAAAATAAGAAGAGATACATTTTTTATTTCATTAAAAAAAATTAAAGTATGATATTTGTGGCATTTCAGCAAACATTCTATTCTAACAGGCCAATTCGGTCTACAATTAGAAGGCAACAATTGAATTTACCATGATTGACAGTTCATGAAATTCAACAATTTGTATCACGGTTTCATACCCACAGAAACAATAAAATTTTCTAACGTTTCAACCATGCAAGAGATATCTCAGTCGGCTTTTTGTCAACGTGAATCATACGATGCTTTTCATTCTTTTTCATACTTCTGTGACATTTTGCAGATGTTAATATGATGTTGTCCTTGCTCCAAAATATGTTTACATCGTGAATATACCCTTCACTGAAATACTTGAACCCCTGTTGTCTGCATTTTCAATGATAAATCTATATCTCTCAAAAACTCGTGAGAAAAATTCGGAGGAAGATAGGCCAATTTTGCTCAGTGTTCTAGCGATGAACACGTCATATTTAAACATGTTTGTTTAAGGTAGCAACACAACAGTTATCTCCCATAAGAGGGCAGAGCTATGTACCCTGTACAGAGAGGTCATTTGATCAAGTCTTGAGAGAAGAAGTTAGGGAAAGTTTGAATTCCAGTAAATTTTTTTCCATTCTTGCTGAAGGAAGTACGGATGCTACTGTAGCAGAGCAAGATATAGTGTATATAAGACACCATGACAATAAATAAAAAACATGAAGCCCTTTGAAGAAATAAATATGTTGTACATTATTTCTTTTGTTCATTTCTATGGATTAAAATGCATACATCTCATTGGCCCGACCATAAACTTTCTGCACTTGGACAGATGGGCCAGTGCTGATTTCAACCACTGACAACGAGAGAAGTCTGTCATTTTGGTTTGATTCGAGGTAAATCAATTTGAATTTCTTTCTGTAATGAATTAATTTCAAAATCTAGATACACTGTAAAGTGCCAAATGTGCAGTTATTGTATGTACCAGAGCTGTAATTTTTTATTTCCTGAAAAAAGTGTAAGTGTTTCATATCGGCGTCTTGCCTTTGACTGTGGCAGAGTTTTTACATTATTGAACAATTTTTCAGTGGGGAGTTTAGACAGATTGACCAATACTCAAAGTCTAATTTAATTGCTATAATTCGTGTTGATATCATGCAGCATAACCTACCGGTAATGCCTCCAGTGATTGCTTACATCCTTGATTGGTTACATGAACTTGCTTTTGATTCACTGAATCATTGCAATGTATGCATAGTGTGTTAGCAGAATAGCATTGTCTGTCGGCAAGTGCATTGCACTGTGTTCTTGTTTAAATAAACTTTTAAAACAACATTATTTTCAATTTTGTTCACTGAAAAAGTTTAAAGTCTTGGGTACAAGTTGTAGTAAACAATTTTTTTTTTTTACAAATATGGCAGATGCAAGTGGCATTTTTTGAGAAATTCTAGAGAATATCAGTAATCACAATGAACAGTCAAAGTGTTTTCTTTGTTTAATATTTTGAATAACAATTGGTTTAAAGACAATTTCTGCTGAAACAAATACATGTACATGGCAAGGAAGTAAATCATTAGGTCATCAATTATACCAGTAAAGTATTAGAGGCAGGAAATTATACCAGTAAAGTATTAGTGGCAGGAAAGCAGTCAGATAATTATTGTGTCCAGTAGATAATGAATGAGTCCAGTTTTTGAATCATTGAATTAAATTTTTCTTTGTTTTTGGTTTTGTTGATATTCTGAATACAATAGAAATGGAAGTTGTATTTGAACTTGTTCAGGTAAAATAGAGACAACAGTTACATTTAATTCTCAATTACATATTTTGTATTACATCAACAAACAACAATCAATTATCAGTATGAGTAGTGCACCTAAATGCTGTGGTAATTCATCAGTATGAGTAGTGCACCTAAATGCTGTGGTAATTCATCAGTATGAGTAGTGCACCTAAATGCTGTGGTAATTCATCAGTATGAGTAGTGCACCTAAATGCTGTGGTAATTCATCAGTATGAGTAGTGCACCTAAATGCTGTGGTAATTCATTAGCAGGTCCAGAAATTTTATGGATTGTCACGATTTCTGAAAAGCTTAAGGACAGTTGTCCTGTATATTCTGCACTATCTGAAACACTGAATGCTGTCAGGTTCTCCTAGACTCCAGTACAGTGTATGGTTCACTCTATCTAATGATGAATTGATGCATAAATCACTGCACTCGAGTGTTTGAGAATATAGATGGAATAATGATGAATTGGTGCATAAATCACTGCACTGAAGGGTTTGACAATTCAGATGCAATAATGATGAATTGGTGCATAAATCACTGCACTCGAGAGTCTGAGAATTCTGATGCATTGCAAACTATTCGACCCTCAGAGGTAGGGGTGAAACGATTCATCGATATATCGATGCATCGATACTTTTGCCATATCGATACACATATCGATATAAGATATGCAGAATTGATACAAAACGATATATACCCTATATAAGTTACTTTAATCTTCAGCAGTCATGAATAAATTAGTCATTTGCCTTCTTATTCTTTAAACTGAGAATCGATAATGTATTGTATCGTAGGCTGTGTATCGTGAATCATATCGATATGCGGCACAGGTGTATCATTTCACCCCTACTCAGAGGTTCACTGCAGTCACTACACATTCATTGTGCCTTTTAGATTTTATCATTAATTTGTTCTGGGAGAGAAATTCAAAAATATTTACCTCGAATTGAGCCATAAATGAAGACTCTTCTCTTCTTTGTCAGTATCCATCTTTTATGATGATCATTACACCTCCTGATCAATATAACCTTTTATAAACTTATTTCAGATTTGTGATATTAGATCATATTGTCACATAGCCATGTATTAAAAGACAAAGTGCATTATGTTTATGTCCAAGGCAGATGTACTTTGGTCTTTTCATTTGTGAAGCCAGCCTTGAAAGAAGATTGCAGTACAATCACTTTGGCTTATTTTTGGATGCGTGTCCGTCTATATGTACACAGCCTAGATTTTGTTCAGTTTTAAAGTTTTAGCGATTAAGCTCGATGTTAATATGCTTTTACTTTCTGTCTATTAAATAAAGGTTGGCTGGATAAAAAGGGAGTCCAGTCCAACTGCGAACAACATAGACCCTAATCTGCCATTGCATAATTCACCATCAGATTAGGGTCTCTGTTGTTTGTTGCACTGATTACTCCTAACAACTGCATAGACCCAGATCTGCTGGCACATTATGCAATGGCAGATCTGGGTATGTGCAGTTTGCAGTTGGACTTGACTTAAAAGTGAGTATATACATTATGAATGGATAAAGAGAATCTTTCATTATTTTACCTATTTCAAATTAAGCAGTAATTTTAAAAAAACCTTAGTAGACATAGATCACTCTGTCAGAACTGTCAACAGTCCTCGTCTGATTATATTAATAAAACTTTAGCGGTATCTGTGATTATGGCAGTTTGACAGTAAATTTACTACCACTCAAGTTTACGTATTTGTCTCCATGTCCACATTTTTGCAGATCCACACCATTAACTGAGGTTCATTGTACAGGTTATGCATTAGACTGGCCACTTTAAATAGGCTGCAAGTCAGGCTGGTTACATGTAAAGATGGCAACTTAATGTAGACACCAACAGTAGCACAGTCAAAAAGGGATTATGCTGTGAATTAAATTGCATCTGCAGAAGGTGCTGATGTCATTTTCTAGTTATTATAATTATGAAGATCGCCTGAGGGTGACCAGCAGACCATTTTCACTCGCCAGTTCTGAATTTTTAGTTGCAAATGCAACCATTTTAGTTGCAACCTGGAGGGCTCTCAAAATCAGCAGGTATAGTACAACTCTCGTGATTTTTTGTTTATCCATGCATCATGGTGGGGGTGAAGAGAGTGTGGAAAGGATCTAGAAATATTTCCTCCACCATCTCCCCATGCGTTCAGATGGGGGGGTTACTGTGGTTTCTTGTGGAGAATAGCTCTGTACACCACACTTTCTCCTGGAGTTGCATCCAACGATCACTGTGGAGTTGAGATTATTTTGATAAAGTGGGCATGGTTTACTGTTTATGACCCTAGCAAGCATGCACTACAACATTTTATTCCGGGGGTGGGGGTGGGGGGGGGGGTGCGGAGAGAGTGCATGGTGGGGCACTAATTTATCTACAGCATTGCCCATTTAAATTAACAGACGCATTTTTATTCTTAAAAAATCAAATTTTGCATAACATGAACTTCATTAGATACATTATTGGAAACCTACAGGTGTATTCATGATGCACTTATGCCGTTGAAGTATATGATTTTATTTTTTAAATATTTTGAGGACATCAGTGATACAGTATGTTGCACTACCCCTTTTTATAAGACGTCAAACCAATTTTTTTGTAAACTCTCATTCATACTTGGTTCTTTTCACAAGCATGTCTCTCTGAAGCAGACGTATCAACATTAGTTCCATTGCTGGCAGAGATGTTCTTACAGCTGTGGCTACATGTATGTTAATATATTTGCACAGATATTTTAAAAATCAAATAAACCGTATGTTTATTTCAGAACAGAGAGAGAAAGAGAGAGAGAGAGTATGTTGTGAACGATCGCTGAAAAAGGCACTGCAGGGTACCAAGTTACAGCTAGAGCTGAATTTACATTTTTTAAAAGTAACCATGATTGGGAAAAGATGTAAAATAGAACAGCAAGAATAACAGAAAAGCAGAGAACAAATAGCAAAAGAGGATTAACATTGGGGGTGGGGTAGCTCTGTGTTAAAACTAAAATGGTTTTATTTGCGACTAAAAACTTTAAAAAAGTGGTGAGTGAAAATTGTCAGCTGATCGCCCGAGAAAATTACATAACAATTTCTGATTACAGGTGTATACTTTATTTAATGCTTAATACATTCAGCAGATGCAATTTAATTTACAGTATATTCCCTTTTCGATTGTCAGACTGCCAGTTCCTAAATTAGGCCATCATCTTTACATGCGACTGTTACAAATAAAAGAATTATGTTGTCGACAGGACTCACAACTTTTCAGTTAGTATCATCATGGCAGGATTTTGTTTTGGACCAGCAGGCAATTGGCAAGTTATTAAATGCTGATGTTGGGATCGAGACATGGACACTCAGTACTGGATATTTTGGCACGATTTTTTCAAAAAGAGGGGTGTGCGCTTGTGAAGGTGTTATGTTGAATGCCATAGAGAGAAATACTATGTAAGGTTTCTTCGAGGAATTTATGTTTATTTAGGTTATTAGAGTGAAACTGAATAACAGTTTATCAGAGGACATGACATATGCCATAAATTTGCTAGCGTGGCATACAGGAGAAAGTAAATTTTATGGACTATTTTTATATTATGTTGTCTTCCTCTTATCAAACATAGATTGTATGTTCCTAGGTTCTTGGTAACTTGACTGTCTTTTTATTGTATCAGATATGGTAATTCTGACAAGGTTTAAGTGGCATTTTTTAAAAACTACTTTAGAGTGGAAACTTTTGTTAGATTTTAGCTAAAATTTGAATACCATTGTATTGGAATGTTGAGCATGGGTATTGGGTTGTACAAGATTCATTAAATTACATATTGATTTCTGTAAAGGCAGATTGATTGGATAACTATCTCATGATCCCAATTGTTTTTCATGGTATTTTGAAGGTAATAATAGGTCATATGCTTTTAAAAATTTTGTGTCAACATGCACATGCTTGTCACCATTTTATTGTTTAAGTAGACTTGGAGTTTAGGAGGATATTGTCCTTTGCAATGTGTCAAGAATATTTTATCAGTGATGTCATTTCCAATTGAATGTAGGGTTTGATTCCTGCTTTGAATGAATTATAACTCTCTAACCTGTTCAATTCTATCATTTTCAGTGAGCATAAACTTCTTTCATATAATCATGTATCCATACATGTACATATAATGTGTTATCAGGTGTCAATTTATAATTAATATTTAAAGTATTTATCGTCCATTTCTAAATAGAAATCCAGTGGGTTTGTGCATATAGATGAGTGTTAAATTATACTTGCCTAGCAAGCAAGTTCTCATGCATCTCAGGTCCCTTCCTTCAACATTGTTTCATCCTCAGTTGGATACAGTCGCAGGGCCAAGTGTGTCTGGCTGGTTGTGCAAGAGAGTTAGATACTGTATATACTTGTGTATAAGTTGATACCAACTGCAAACCTCATAGAACCAGATATGCTATCACATAATTCGCCGGGACTAATCAGTAGACCAAACAACTTATACCCTGATCTGTCGGCGCATTATGCAACAGAAGATCAGGATCTATGTTGTTTGCATTTAGACTCCGCTTATATGTGAGTATTACAGTAGTATTATAGGTGCTGTTACTCATAGCACAGGCTTGATTCCTACATGTACTTGGAAGCAATTATAACTTGATAACCTGTTGTATATACAAGAGAGAAAGAATATATACCACATTGGAATTGGTCAGGTAGGGACCCATTTAAAAAAGTAATTCAGTGTGGTTAATATGAACACAAGGGGGATAGGGCCTAACTGTTCACTTCAGTAGCACACAATCACAGCCTCACCAACAATGATCAAAATACAAGTAGGGTTAAACAACTTTGCACTTTTTCATGTGCTAGTTGCCTCCATTCAAAGCATAATCAAAAAGATATAGCATTCAGATAGCATTTGCCTGATAATTGATTTAGACTCAGGTAAGCACAATTGTAAGTTGGAAAGGGACATTTAAGCTACTACTGAATTGTGCAAATAGCTCTGCTTCACTGAAATAATTATGCAGTCTTGGGGATTGGTGTGTGATTTACAATTTAATGTTGTTAGTTAATACTTTTCCTTTCCTAAAAATGCTGAAAAATAAAAACGGAATTGTGAGACATTAAATTGATTTTAAATTTGACACAATTCTACTTTGAATTTTGATATTCAGTCACACATATTGTTTTTGTGTAATCAGTGTTAAAGAAAGGTAACTATTACACTTTGAAACAACCTTATCTGATCCTAATATTTGTTTCTGACTATTGGAAGTATGCATGCAGTAAGTATTGAATTGGGGATTATTGGTGCCTTTCTCATGATTGTGTCCAACTTTAAGTTTACCCCAACTGTACATGGATTTTTCTCAGGGAACAGAACAGGGGCTGATCAGTTTGGTAATAATAATATGAATAATGTCCTTTTTTGAAGAGGGTGACTCAATTATACAAGGGGTGTCTTTGTATAGTTGAGTCACCCTCTTCAAAAAAGGACATTATTATTATTATTATTACCAAATTACTGAATTCTCCAACTGAATTATTTCCAGAATACTGAAAGCTTTTGTAGTTATTTGAAACAGTGGACCATAAATTAGGAGAATATATATTGTCCTGCTCAGTTTGATGTAAAAGAGTGTGTATATATTTTGGAGCTGCAAGCTGATTTATTTGAATTTTAGCTATACTGGTCATAGACCAGAAAAGCTAATGGGCTGGCCTGTTGTCTGTTGTCCAACATCTCTCTGTCCATTAACACAAGTTTGTTATCGCTACTTCTTCTAAACTACTTGGAGGATTGCCATGAAACTTTACACACACATTCATCCTAAGGGCTAGTTGGTCCTAAATGAAAATGATGCCAATCTGACATCCAGTATCAGCACCATGGCAGCCATATTGAAAATCTTGTTATCGCTGCTTCAGAATGGAAAGTCTTATTGATTTGGGGTTAATCACCAGAAGACTTCTTATGATGTATAGTTGGTCCTAAAATCTTGTTGTCAATGCTCCTCCTGAATGATTGGTCATATCTACATAGGGTTTTCACTAAAAAACTTCTTATGATATCTGGTTGATCCTGAATGAAAATAATGTTGATCTGATGTCCAATATGACCACCATCTTAAAAATCTTGTTATTGTTACTCTTTGAAAGGAAAGTTGTATTAGCATCGGGTTTGTACCAGTAGATTACTTATGATGCCAGGTTGATCCAAAATGAAAATGGTTCCGTTTGGACATCCAGTATGGCCACCACAGCAGCCATCATGAAAATCTTGCTATGGCTACTCCTACTGAATGGGTGGTCATATCAACATGGGGTTTTCACTAAAAGACTTCTTATGATATCTAGTCTTAAATTAAAGTTCTGTGGATGTGATATCCAATATAGCGTCCACAGTGACCATCTTGAAAATCTTATCGCTACTCTTCCTGGATGGAAAGTCATATCAACATCTGGTTTTCACCAGAAGACTTCTTATGGTGTCTAGTTGGTACTAAATTATAATGGTGCCAATCTGATGGCCAATATGGCCACCAAGGCAGCCATTTTGATAATCCTGTTATTGCTACTCCTCCTCAATGGAAAATCGTATCAACATGAAACTAATTATCATATCTTGTTTGTCCTGAATGAAAATGGTGCTGATCTGACCTCAAATATGGCCACTATGTAAGCTATCTTGAAACTCTTGATGTTGCTATTCCTCCTAAATGGAAAGTCATATCAGCATTGGGTTTTATGGTCATATTGACATAGAGTTTTCACTAAATGACTTCTTATGATATCTAGTTCGTCCTAAATGAAAATTGCGCTTTGCAGACATCCAATATGGCTGCCACAGTGAAGATATTGAAAATCATGTTGCTAATTCTTCAGAATGGATGGTCATATTGGCATGGGGTTTTGTAATGGTGTCTAGTTTGTTCTAAATGAAAATGGCGCCAATCTTGCATCCAATATTGCTGCCACAGTGGCTAATTTGAAAATCTTATAGCTCAAGAATATCAGAGATGATTTTAACATTCTGCAGTTGAAAAGAAGAAATGGTCTTATCTAGAATTATTGCAAATTCTTTTCAGACACTAGAGCATCAGTCACTTCAGGAGATTCTTGTTGAGACATCATTTTTGCTTTATAGAGAAATTTATATTCATGTATATACAATTTTCAATTGATCCATTGCTTCAAAAATAGTTGAATAGTGTCAAGTATAATTTCTCAAGCTCTATTTTGTAATTTTAGCAGTTGTACTATTTGAATTGCCCCATAAAATATTGCAATAATCAACATAGGGGTGAACAAAACTTTGTTGGAAAAGCGATGTTTCAAAGTAATGAAATTTCTACTTTTCCTAAGTAGCCAAAGGTAAGAGTTCACTTTTTTAATGATGTGATTGATATGCTCATTCCATAGTAAACTATTATCCACTTGTACACCACAAATCTGATCATTATTTACCATTTGTAAGCTGATACAATAAGACCAAAGATTCAGATCATTGTTTGGGGTAATGTTGATTGCCTCTACATGTATTTGGTTGTGATAAGTAAACCTTTGGTTTTGTCTATATTAATTAGCTTGCCATTATCATCACACCATGTCCTGAAGTTTGTTTGGTTCACATTGAGATTCTTTTGCATCTGCATCAGTTGTAAATATTTCCTATATTTAGAGGTAAATCATTGATACAAATTAGGAATGGAAGTGGAACTAAAATTTACCCTTGTGGAACTCCAGAACTTATTCATTTTTAGCTCTACTGGTCATAGACCAGGAGAGCTTATGGGATGTACCTCACAAAATATGTTGTTTGAATATGATTAAAATGAATAATAGTACTTTTGCTACAGTGATAGAATTTCAGCTTTTTAAGAAGAATTTCGTGGTCTGTTAGCTTTGAAGTCAACCATTACTGTTCCAACCAATATTCCATATTCTAAAGGATGTTAACCATTTGTCTACCGTTGATAGTAAATGCAGGTGGTTTTGACTGAAACTGGACTGGTTTTCATGAACAGGTATTTACTACATCATCAGTGTCTTCAAAAACATCAACTACATTCCATGGAGTTTGCTGAAGATTATACTTTAAATTCATGTAGTTAGAGTTTTTGAAAGAACTATGTTATTTTTTACAAGCATAATGCTGTTATTTTCATTTCCAACTTTTCTTGTGAGGAAAACTGGAAAATGATGACTTAGACTAATTTTGGAAACATTTTCATTGGAAATATTTTCAGGTGTAGATATATTATCAGTGAAACTTTGTTAAGTAGATGTCACACTAATCAGTATATTAACATATTATGAAAGACTGAGTGGTTCCATAAATTCCATCCAGTAGATTAATCTTTGTTAAAGTCACCTATATATAAACGTCCAACCCTTCTAAGACTGTATCAAGTTGAATTTCAAAATCTTAATTCCAGTTGGCTATGGTTGTAGGATCCCTTTATACAAAAACCAAGTAGATATGGTTTTCCCATGCAGGGTTTAATTGAAGCCAAACAGACTCGACATCATTTGATTCCAACTCCTCTCATCTGTTCATAGCAAGTTCATTTTTGACATAGACAATATTTCCACCACCTCCTGTTTTGCCATCTCTTTAAAAAGAATTTTCATAGCCATAGACAGATCTAAATTGATTTTGTTGATCAATTAACTTAGATTTACATGTAGTTAAGTACTAATATGTGTTTTAGAGTTTAACATTAGTTTAACCTGATTAAGTTATGCTATTCAGCACTGTGTATTCAGATTTCCAATACATACACCTTTCTCATTTATTCCTAGATTTAAGATGTTACACGAGTTTAGGGTACTCAAGGAGACAATTCCAGTATCATTCAAATTATGACCACTTTCACTGCATATATATACATGTATATACATTAGTATTGATAGTAGTTGTATTGATGGCATTAGTTGTATTCTTACATTTAGTTAATGTACTTGAAGCTTTTACAGTATTGTAAATGCATTAATAAAAAGCTGATTGTTATTCAAGTGCAGTTGAACTAGAATTCAGATGACCATCACTACAAAGAGGACATTTACATGAATTTTGTTCTGTAATAATACAATCACAATTCAAATTTATTTTATTGTATTCAGTACAGATGTCATCCTAGATACTAAACTGTTTGTAACAAAGAGTTTTTTCGAACTCTGTATTGATTACTGTGCAAATATTGTAAAATACTCAGTTTCATTACCAGACTTTGTGGCCTTCTTGTCTCACTCGGAGTATATAGTACATACTTGCGTGTAAGTCAAGTGCAATTGCAAAAAACATAGAACCTGATCTGCCATTAGATAATGAGCTGGCAGATCAGGGTCTGTGTTGTTTGTTCTACTGATTACTCCTAACAAACTGCATAGACCCAGATCTGCCAGCACATTATGCGATGGCAGATCTATGTGCAGTTTACAGTTGGACTTGAATTATAAGCAAATATATACAGTATATGTATAACTGTTATCATGTAATTGTTGTTATGTCTTAAGTTACCACTTTAAAAACATTGAATAGTCCATTAATGTCTGCAGTTGATTTAGCTATGTTTTTTTGGCAATATTTACATGCTCTTGTTTCTTTTTCCAAACATATTATAACCTACATTTGTTGCCTTGATTGAATTTTCATTTAAATATGTTGTCATTGTATTTCCACACAGTCATCACATGCACTTGCAAGTATTTCTTTCAGGTATTTTTTTTTTTTTTTTTACCAGTCTCTCAACATCAATGTAACTTAGATGAATCCTGTCATTTTGTCCTATAATTGCTACATCATGTTTCTCTCACTCCAGGAAGCTGTGGTAATTGTGTACCACTTGATAATGCCATACTTGAGGTAATTTTTGCAGTACTCACATACTTCAGAAATCCTCCACTGTGGCAAGGTCGCATGTGTAAACATTACTGTATATGCTTGCATATAATCTCGATCCAAATGCAAACAACATAGACCCTGATCTGCCATTGCATGATGCGCCTGCAGATCAGGGTCTATGTTGTTTGTTCTACTGATTAGTCCTTACAAACAGCATTGACCCAGATCTGCTGGTGCATTATGCGACGGCAGATCTGGGTATATTGCAGTTTGTATCAGATTATACACGAGTATATACGGTACTTTCAGGATTCTCAGAGTCAGTGTAACCAAGCAGCTGGTCATACAACTCTTCAGACAACTGTCAGTATGTACCCACACCAGTATAATTTCTCCCTAAATAACAACATTATCTGTAAAAAAAAATTGATGGTCATAGATCTTAATATTTTCAAGTATAGTTCTGACTTGCGCTTCTGATATCTGATGTTTTTGCACCGATTTTAGTATACCACAAAGTGTTAATGCCATTCAGGATAGATCTGCCCATAAGCAAAATGTTGTCATAAATGGATTACATATATTCATTTACAGTACAGAGGTCTTTATAAGAATTTAATAAATTGGGCATTTTACTCTCTGATTTGGAACTAATTGTGTTTTTTTTAAATTTGTTGGGATATTTTGTAAACACTGCAAAACACAAAACTTGTGCTATGAGGCTGATGTTAATCTTGCCTTTATGAATGTGTAAAATGACAAAGTGACCAGACTAGTTCATGGTGCATTTGATTATATGGCTATGTTTGAGTGAGTGTTTTCACACAGTGGTCAAGTACTATCATTTCAAATGTATACAAAACATCTGGAACGTGTACCGATATCATTGTTTTGATTGAACAAATGTGCCATCATGTATATATATATATATATATATATATATATATATATATATATATATATATATATATGTGTGTGTGTGTGTGTGTATTATATATATATATATATATGAATACAGTTCTGCACTGCAACTGGTTCCGTCATCAGGTGGGGATTCCCTTTCATAGAGTGTTTAGGTGCTGTCCCACAACACTTTCCAGGGGTGCGCTTACAGTTCTGCACTGCAACTGGTTCCGTCATCAGGTGGGGATTCCCTTTCATAGAGTGTTTAGGTGCTGTCCCACAACACTTTCCAGGGGTGCGCTGACTAAGTTGATGAAACTCAGCCTGGAACCGATTAGCTTTTCCATCACTCCTCTCTCTCTCTTCTGCCAAATCCAATGTCAACAACAATGATTGTGCTTATGGCAGGAGCAATAAACTCACAACTTTTGGCTCCTTGCTTAGAATTAAATTGTTTTGCATAATTTTAATGGATTTAAATATTTCTTAATTTGGATTGTCTGTATAAAATATGCAGATATACTGCCCATCTAGAGATTTGCAGTGGTTAGAATTGTAATTGCTCTAATGCCCGAGGTGCCAAGCATATAACTTTGAGTAATTTGTAGTTTGAGTGAATGAGGTTTAATAAAAAGAGAAACCTCTCAGTACCAAAACCTCATTAAACTGAAATCACCTTAAATGTAAATCATTTATCTAGTCTCAAATTTTTTCTTTCTTTAATCTCAATAAACTTTAATTGAGTAAGCTAAAAACCCTCTACCCTGAAAACCAAAGGAAATTTTTGGTCTGAAGAGTTAATTTTAGACTGAAATGAATCCCATAAAACTGTTAACACTTAAAAAGACAGGTGGTCAGCAAATGGTCTTCAAGATGCCAAAGACCATGCAGAGTAAAATAAAACCCAACAGAGAAACACAAAAAGATGCAATCTATCATCTATCTATCTATCCTAATTTTTGGAAATTGTCATGGATATCTGTTTTATAAATTGACTGGCTATTGGTTTTTTTGTCATTTGTGTACTTGTGTGTAAGAGGATCTCTGATCATATCTCATTATTAGGTGAAAATAGAGAACCTTAGTAAAATTTGGAGGCGTGGGGTGGGGGGAATAATTCCAATTTATACCTACTAGCCCTGCAAGAATGATGCATGCAAAATGATCTCCTCATTCAAATTGTTGTTCACAAGCAAAAATTGGCCTGCTTGCATGAAATTTCACTTGCCCAACAAAATGATTTTGAGTTTTCTGCCTGGTTGGACTCGGGAATTGAAATAATGTTAAAGTGTTACAATTTAACAGTATGATAAAAAATTCTAAAAATTTTCTTAGTTTTTGAATTGTTGATCATAATTGATTATTGCCCTTTGCAGATCCTGTATTTTTGGCCATCCACTGTAGTAGCACTGTGACTTGATCCTGGTCAATCGTGAAAGCCCTAGCATGTTTTCACACTTTCATGTATCTGGAAGTTCTAACATGTATATTAAATAAAAACATACCCTGGAACATGAAAAAAAATTTAGTAAAAAATTTGATTAAATAAGAAACACACTGCTGTGAGATCATTCCAATAATTTAACGGAATGTAATGTGAATGTTCGTAATTTTGGCAATGTAAGTAGCAAGTAATGAAATAATAAGGCGGACTCCTGAAATGAAAAGGGCTGCTAAAATTGAACCTTTGTGGCCCAAATAGACCCATTTCTTGGAAAGCTGGAGAAAACACTTAGTATCTATGAGAACCAAGAATGTTTTTATTCATGATCTTTAGACTTATGGGATTGTGTCTGCAAAATAGATTGCTTGGGAAAGAAAATGGGATTGTAATAACTGTTGGTATGATAGGAATTCAGACTGGAAGCCTCCTGAGATTTGCCACTATCACCACAAACTAAATTCATTGAAATTTTGGTTTGGGGTATAAATTTATATATTGTACCTTCAGAGGTAAAGATTGCTGCACCAACTGACCCTTATCCATACTATGTTGACAAACTCATAAAACGCCTGTTAAATTGATCTGGTGAGTAATAATATTTAACTACCCACCTATTCACTTTCTGACTATGCACAGAAACATAATATCGGTATAGAATGGCAGGCATTCCTTATTACTGATTATCTTGCTGGATACATAAATATAATTGTATCGTCAGGGTCTATTCTTAGAAGCACAATTGTGGGATTCGCGCTGTAGTCTAAAACATCTTGCCAAAAATTGACAGAAAACTTGAAAATCACATTTTTTTAAGCACTACCTTTTTTCTTCATTAAATCCATTATGTTATCAGAAAATTTCCTCTTTTTTTCAAATAGAGGTGGAAATCTCCCCCCCCCCCCAGCATTTTAACTTTAGAATAGATCCTATAAGGTTCATTATGTGCCTCCATAAAGCGGACTGTATTATGTTATGTTGTTGTCCATCAGTCCATCTGTTAGCAAATCCATTTCTGCACAGTAACTGAAGTTGTCCACCAATAGACAGTTACAAAACTTTGTGGATGGTTTGCTCTTGAGGTAAGGAAGAACCCTATTGATTTTGGGGTGTGAAGAGCTCAAAGGTCAAGTTCACTATGACTGGAAGAAGGAAAATGGTTTCCACATAATAACTCAAGTTCTCCACCATCTACACTTGCCAAATTTTGTGAATGATTTGCACCTGGGGTAAAGCAGAATCCTATTAATTTTTAGGTCCAAAGGTCAAAGGTCAACATCACTGTCACAGAAAAAGAATAATGGTTTCTGCACAATAACTTGAGTTCTCCACAATCACCAATTACCAAACCTTGTGGATGGCTTGCGCTGGGGGCAAGTTAGAACCCAATTGAGTTTGGGGTCAAAAAGTCTAATATCAAGGTTACTGTGATTGAAAGAAGAAAAATTATTTCCACATAATGAATTGAGTTCTCCATCACCTGCGGTTACCAAACTGTGGATGGCTTGCACTTGGGTTAAGGAAGAACCCATCAATTTTGGGGGTCAAAAGGTTCAAGGTTAAGGTCACTGACTGAAAGAATAAAGATGGTTTCTGCACAATAACATTAGTTCTACATCACAAACCTGGACCAAACTTTGTGGATACCTTATACTTGGGTAAGGTGAGAAACATATTAATTTGGGGTTCAAAAGGGTCAATGGTCCAGGTCACTGCAACTGAAAGAAGAAAATTGGTGTCTACACACAAATTTCAGTTATCTACATATAGGACTATTAAACATGGGGCTTATATATAATGTGCCATGCACTGTACTTTTGTTTTTAAAATGCATTACCAGCATATATCTCTAGATGACATCAGCATTACATGTAGGTTAATTTTTCTCTGTCCCTACATTTTTTAAAGATCGGAACATTATGAGATGGAC
Source organism: Margaritifera margaritifera (assembly GCA_029931535.1). Taxonomy (NCBI): domain Eukaryota; kingdom Metazoa; phylum Mollusca; class Bivalvia; order Unionida; family Margaritiferidae; genus Margaritifera; species Margaritifera margaritifera. The sequence goes on from JAQPZY010000923.1 coordinate 355,536, forward strand.
CATAATATCACACACTTCTGTGCTGTTTGAGAGAGAATTCAGGCAGGATATATTTGAGGGTATTAATTAGATAAGCACTAAGGTCCTAGAATTTGTATATATTACAGGGAAGGGGGGAAGTATGTTAGGGGTGGTGGCCTGGTGTGATTTGAGAGATGTGTAATGTCTTTATCTACAAAAAATGTCTCTACTGAAAAAAGTATTGGGATGATGATGCTTTACTGCCAAGTTTAAAATTTAAAACAAAAATCACGTTCTCTTTAGTTAAAGTGGTCATAGACCAGAAGTGCTTATGCGATGGCCAGTTGCCTGTCATCCATTGGTTCATTTGTTGTCAGCCCATTAGCACAAGTTTGTTATTGCTACTCCTCCAAAACTATTGGGAGGATTGCCATGAAACTTTACATACACACATTCATCCCAAGGTATAGTTGGTTCTAATGAAAATAATACCACTTGGATATACAGTACAGTCGCTATGGTGATCATCATGAAAATCTTGTCATTGCTAGTTCTCCTGAACGGATGGTCATATTGATGTGGCGTTTTCACTACAAGACTTATTATGTCTAGTTGGTGCTAAATGAAAATGGTACCAAACTGACATCCAGTATGGCCACCATAGTGGCCATTTTGAAAATCATGTTATTGCTTTTTGCCTGAAAGGATGCATGTATCGACATATGTTTTTCTAAAGGACTGCTTGTGATGTGTAGTTGCCCTAAATGAAACTGGTGCTGATCTTACCTCCAAAATGGACACCTTTGTAGCCATATTGAAAATCTCATTATCGCTACTCCTTCTAAAAGGATGGTGACATCGACATGGGGGTTTTCACTTCAAGACTTCTTATGATATCTAGTTGGTCCTAAATGAAAATGGCAGGGGCAAAACTAGTGCCCCTGCAATGCAAAAGGGGGGGGGGGGGGGTAAAAATCACGAAGTTTTTTTACATTGGGAGGAGGGGATTGAAAACCAGTATGTCTACTTCTCCAAAATGGATGGTCATATCAGCATGGGCTTGTCACAAAAAACATTGTAGCAATATGTAACTGGGTCTGATGGTTGTTTGGTTTTTAATGTCACTTTCAACACATGGGCTATATTATGCCAAGGAAATGGGAGTAGTGCCTGTCCCAAGGACATACAAAGGCAACTGTCCTGGTTTGGCTTGGGCAAACTGGTTCTGAATGACAAGGAACCCCATTTTTGTAAAGTCCACAACATACTACAAAAAATATTTTAGTGAAAATCCTGTTAATGCCACCATTAATGCAAGAGGATTAGCAACAACACAAGTTTTGTGATGCCACAACAGTGCCAAATTCACGGTTATATGAACAGCATTTTATGAAGGAGTTTGCAAGTCATACCTAATATGCCTTGGGGTCAAGTCAAAGGTCATTGGTTTTCAATTTTTGTACTTCATTGAGTTTTTGAACTCACTGACTTGTATACATATGCAAATGAACTTGGACCACAGTTTGTATTTAGTAACATTCAAATAAATAAGTTGATTGTCAACACTCTTGAAGTTGATTTAAAGGTTGAAGGTCTTGACTTTAGATTTTAGCTGCACTGGCTTGTGATGGTGATAATGCAGACAGGTTTGAATGGAAGTTTATTAAACCAGTTTGTGGAGATATCTGAAGAATATACCTTGAATGATGCCAGTTTAATAACTTGAGGTTTCTTTTCCAAAAAAATATTAATCATAAATTTTAATGAAACTTAGCATGTAGGTGTGTCTTGAAATTGTTTGAGACAATTAAGTTCAGTGATCCATGATATCAGGTTCAAAGTCAAAGGTCATGACAAAGAATTTTGTACTCTATGTATCTTGTGAATATGTTAACTCCAACATGTGAGAAATTATATTTGATAAAAAAACAAAAAAATTCGTTATGTTGGAGTTTCTCAAGAATACCAGAGATGGTTTCAATACTTGGCAGTTAACAAAATAAAAAGTTAGACCAAATGGACTTATTTCTATAAATTCTTTTTGACCAATAGAGCAGTGTTGCACATTGAGTGCAGGCAATTTTTTGTACTATGTCCCCCAAATCTTGACCCTGTGCTCCCCCGCCCAGGCATGCTTTTTTGTAGGGAATAAATAAAAAAATATACCTTCATCTTTACTGGATGTCCATCCACATCTGTATTGACCAAAGTTGCTAAAGGTGATAAAAACTTAGATGGTAATGAATATCCATTACAAAACAATGATCTGGCAATGAAAACATTCAAGGTTTGTGGTAATCGGCCAAGTTGCAATGTAAAGTCTTTGATCGCTACTTGTATAGCGTATTTTTGAGGTTAAAGTCACACCTACGGCAAGGAAGATTTTATTTATTCTGAGGCTGAATTAATGATAAAAGGGACCAGTTTATGCAAATACAGAATTTGTGATTTAATTAATGACTTATTAATTTGAAAAGAAAAGTAATTAAGAAAACAAGGGAATTTATTATAATAAATGCTGGTAGTTAATGAGTGAACACTAAAGTTAAATGAGAGCTAGATTCGTTATGGAAACTTCCATGGTTCAGCTCATTTCAGGTTAAGCAGGTATTCAAAACATGTTAATGTTTTCACAAGTTACTTGATCATGTGATAAAAAACGTTATTGCAATAATGTAAGTGTCCAAGGAAGAGATGACAAATTTAAGGTGGCAAAACTGCCGAAGCAAATAAGATTATCTCCTTTTTTTTAGCACTTCTAGTGCATTGTGTACTACAAGTTTCCTTTGTTCCTTTCAAATGTTGTGTCCCCCAAATCTGGACGGAGAGGGGACAGTGTCCTCTGCAATTGTGGTCTTAGGTGTAACACTGGTAGATCATCAGTCCCTTTGAGACTCTTGTTTATTTAATATTATCCTTAGGCCAACAAAAAAAATGTGTTTCCTATTGCTCAGGTTTTAAAATTAGAGTCGGCAGGTAGGTATTTTTTTTTTTTTAAACATTATATATAAATCAAATAATATTTAAAGCGCTTCAAAGTACCAGGCAAAACCAGCTCATTTAGATGCAAAAATCAATTTTGGCAATGTGATTTTCTTTATTTAAAAAAAAAAAAAAAAAAAAATGGCGGGGGGGGGGGGGGGGGGGGGGGAGTGGTAGGGTCAGCAATGTGACACAATGATGGTTGGCCGACCAGAAACATATTTTTTTTTGGCCTTATTAGAAAACTTCATAATGATCAATCAGCCTCGTATTATTTTGCACAGAGAAAAAACTGATATATATATATTTCCATTTTTAGTATATACTTTACATACATAGCTAATGGAACCACATGGGAGGGGGCCATAATTCGAAAATCGACTTATTACCTGGGCGTAGAGGATGTATTAAACACAATTGCAAAATTGTGTATTTTTTGTCTTTTTTCTGTACAAAATTTGGGCCACTTACCGGTACATGAAAGTTTACTAGTCTATAATGATGTTCACTTGCCCAGGCTAATTGGGCACAGGAATTGTTGTCCCATGTTAAATAGCACCTGTTTAGTAACCTGGGAAATTTGAGTGGATACTGTTGTTTTAAAGTAAAGTTGCATCATTCTTGTTGGAACATTTCTGCACTTTGTTGTTAATGGTTCATATATTGTGTACCAGACTGGTCCTAGACTAAAGCAGCCATTTAACAACTTGTCTTCTGTCTTGAAAGAAACATGATTAATCTTGTATATACATGCAGGTGCTACTTGTCTAGTTTTACACTATTTCAACTGGGAAGTAAGTACTTTGCTTAGATTTTGAATTTCCCCGAGGGTAATCACATAGTGATGTCTGCTTGCCTGATGAAAAATTTCATATGTTCAGAATCAAGAGCAAAGCCACATATTATGGTCCTGTCTTATTAATCTTACTCTTGCTTATTCAACCATTGAGAGCTGTGGTGTCTCATTGGGTAGCATGCTGGAATCAGTGGGTTGTGGGATTGATCAGCCTGGATCAGCTGCTGTGGTATGTCTTTGGGCAAAGCACTTTACTCCCATTGCCACAGTAATAAGTAGTTTTTCATGTGCTGATGTGCAACTATACAGCAATCAGTCAAACAAACTATCAATCCAAGTATCACTTCCAAATTACATCGATGGATGGTAATAATTGCCCCCCTCCCCCTTTCATTAGTATATGCATACATGTGTATATTTATTCCTTTAAAGTAGGCTTTTTTTTATGTCGACTTTTGTGCATATGTTATGGTTGGTGATGTCCATCCATCTATCCATCACTCAGTTCTCCCTGTAACCTGCATTCCAACGACGCCTATTAAGGGAGAGTGATCATATTTCATATCATGTTTTAGGAAGACGAGTTGTTGATATTTAGATTTTGGAGGGCAGAGGTGGTGTGGAGTCAAAGATCACATTTTCATAGGTAATATGGACTCTTCCTTGTATCTGAACTCCATCCACACTGGTTGAGGGAGGGTGGTCAAGTTGGTATTTTGTTTTGGAGGATGAGTGGATGACAATGAAGGGTTTAAATCCTGAATGCAGCCTGTAGGGATTGCTGGAAGGGGAGATAGTGGATATTTGCAATGGCTTCCAACTCTAGTTTTCTTTTTGAAAAAAAAAAAGTTCTAGTGATTGACACAGGACTTAAAAGGATACAGTGATCATTTCTTGAAGATTGGGTGAAAAATGTTGAAATTATGCAGATTTATTAAGGAAAACTGTCTTGGTGACAAGCTCATTGTGAAAAATTTAAGTACCCAAACACAACCCCCCAAATTATATTGCATAATGTTTCAAACTTCTGTGGCAGTGGAATTGGTCAGCAGTCCATTTGAATCGGTTTTATGGAACACTTGATAGACATCTGGCACCCATAACTGATGGGGGGTTGGGGGGGCCAATCATACCCTTGGTTTTAAAAAATGTGTCTAACACTGTAGGAAAATATACTTTATGTAACAAGCAAATAAGCATTTACACATGCACTTGCATAAATTGGTAATATTATATTGTCCTTGCTGTTCTAATAAAGCACAGGGATGATTTATATTTCAGCAATAGGCAAATTACTGTGAACAAGCAGTGTATTGTGCAATCAGAGTATTGATATCCAGGCTGTTGAGTGAGATTTATTTGCTCATTATATGCCTGATCTAGTTCATTGCAAACAATAACTATAGCAGATTGTTTTCAAAAGGACCCATGTTAATTTCAGTTTCTGATGTTGAATGGTTACATTGAGAAGGATACAATTTTTTTTCTCAATTGTATCATTTCCACTTTTCTAAATCAGAAGAAATGTGAGTGAAAATTAAATATTTACATGTTTGGAGTCAGTTACAGGTACAGTTTCAAGCAGACTATACTGTTTGTAACTTGTGGAAATGACTATGAACCGCTTGTTGGTGTTGTAATATAATGACTACCTCATGAATTGCTTGTTTGCAATAAATTGGCATTCGCTGTATTTCAGCTGTCAATTTTACATACTATCATTTTTCTTGAGCCCACAATAATGGAAAGTGAGTCACAGTAGTTCGTTTTAGAGCGCCATCAGCATCAACAGTTTTTTTAAGGTTTTGCATATATTTACCTACCCCCCCTTGATAGATTCTCATCATATTTGGCATGAATCATTATGACTCTAAAACTATTTATTCTACGAGAGGGAGTCGTGGTATCTCAATGGGTAGAGCATCAGACTCATAATCCAGAGGTTGAAGGTTCAATACCTGCCCAGGCCAGCCCAGGTTGGATGCCTAAGTGTGTCCTTGTGAAAGACACTTGGCTCCCAGCCAATAATGTATTTGAAGTACATGCACCATTAAAACCAACAAAAACAAAAAAATCATTCTATGACATGCTTGCTTGCCCCATTTACCCTGGGGTCAAGGTCACAGTCATAGAAAATTTGCATTAATGTTTTGATAGATGTTTTTCATTTGTTTATATATCATAAACTCTTTGATAGATTTTTTTCATATTTAGGATTAATGATTATGTCGCCAAAAATGAAAAAGAAAAACAAAAAATTTGATCCAGTGGACTAAATGGTGTTTCATTTCAGGTTTAGAACACTCAAAATACAGAGCTAGAATTTAACTCTGTTTGCATTTTTTGTGAGTGGAGAAAAAATAAAATTGCAAAATCCCATTTCTACTGGCATTTTTTTTTTACCACCTCTTTTCAACTTTACTGAAATCCAAGAGTTTGGCAATACAGAGACTACAATACTTTTTTTTTTACCACCTCTTTTCAACTTGACTGAAATCCAAGAGTTTGGCAATACAGAGACTACAATACTTTTTTTTTATCAGTTTCAGTTGTAGTTTTTCTAAAATAATTTTGAATTAAAAAAACAACTTGTGTAACTAAGTTGTTTTCCTGGATTATTCCTGAAGTATGATTTATACACACACCCAAGTTTGTATTTGGACCATGAAAGGTTATAAACAATTAGCCTCACCAGGATTGAACAAAAATGTATTGGGGACAACCATTTGTTTTAAGGAGACATAGTACATGTAACATTTTTCCTAAATGAAGATATTGTCAGATAAATATTTCCCTTGAAAATATAATCAAGATATTGTCTGATAAATATTTCCCTTGAAAATAAATGAAGATATTGTCAGATAAATATTTCCCTTGAAAATATAATCAAGATATTGTCTGATAAATATTTCCCTTGAAAATAAATGAAGATATTGTCTGATAAATATTTCCCTTGAAAATATAATCAAGATATTGTCTGATAAATATTTCCCTTGAATATATAATCAAGATATTGTCTGATAAAAATTTCCCTTGAATATATAATCAAGATATTGTCTGATAAATATTTCCCTTCAAAATATAACAGTTGTGCCCTAGTCCAATGTTTATTAACAGTAGATACATTACTGTGTTGTATTTAGTTCAACTTCTGATGATTGATATCACTCCTGGTTTTGTCAGGTCACTATTTACATCTGTATTGCTGTAGATGATTTGCAATATTAAGAACTTAATGGTTTAGTTTTATTTTACTAAACCACACACTAGATTATCTAATCTGAATCTAGATATTTGGTATTGCTTCCAGTTTAGTAAGGTCATTATTTGTATCTATGATCTTGTCCTGTTTTGTAATCATTCGACCATTTGAATTTAGTTGTTCCATCGTTTTTAGTTTTGTCAATTTTCTGAATGAAGAATCCAATAAAAAGTTTTTGTTTTTGAATTTATGGAGGTAAAATATGGTCAGAATATTATTTCTTCCGCAGTTACAGGTTTTGTATTACACAAATAAGAATCAGTTATTAGTAGAAGTCCTAAATTCTGTGGTCATTCACTAAAATGTATTGAAATTTTCTGGATTGTCCTGAATTTAGTACAAGCTTCCGGACAATTGTCTTGGGTCTAATCAGAACCATCAGAAACATTGATCTATGAATCATGATCTACAACATACATTGCCGATTAGGCAGGTTTCTATTAATACCCTAACAAATATGAGTAAATCAGGTAAATATGGTGTTTATTTGTTGCAGTGTTGCAGATGAATTACTTGCATAATTATTGGGTAGCTATCAGATTGTTTTCATTCCTGACTAAGATTTCTATCAACAGTTTGCCAAGTTGCTAAATTTTTGTGTGGGAGCAACTAAGCAACATGCAGTAGTAAGTCTTTCATAATTATGAGGGAGAAAAAAAAGTCAGCACCCCTTGAAGGAATCCAATGTTTGTATGGAAAAGATACATACCAGTATATATCAATACAGTTCTTCTGCCAAGGCATTGGGCGTTGTCAAATTATGAAATATGTTCTCTTCTTCAGGCATTAAACAGATGTTTTTGCTGTAGAAGAATTACTGTATGACCTAGTAGTATGTAAGACACAACAAAACATTGAGCAGTTTACAGTGATACCTGCCTTTGCAAACACCTCAATATAAAGGAAACCTGCTTATACAGAACACCATTTAGAAATGTATTTCCTTAAGTCTTTGTACATATTGCAGCTCTATATGATGAACACCTGTATATAATGAACAAAGAATTTGGTCCTTTGAGTGATCACTGCAGTCAGGTTTCATTGTACATGGAAGTCTGCCTAGCTGAAAAAAGTTGTTAGGAATGCAAATAGTTCTGCATTTGTTGAATACGATTTTAATAATAGATCCATAAAGGAAAGCAAGAAAGAAAGGAAGGTCACACTGATCTAGTAGAAATGACTTGTTCATGATTTATTTGCCACAAAAATGTTGATGACTAAGATAAGGCCGACCGTCCCTGTTTTATGTTGCCGACCCTACCACTTTTCTCCCCCACCCCACCCCCCCCAATTTTGTTGTTGTTGTTGTTGTTGTAATTATAAACAAATTCACATTGCCGAAATTGATTTTTGCATCTAATTCAGCTGGTTTTGCCTAGTACTTTGAAGCGCTTGAAATATTATTTGATTTATATATAATGTTTAAAAAAAAAAAAAAAAATACCGGCCTACCATAAGTTTAAAACCAGTGCAATAGGAAACACACATATTTTTTTTTTTTGCCTAATTAAAAAATCCTATTATGAGACGTCTGTTGTAAAACAAAAACTACAGCGAGTGGGGAAACCTGAAATAGTAGTCCAGGTCCCAGTTTCATGAAATATCTCAAACTTTCTTCCTCAAACAGAAATTTGTTCAGTATCTTTCCTATTCTTTGGCTTGGAATTCTGAGTTTTTCACAGAACATAAATTAGGCATTAGGGATTAAAATACATTGATACTATCCTGTGTTTTCTGCAAATTAATCTTATTTTATCTTTGAGGGAAAATTGAGGAATTCCTCAACTCATTCCTCAACTCATTTTTAGCTCTACTGGTCTTAGACCAGAAGAGCTTATGGTATGGTGCATCGTCCATCTGTCCATTAGCACAAGTTTGTTATCGCTACTCCTCCCAGACTACTTGGAGGATTGCTATGAAACTTTACACAGACATTCATCCCATAGTCTAGTTGGTCTTAAATGAAAATGGTCTTGCTCGCACATCCAATTTGGCTGCCACAGCAGCCATCTTAACAATCTTGTTATTGCTACTCATGAATGGATGGTCATATCAACATTTGGTTTTCAGTAAAAGACTTCTAATTATGTTTAGTTGTCCTAAATGAAAATGGTGCCAAGCTGACATCCAGTATGTGCACCACAGCAGCAAAATTTGAAAATCTTGTTATCGCTGAAGAATATCAGAGATGGTTTCAGCACTCCGCAGTTAAAAGGAAGAAATGGTCTTGTCTTGAATTCCTGGAAATTCTTTTTGTCCATTAGAGCATCAGTCCTCTCAAGGGACTCTTGTTGTATGCCCCAACTGCTTGCAGCTGGGGCATCTTAATTTGGTCCTGTCTGTCTGTCTGAGGATTTGTTAGCTAGATTGCATACAAACCACTGAACATAGACAAATTAAATTTGGCTACAAATTTGTATGCATATGTAGATAACCTGATTAGATATTCAGTCCAATGCAGTAGTTGTTAAATTTTTTAAGAATTTTTGAATTTCTGATACTTAAACTTTTTTGATGAAAACCTTGTTAACACAATGGAGCAAAAACCACTTGAGGCAGACACATGATATTGGGTTGGTATATGTTTTATTCACATGTAGATGACCTAATTATGTTTTCAGGTCATTACAGTTATTTTTGTATTATTTTTTTACCAGTTTTTTTTAAAACTTTTTTAACTTTGATAAAAACCTTGTTAGGATGGTTAAGAAATAACCACTTGCGGTACAGTAGGTACATGTAGATGAGATTTGGTATGCATATGTAAATGACTTGATCAGATTTTCATGCCATTTTTAAAAAATTCAAATTTGTCAAAATTTTTGAACATTTTGGACACTGATCAGTCTGCAGTGTGAGCACAATTGTTTTACAAACACAATTGTAGTTTATAAAAAATTAAATATAACATCATGTTGTGATACTGTTATCAGCCAAGATAGTGAGCATACTACACTGAACTTGGACAGTTTATTCTTCATTTAGACACTTTATTTAGTCCATTTTACCTGTTGAATCAATAATAGTATGTAAGTTATATTTAAAATGCTCACATGGTACTGAAACACATTTTACAGCTTTGTATGAATGATGTGCAGAAGTTTGTGTATATCGTGCTATAGAGAGGCTGAGCATTATTGTCTCCCACCTGTGGGGGATGTTGTATCCTCGTTTCTGTCAGTCTGTCCATCAATCTGTCTGGATGTTGATCCACCTGTCATACTTTTCCTTCTGCTTTATAACTTTAAGCCATTTGAGGTTAAAGGATGAAACCTGTAATAGTTGTACATAATCACTAGCTAATTTCCATTTTCCATCACACTTTCTCTTCCACCCTATAACTTTAAAGCCATTTGAGATTAAGCGTTGATGGCTTGTGGTTTTGTTGGTTTACCGCCATTTTCAGTATATGATATATATGGCGGCCAGTATATTTGACGGAGGAAGAACCTGGGAAAACCCCTGGGAAGAACCACTGACCCACGTGAAGATACTGAAAAGCTTTATATACACTTTGGCCGAGCCGAGACTTGAACCCATGCAGACAGAGGTGAGATGTCAGTGAGATGTAAAGGCGAGTGCCTTAGACCACTCTAAGAGAGAGAGAGAGAGAGAGAGAATTCCAAATGTACACTAAACCGAGAGGAAAGGGCTATCCCTGGATCCTACAGGAGAACGCTTGATAATATTAACAGAATTTTTAAATATGAATAAATAATATTATCATACGGTTAGAGAATTTTTAATTCATACTCTACAGAGATTCGAATCTGGGTCTGCGGGTTACAGCACCCATCGCCTTGCCTGTAAGCACCAACCCCTATACCATCACCATGCACACATCACAAAAATGATGCTAGAAAAGTCACTGGTATAGGCATTTGTGCATAGCAGACACACCCGCATGTCAACCCAGAAATGAATTCTCATCTAAGTATACGTGTGTGTGCCATCATTAGTAGGTGTGTTGAGTACCACATTGTAGGTCTTACCTTCAGGATCAGTGCCATGGTGTTACTTGTTGAATATTCCTGTTACACTTTCCTTTCCACTCATTACTAAGAGGTGTGTAGCAAACCACATTGCAGGTTCTATGAAAACAAAGAGTAAGCATAAAGTAGAGAGCTTTCAGTGTGGATCGGACCATTTAACAATCAATTATTATCTCTTCCTTCTTCCTTTCTCTGAGGCACCAAATTGATTGACTTCAGTTTTCTGCTGTTTGATTACATACTGTGTATATACTTGTGTATAAGCTGGGTCAAAATGCAAACAACATAGACCCTGATCTGCCGTCATATAATGCACCGGCAGATCAGGGTCTATGTCGTTTGTTCTACTGATTAGTCCTTACAAACTGCATAGACCCAGATCTGCTGGCGCATTATGTGACGGCAGATCTGGGGTCTATGCAGTTTGCAGTTGGTATCGGCTTATACATGAGTATATATGGTAAGCTGTAGACAGTGGCAAAATAGCTTCCTCTTCCAGTTGATTGCCATATTTACACACACAGACACACACACACTTTTCTGGCTTGTCACACTACAGTATAATCTCAGTAATCTCATTAATATGACAGAGACCATTACTATTACAAATATTGGATAGGGTAAACCAAAATGTCAGAGAAAGGTGTTCGATTTTTAATGACTTTCAATAAATTGTTTCATTGCATGACGGAACTTTGTGTAAATGGAAGTTGGATAAATGATGCTTGATCATACAGTTTTCACAAATGATATGCATATCTAATTTTATTGTAGATTCTGATTTGATAAAGTACAGTCTTGTTTCATCAGTCTGACTTCCATCTATCCAGTGCTTGAGGAATATGCTTGTTCTGCTTGGCAGTGGAAGAATACAACATTTATCTTGGAAATGTGGCATTTTGGGAAAATCTTTGTTTGTTTGTTTCTTCATCAGACATGTATATCCAACAGTTTTAATGGGATTATTCTGTTTTCAGTGTGTCATTGGGAAGGGCACTTAGCTCCCCCACATGATATAGCCAATAATATGTTAAAAGTGCCATTAAAATAAAATAAAAAACTAAACAAAGTCAGATTAACAAGACTGTACTGTAGATGATCCCATAACTGTATTTTCTCTAATATATTTTGCCATTTTCAGTATATTTTATTTAGCAAGGTCGAATAACAGAACATCTATAGTAATGCTTCTTTGAGATGAATACTTGTCCAAAATACACATAACAAATTTTGAAAGTGCAGATTTAGACCTTGACATAACTTATACATCATGCCATTTTTATGGCTGCTTACTATATATACTCGCGTATAAGCCAATACCAACTGCAAACTGCATAGACCCAGATCTGCCAGTGCATTGTGTGGCGGCAGATCAGGTTCTATGCAGTTTGTAAGGACTAATCAGTAGAGTAAACAACATGGACCCTGATCTGCTGGTGCATTATGTGACGGCAGATCAGGGTCTGTGTTATTTGCATTTGGGCAGGGCTTATACACGAGTATATATGGTAATTCAGCACCAACCCATAAAGACAGAGTAATGAGAATGATTCAAGTTTCTATGTCATAATGTACCAGTAGTATTTGATCTGTGTCATAATGTACCAGTAGTCTTTGATCTGGGAATCAAATTATTTCTTAATATTTACTTAGATTTAGCATCATCAATTTTGTCTGTAAATTGCTGAAATTTTTCACAATTATCCCGAGTACAACATCAAAGATAATCATGCATCAAATCTTTTCTTTGTAGCCACTTTGATTTGATGCAGGCATATTTACCATCATTTAAAGAAAAATCTTGGAATTTTATATTTTCATTCCAAATAAATAAAGCTAAAACTAAATTTATTTTTACTTACCTGGCAATAGTTATACAGATGCTTGAATTATGATCGTGTTTTCTAAGATTGTATTTTCTTTATTCCCATCTTGAGACAGTGTTGTTTATTTTCTAATGGGTTGATTGCTGTTTACTTTGTGACTACTGTAGTTAATCCTGTTAATGTGTAGACATAGAAATATTCCTCTTGATATTGTGCTGTGCTATGGATTCTTTACATGCCTGCCTCATAATTAACCATTAAGGCACTCATTACAGACCCATGAAGCTACCAGGAAAGAGAAATTACCCATCATAAACATTTTAAGTGATAAGAATAAATGTTCTCTTTTTAAGAATACCCTGGAGGTTGGTGCCTTGGAAGAATTAAAGGCTTATGCATATTTCCCATATCAATTTTCTGTCAGTCATTTAGCCCACAGATATCCCCGAGGTCAAATCCCTTCATTACACATTTGATTAGCCTACATCCCAGATCTGACACCAAAGTTTGCTCAGCTACCTGGGTATTTCAAATATTCACCTGAATAGGCTAAGTAGGGGTTGAATGATTCATGACTACAAAGGGTTGGCCACGACAATAAAGCTCTTCTTTTGCCTTTGGCAAGGAAAGTGGCTGTTTGTAATTTTATTCAGTGCGAAAATCATTTTACCTCAACTCAACATGGCTTGTTGAACATTCTGGTTGGGACAAGGAGTCATTCCTTGTAGCCATTTATGACTGGAAAGGAAGGGAAAATATTATTAGTGTTTCTCATTTAGTAGTTTTGTCCAGGTGATGTTTTGACTGATTTAATCTTATTGTCTTTCAAAATGGCAGAGGATGAAATACTTTCCAGGTGTAGGGGACTGCGCCATTTACTTGCGCAGGTAAGATTGAATAGCAACACGGCTGACAGGTTCGTGCAGCTTTTAACAAAGTAAAGTTGTAAATATGAGGCTATATCTAGGGAAGTATAATTTGTTTCAAGCTTAAATGTAAATCTTTGTATTTCTAATTATTTGCTGCAGCTGTAAGTGAATAAGTGCAATTGGTGCAAATTTGTGTCACAGAAAAATTATGTTTCCATTTTCCTCAAGTTTGTGAAGGATTTGTTTGATTTGAGTTGACTTAGTTACAATACACATTCACAGGTCCAGGACTGATTTGATGCATTTCTGTGCTGAAAACAAGACAGTTTTGTTGAAAAATATATTGAATTGAAATTATTCATCATTTGGCAATGGATGTTACACATGATTTTTGTACAGTTGAGCAAACAGGGATCTATATTGATATCATACAAAGGATAATTGTGATTTTCTTTATGTGCTGTTGATGTCTAGAATTGGTCAAAAAAAGAAAGATGTGTGGTTCTGGTAAAGGTGTGAAGAAAAATAGGGCATGAAGGTTGGTAAAAATTTTATAGTACATTTTTTTTATCCAGCTCATGTTAGTTAATGTCACAGTTTGCAATCCAAAGTTGCTGCTACAGAGGTGAAAAAGTGGATACAGTACCAATTTTTGTTGTTGCATACATGTTAAAAAGTTGTATCGTTGGGGCTACATAGGGTTTGGTTGGGTTACCAGAACCACAAATATTCTCTATTTGGCCTAACCTGAGAATTGAACTCAAAAACCACATCAGCTAAATTACGAGGGAGCAAAATAAAAAATTAATTATGGTGAAATACTGTTAAGTCACTAAGATTTCAGGAGCATACAATTTTTACCAATTAAACATGACAACCAAGCAGGTGAAATTTTTACTCACCTAAAAGCAGCATGTGCATGTAAACGAAGCAGATAAGCAAATTGCAGACATTTTTTGTCTCAGATATGCCTAATTTACTGAATACATGAAAATCTAATTGCCTCAGAATTTTAAGATTAGCAAATAATTTATGAATTGAAGACATTCTGTCTTGAGAGTGTGAAGTGGTATGTTTTTGCTCGTTGTCATTAGTACAAGTACATGTACTTGAATGAGGTTGATAGCAGGCATTCTGTTTTTGTGAGATTCACCTATGTTAATGATACCAAGTTCACCTGGTGGGTCCTGATTAGGTAGTCAGCATTTTAATGACTTGTACAGTTCTGATTCAAGGTTTAATATGTAAGGATGTTACTGCCATGCTACATGAAGCAGGAACTAACTGGAAAGCTTTCTTGGTGCTGTTAGCACATAACCTGTTCTCACTCAATATTTAAACTCTTCTTTCCTTGAGAATGCTATCTTTTATTTATCAGTGAACTCTCACTATAATTTCTCCAAAGACTTTTATTTGATAAGTCCACTTTCTTTCAGTTTCTCACACCAAATATTTATCAACTTAATAGTTGCATTACAATGGAGAAAAGGCAGCTCCATACAGAGTCTGCATTTGAAAGATCCAAGGTCATGGTTACTGGGTATGAAATTGCAAAACTGTTAATTAGGGCCTGGTATTGAGATTCAGGAGTTCCATAGTAATCACCTTTTCTGTACATCTCTCTGTCAGTTCGAACCTCTTGTAACACCAAAACTTGGCAACCCTTACGCATAATTGATTGCCATTTGGTGTGTGAATTGGCTATCACAGGTAGATGTGCCTTTTAAAGGTTTTGTCTTTCCAGGTCAAATTTTGATGGAGTTATTGTCCATTTTCCATTAATTTTACATCTCCACTATAGCAGATCCTTGTAACCAACATTGTTCAGGAACAATTCAATATGGTACATGTATGTGCAGTGTCTCGTAGAGTTAGATATCCATTATATGGGTTTTTTCTTGTCAAATCCATATTTGATAGAGTATGGCCCATGACCAGGGATTTAAAAATTGTATGAAAGTCAACTTTCCCAGGGCAAGCTGACAGGAAAATTGAACTTGCCCTTGGGAAATTTTAGGTTGCCCCAAACATAATATCCCAACATGAGTAAGAAAAATAAGATAAAATAAAATATGGGATATTTTAAGGAAATTGTGTTATATTCATTTTAACTTTTGTTTTCTTTCTATCTTTGTTGGCATCTTAAAACCATATGCTGATAAGTAAAGATAAAACAAAAATATAAATGTAAATAATACATGTAGATAGATATGTAGATGAGAAGAGTTGGAATGCAGATATAGTTAGAAGAGCAAAAACAGACATGTACATACATGTATATATAGACAGATAAATGGATAAGTAGAGAAGGGTTTGGAAATAGCTAGATTTTTAGGTAAGAGAGAGAGAGATGCTTAGGTAAAAGACCTTGAACTGAAAAATTAAACAACCAATAACAGAGATGCGTTAGCTTAATTTGAATCATGTTTTAATATATAACATTTTTCTTGATCTATTTTTCCACTTAAGTTCAAATGATCAAGCAGATTTAAGTATCCATCCAGTAAAAAAAACAAGGTAAAAATGAGTCCATCACTAAAATATTCCATAAATATCAATAATTTCACTCGCTGCTTTTTTCTGGAGTGTGTTGTGTCCACTCATGTCTGTTCTGCTTCCAGATTAACAATTATCATTTAGTCATCTTGAAATTAGTGACATGCATCAAAATATTTGACAAGCCGACCTTTGAGAATGATTTGAGAACATTTATTTTTATCCATTTAATTGTTTGCCAGGCAGTAAGTATGTATTGGTCTCCTGTAATTATCACGTGAACAACATATCATAAACACTGCTTGTGGGTGCTACATTTTCGTACATCAGTCATGCTTTGAACGAAATCCTCCTTGTGGTCAATCGTGTGAGACGAGTATCTTTTATTTCCAGACACCCCTGTCAAAGAAATCTCACAAGTTATATTATTAACAATTAACACCCACTCACCTTAAAATCGGTGACATGCATCAGAACAATCTTTGACAAGCCAATTGTTTAGAGTTGGTAAGATGACAAACTACCTGAAGCTACCTTAGGACATGAAAGTCAGAGAATCCTGGATATGTACAAAATATTATGATTAAAATGTAACTGATTAGTTAAAATATAAATATTAATTCCTTATTTGTCAAAACTTGCTTTAAATAGTAAATATTCACATTATCACATCTGCACGAGAAAATGTAAGACTGACCTTGACATTGACTACAAGATGGAAATTACATACTATAGATCATTGATGAAAGAAACTGTGGCCAGTTGTGTAGAAGAAGAATGCGGTGCATATAAACACTAAATACAGGTGCTGATATATGTACTGTGGCAAGTTCGCAATATATAAAACTTGCGGAACATAAAGCATTACGAACTGAACACGACCCCTCATTGGTAAAATAGCTTGCACAGAACTCGTGTTTTATGTATTTTACCCATACCACCAAAGTTAAATAAAATTTATTGTACCTCTCTCTCTCTCTCAGTTTTTTTTACTTGCCCACGGGAAAGTACCTTGCAAACTTGAGACTCTCCCATGAGTTGGGCAAGTGGATTATAAATCCCTGGCTCATGACAGTTAACTTCAAGTCTTCACACAGGACTTTAATATCTTCAACATATCTGATGCAGTTTGGTTTGAATATTGTCTTACAAACTTTGACGTGTCTTTCATGGGTTTTTTCTCGTCAGCTCCATTTTGGATAGAGTTATGGCCCTTGACAGTTAAGTTCATATATGTATCTTCTGCTTGTGATGGTGCTTGTAACTGGCATAGCCCAAGAACCATTCAACATATTCAGATACAGTATGGGGTGAACATTGTTTCAATGATCTAGATGTGCCTTTATGAGTTTTGTCTTGGCAACTCCCATTTATGATAGATTTATGGATCTTGACATTTAACTTGATATCTTCACATTGGATGTTGCTTATAACTGGCACAGTGCAAGAATTATTCAGCATATTCTGATGGATTTTGTTATGAACCTTGATGAGTCTGTTATGGGTTTTGTCTTGTCAACTCCATTTTGGATAGAGTTATGATCCTTGACAATTTTCACATTGGATGTTGCTTGTAGTTGGCATAACTCGAGAACCATTCAATATATTCAGATGTAATTTAGTATGAAAGTTGTCTCATGGACTTGTGTGTGCCCTTTATGGGTTTAGGTTTGTCTACTCCATTTTTGGACAGAGTTATAACTCTTGTCAAGTAAATTCTTGTCTTTACATGGAAATTTGGAATATTGCTTGCAATCAGCTTAGCTCAAGAACCATTCAACATATTTTAATATAATTTGATAAGAATATTGTCGTTTAGACCCAGATGTGCGTTTTATGTATTTTGTCTTGTCAACCTAATTTTTTGTAGAGTTATGGTCCTTGTCAATCAACTTTATATCTTTACTTGGGAGTTTGCTTGTAATCAGTATACCTCAAGAACCCCTCAATCTGAGGCAATTTGATGTGAACATTGTTTCATAGACCTAGATGTGTCTTTTATTTATTTTAATCTCACCTACTCCATTTTGGACAGAGTTATGGCCCTTTTTGATCAGCTCGGTAGTTTTATATGCGATGTTGCTTGTATTCAAGAGTCCTTGAAATTGGATTTCATGCATTACACATTATTATTTAAAGGATCCATGGTCCTTGAATGCCCATCTTCTCCTAACTTTGGTTTCCCAAAGTAAGTTTTTCTCGTTAAGGCCCTAAGAAATAAATTGTAGTGAACTGGACAACTTTGTGATGTACCCATCACTAATAGCTGTAGTTTTAAATTTGGAATAGCTATGGTCAGTCAGGGGATCAGACATTTTTCGGATGGCTATTTTTAATAACTTTGTTCCATTGCAGGAGATATTGAATCAAGCATCAAAAGGGTCAGAACCAAGCAAGAAAACTGAGGTGGCTTTGCAGCTGATAGAGAAGTTTGACAAGATGCAACTGAATAACAAAAATGGTGTCATCAAAAATGGTAACTACAATAGACATCTTTAAATGCTACTAAACCATATTTATCAATGTTTAACATCCAACTGCAAACAGATCTGTCAGCACATAATTTGTCAGTAGTCTCAGATTTGTCATCAAAAATCCAAAGGAGCAGCCAAATTTGTTGCGGCCAATTATGACCACACACCAGGAAGTATGACCAGTATTGAATAAGTTGTCTTTGAAGCCCTTAAATCAATGTCAGTTGGAAAAAGCATATTTAATAACTTTTTACAGAGGTTTAAAAAGCACTTTAAAAATCCCCACTACAATTTGACCAAATAAAAAAGGACTAGTAGAAATCAGCATGAATACACCTACAAGATATGCATTGCTTGAATGGATAGTTACAAAAATAATTTTTGTTTCTTTAGAGAATTATTAAAGATTGAAGGTTTTCTTCCACCAAGACTAATAATCACAACTGCTGAATTATTGTAAAATCAAATCAATGCATTTTCAAAATTAATGCAGTCAGATTGCTTCTGAAACTTTGCTTTGATGCTACACAGTGCATTAATGTCATTTTAATGAGACACCAAACTAATCAAGATCACACACATCCTAGTTCATAATTTTAGACCAGTGAGAACTTCATAAACAATCGGCCTCATGGGATTGACTAAGAACATATTATGGACAACCATTTCATTTTTGGGGGATAGTCAGGATCATGTGCGTCACAACTATGTGATCGGACGGCCTACAAAATATACTTGTAGAGAAAGTCATGAATGAAGATAATATCAGAGAAATATTTCTGTATTAATGAATGCATTGGTTGGGTGCAAAAAGAGATATACTGCTTCCCCTTGAAAATATAATGGTTGTGTTCTAGTCGACTGAGTATTATCAGTAGGCACATTATGGCCACAGTATTAATCTACAAGCTAAACAGACTATCTCATAGTAAAGAAATCAATGCCAAAGCAACTTGCATTTTACTTTTTGGAATAATTCATGTTTGTTTTGCAGAATTTATGTACTTAAAGGAGTTTTCTAATGATTTACTGTATATCACTGGAAAATGTATCACTTTAAAAAAGATGCAAGAGCTTGAAAACTCGATTAGCTTTTTCCATGATTAACTAACATTTTGCAAGTATGCAAGCATGAAATTTGAGCCCTTTTGGGAGGGAATATATATTTTGTTTTTCCCATTCATTTGTGTGTTTGTTCATCATTTGTTTCTTAACTTGTCAATATTTTGTTACACCTTCAATATCTCAGACCCTATGTGACTATCTTCAATATCTCAGACCCTGTGTGACCTACACTTATGAAAAGTGGCATGTTGATGCAACTCAGGAAGAGTAACCATAACTCGGTGACAACATTTGCATGTTTGAGTTACTGATGTATTATCAGCTGTTTGTTACATTCTCAATATCTTGGACTCGATTTCACTAGGTCAGTATAACCTGTCCATGGAAAATGTACAGCTGGTAGTCTTTTTAAAGTGGGGGACTGTGAAGATATGTCAGCTCAAGATGACTCTTATTAAAATAGCTGGCACAAAAATCATAGTTAACAGCAGATTATGCTGAATGCTGATCATTAACATAAACAATTGCATACTCCTTAGTAGTGAGGAATATAAACACCACCAATCATGTATATGCCACATGTCATATATTCACTGAATTTTATTGGCAGCTCATGAGATATTATAGTGCTGCACTGGTATTAATCAGTGTTTACCAGTTAGACTCACTAGTGGATTACTGTATCACCATGCCAAAAGCACGGGCAACTTAAACTCTCAATACGTATGTTTCATGGCAGTAATTTGATATTTGTGTATTTAACTTAGTCAAGAGTGATAATTTACACTCTGTGTTTTCAAGACATCAGCTTCATCACAATTCTTATCTTTGTCCTTCAGCTAGTTCTATTTTAATCCCGACTTTTCAACTCCACAACATCTTTACATTTCATGAAGTTATATTTATTTTTCAGTTGTTTCAAAGACCAGAAAAGGAAGTTTCGGCACAGGCAGCCCAGATAGCAGCATTCGATCTGACAGTCCTGGGTTAAATTCAATTCAGGGCCGTCAGCCACTGTTCAGTGAGCCACCTTGGAATATTACGCGAATAACTCCAAGTCCAGATGGAACTCAGACTCCTCCCCCAGTGCCTCCTAGGGCCCCAATACTAGGCACTATTGTTAACACAACACCAAATTCTCAAGGGGTCATAAAAAATGCAACGGCAAGTGGCCAGCAGCCAATAGCAGCATCACCACAAATAACTTCGCTTCAAAATACACCTGGCCAGGCTCCAATGGTTTTTACCAGTCAGGTTCAATCTTTCAGTCAGAGGATGTCACCTAGTCCTCGGGACCCAATGAGACAACAAGTTATGAATTACACAAGTACCCAAGCTCAACCAGGCAATGGTCAAGTGATCCCACATAGAGGAGTCAGTCCTGTATCTGTAGTGCGACAGCCAGTAATGTTTACAACCCCTAGTATTGCCATCAGCCAGCCTTATGTTGGTGGTGCACCAGGGAATGTCAATGGTCAGGGTAGTTCTGGATCACGAGTGACTATAAAATATACACCACCTCCACCTCCGTACTCACAAGCTCAGCAGGCTCAAGGTGTGAATTCAACGGTCACAATTAAACATGACCCCCTTTCTCCCTCTTCTCAAGTGATTTCCTCCCAGGTGCTTACAGATTACACACAGCAAGTGCCACATTATGAGACGCCAATTACTGTGAAACACTCAAATGCTGAGAGCGTGTCAGTATCGTATAGTAAAATTGTGACAAACAGGAATACTCACAAACAACCCCAGCCAGTCATTGCCTGGGGAGCTAAGCAACCACCAATCATAATGCAACAAGTATCAAGTCAGAAAGTGACAAAACCAGTGTTACAAACTGCAATGCCAGTGTTACCACTTCAGAGCTCAGATATAAGTCAGAACTATATTTCATCATTGGAAGCTCATGTGAATTCTCCGCCCCAAGCAGCAGTCCCACAACCACAGCTTTCAAAACAGAACTCGAAGGGAAGAGTACAAATTCAGATAAATACACGGTCACCAGGTCAGAATGGAAGTCCGCATCGGGCTCCGGAACATATACATATGCAGCATGGTCATCGTCCCACTATACACATTAACATAGGAAATCAAAATGCACAGGGCCATCATATAGCACATTTACAAAACTTTCAAAGTGTTCTCATAAACAATCATGATTATTATCAGAGATCTGCATCTGGTACACCTACTTCAACTCCGCGATCAGACTCTCCTGTCTCACGAGCAACAAATCACTCACCTTTATCAATTCTATCCACTACATCAACTCCTTCCACGAACTCAGATATTCCAGACAGACCACCTCCTCCCTATCCAGGAAGACCACTTATACAGAGCCACTTAACGAACTTGCAGCCAGGACATCCTGTCCAGATCGTACAACCCATTCCCCAGCAGCCAGTTTCACAAGTTCAATCTCAGAGACAGAGTCTTCAGCCTCCCCTACCTCCCCGTGTACCCATAACTCAGGTCAGACCACCACCAGTTCCTCCTCCCATATCAGAGGAATCTGAGGAACCTCCTCCTTTACCTCCACCTAAAAATGTCAAACCCTCCCAGCCTCTTTCTCCTCCCCCACCTCCATCCTCCTCACCAAACTCTCACTCTAATCAGAATAATGGTGATCAGGTGATTGCAAAAACTGAACAACAGAACACAGAAGACACTGACACCGAGACCTTGTCCTCGGTGTCGGATACTAGTGCTACACAGGAAAAACACCGGTGCACTTCGCCCATTCCAGAGAGGAGACCAGAAGCAAAAGAAAAAGATAAACTTAGGAGAGATACTTTGGTCCGCAATTATTCCCCACAAGCCTTTAAATTTTTTATGGAACAACATGTAGAGAATTTGATGAAATGTCACAAAGACAGAATGCACCGTAAGATTCAGCTAGAAAATGAAATGCGGAAAGTTGGTCTTTCAGATGAAGCTCAGCACCAGATGCGGAGAATGTTGAGCCAGAAAGAATCCAACTATATTAGGTTGAGGAGAGCCAAAATGGACAAATCAATGTTTGATAAAATTCAGAGACTTGGAATTGGTGCATTTGGTGAAGTGGCTCTTGTGCGCAAGAAAGATGTACATCAATTGTATGCAATGAAAACATTACGGAAAAGCGATGTTTTGAAAAGAAACCAAGTAGCACATGTGAAGGCAGAACGTGATATTTTAGCAGAAGCAGATAATGAATGGGTGGTAAAGTTATATTACTCATTTCAGGATCAAGAAAACCTATATTTTGTCATGGATTATGTTCCTGGGGGTGATCTTATGGGTTTGCTCATCAAATTAGGAATATTCCAGGAAAATTTAGCCAGATTCTACATTGCAGAGCTAGTCCTTGCAATTGAGAGTGTGCACAAAATGGGATTTATTCATAGGGATATTAAACCTGATAATATTCTGATCGATAAAGATGGACATATCAAACTGACAGATTTTGGATTATGCACAGGGTTTCGATGGACACATAATTCCAGGTATTATCAGCAAGGTAAGTCGATCTTTTTTATTCATCAGTTAGTAAATGTTTTCTAATCATGTCTACACTCATGCAGCTAACTGTCCTCTCCTGTTTTTTTTAATTGTTTTTTTTGTAACAGAGTATTGATTTGGGATAGTCAGGTATTGTTCTTTATTGCATCAAAAAGTAATCTCCAGAAAGGTTATGAATGATTTTGAGCTTGCCAGGCCCCAGTTTCACAAAAATTCTCTAAATTTCTCCTCAAATTGAAATTTGACATTATCTTAGTTATGATACTTAAAACAATATAAATATTTTTGCCAGAGGCAGAGGTAGTGGACAGGATGCAAAATCACTTTTTAGTTTTAAAATGTAACACCTGGAAACCTTTTTAATCTAGAAAAAAAGAGTTTCCTCAAAATTTCCTTTGAGATAAAGTGAGACTTCTTTAAGGAAAATTCAAGATTTTAAGCCTTTTTTAATCCCTGATGCATGCTGGGAAAACAAAATCATTGTTACTAACCAATCAGTAAAAAAGATATTTCAAAACTCTCAGTTGGGTAAGAAATTTTGAGATGTTTTGTGAACTTGGCTCTGGTTATAAGGTCAAGTGTGCTTATGGCATGGCCCTGTGTCTGTTGTGCATTGTCTTTTGTTTGTATTGTGTTGTCCATCCGCATTGCTATTTTTACACTTCTTTTTGAAAGCCACTAGGCTCAATTTTAGTCAAACTCGGTAGGAATGTTCCTCAGGACCTGTTCTACAAAGGTTTTGTTCAGAGTGGCTTCTCTGCAGTGATGTGGTTTCCATAGCAACCAAATTAAAAACCTATCTTCAGTTTCATGTCCAGAATGGCTAAGCTACTTTTGATGAAACTTGGTAAGAATGCTTCTTAGGACATGGTCCAACTTTTGTCAAAGATGACTTCCCTAGCAGTTGTGTGGCTTAACAACAATTAGTTGTAAAATCTATTTTTAGACTTCTCTAGAACAGCTGGCCAGTTTTAATTAAACTTTGTCAAATTGTTTCTTAGGACATGCTTTATCAAAATTATATATGGGGTGGCTCCCCTATCAACTGTCACTTCCATAGCAACCATATGGAAAACCTGTTTTTGACATTTTCTCTTAAACAGCTGAGCCAGTTTTGTTCAAACTTGGTAGATATTTTTTAAGACATGCTTTATGAAAACGGGGGTTGCTTTTCTAGCAAAAACTGTGGTTTCTATACAACAGAATGGGAAAATATGTTTTCAACTTTTTATTCAGAATGGTGGATCCAGTTTTGATCAAACTTGGTAGGAATGTTTGTTTTGATGTGCTGTATCAAAATTATGTTTGGAATGGCTTCCCAGCAACAGTGTTGCATCCTTCGCAAGTAGGTGGAAACCTTTTCCTTTTTTGACTTCTGAATGGCCGAGTCAGTTTCAATCAAACTTTGTGGTAGTGTTTATAAAAAATGCTTTATCAAAGTTGTGTCTGACATGGCTCCCTTAGCAATGTTGTGGCTTCAATAGCAATCATATGGAAAACCTGTTTTCAACCTTTACCTCAGAAAGGCCTGGTCAAGTTTGATCGAACTTATGACTTTTGTTTAGGACATGCTCTATCTGAGTTGTGTCTGGGGTGGCTTCCATAGCAGTATATGGTTTCCATGGCAACCATGTGGTAAACCTACAGATGATACTTGTCTCTCATCAAGTATGTCTAGGTGTTACAAATATACACACCAAAAAAAAAAAAAAATCATTGAATGACTTTCTCTCCAAAACTGCCATTTCCATATGAGACCAGATGTGAAAGGTAGAGTGCTAGCCTTAGATTACAAAATAATAGTAAGGGGCAATAATTCCAATTTTGACTCGCTAGCCCAGCTAGGATGATGCAGGGAATGGTCTCACAATTTTTTTTTTCCTAGGAAAATCTGGACTACTTTAATGAAATTTCACTTGCCCAACAATGATTTTTAATATTCTGGGCTTTATTGAGCTTGGAAATTGTTGTCCTTTGAATAGGCAGGCTGGGTTTTTTTTCTACCTCAAGGGCTTTGGATGAATCAGGACACCAATTATAGATTGTATATATACAGCACTACATGATTGTAGATACAGAGTACTATGTGTTCTCAGTCACATCTGCGAGAAGTTACATAGTTTTTCAACTTCAATTCAGTGAACACAGCATGTTCACCGATTATGCTTGCATACAGAACTGCACAGAAGCCAGTGATAATTGTGTACATTAGCTTTCTACAGACAGGTATGCATTGACTTTCCTTTAGGAACAACATAGGAAAAATTAAATAATAAATGCACCCAACCTCCCACATCAGCATAGGAAAAGCTTTGTTTTATGAATATGGGACAGTAATCATTTTTCTAATTGAAATTATTTAATTATTACCTGACTTAATTAGATAGTTGCCGGATATAGACTTGTGATTCTGCCTGACCTGCTACATTACAAGGACATGTTGATTCATGAAAAGTTGATCATCTCATAGTTAGCAAAGTTTTGTCATGAACTACCGTATATACTTGCGTATAAGCTGAAACCAACTGCAAACTGCATAGACCCATATCTGGGTCTGTGCAGTTTTGTAAGGACTAATCAGTAGAACAAACAACATAGACTCTGATCTGCTGGCGCATTATGCGACGACAGATCGGTGTCTATGTTGTTTGCATTTTAACTAGATTATATGCGAGTAAAGATGGTAGTAACTGTAGAGACCAAAACTACTGGAAGGATTACAGGCATCTTGATTAGCAGCATATTTTACACAGGCAAAGCAACTAAAAACGCATAAAGATATTTTAAATGCATTCAAATTATGCAAAACAATTTAATTTACAGCTGTCTGCATATAGTTCCTGCTGTAAACAGAGTCCATGTTGTATGATGGATCCTTTGACCAATATAAACTATGCTATTGGTTCACGTTCCAGATATTTCATGCACATTTGAAATGATAGTATTTTATCCTTGTGAGAACACTTACTCGGATAGAGCCATATAATCAAATGCATCCTGATTTAGTCTTAGTCACTAAGCTTGATGACTAAGACTTACAGGGTAAATGAAAAATAAGTTCATTTCTTTTCAGTTGTGCAGCAATTTGAAAGAAACAATCCATGATGGAGTTTTATATTTGCACAAAATTGTTTCAATTCTTATCTATAAACATTTTTATTTTGAATAAGAACATGCATCTAATTTATTCCCATGTCAGGCATTCTTTCATTGAAAACTGGCACTTACTGGGAAGTTCTTTTGTGTGGACAAAAACATTTGACTTGTTTTGTCAGGTTACAACATGTTTTTCACCTTCTGTGGGTGGAGTTTGAACAGGAAGGAATTTGATCTTTTCTCTGAGGATAAATACAAAATTGTTTGACAATATACTTGCATTGAAAAGAAAAGAGAATTTATTTGTAACAGAAGATAGAATGTCTATTTACACTGTACATATCATGGGGTTATTTTGTTATTTGCATACATTGCCCTCGTACATTGTACATGATTTACAATGTTACATTTTTACATATGTTACCTTTATCACTTAATTTCTATACTTTTAACATCTTTGAGTTGATATTTCATCTTGTTTTTTTATATTTTGAAACATTTGTGCAATACATTTTATGAATTTTTTTCAAACTATAGCTTTATTTGGCACTACATAGCCACTTTTGTGCTGAGGTGCCATAAAACTCAACTACCGTATATACTTGCGTATAATCCAGATCCAAATGCAAACAACATAGACCCTGATCTGCCGGCGCATTATGCGATGGCAGATATGGGTCTATGCAGTTGGCATTTGGTATCAGATTATATGCGAGTAAATATGGTACATACATGCATACATACATTACTATTTACATGTGTGTGTACATGATCTACAATTGACCAGAAGTGTTTGTTGCTCAATGTTGATCATAGAGTTTGGTTAATTATGTTTCTTTTTATTGACATAAGATTTGACTTTGCAGGGGACAATTGCAGAAGTTTTGCATGTCATTGATTTATGTTAATAACTGATACGGAAATAATAGGATTTTTAGTTATTTCAAAAGGGAAATTAATATTGCTTTGATTCGGTTGTTAGAACTGATAGAAAAATAAAAATAATTATTTTTGGCAACTTCAGAAGGGAATTTAATATTGTTTTTGATTTGATTGTTAGAACTGATACAGAAATAAAATGATATTTGGAATTTCTTGCTTTTTTGATTTGATTCTTTACTTTGATTCCAAACGTGTTGAGAATGATGCAGAGGGATGATTAAACAAAAGTTACTGGTAGTAATTGTAATTATCAGGAATGTCTGATGCTTAAAATCTTTGCCATACAAAATAGCAAATCTTTGAAATATTGTGAATTCATTTATTTTGGTACATATCAATTTGTGTGGTTTCAGTGAAAAATTACATTGTTTGGAGTATTTAAATTTGTTGTTTGGGAAAGAGGTCCTGCAGAAAGATTATTGTTTGCAGGATCTTTGAATCCATGAAAATTGGTATTCCACAGAAAATAGTAAATTGACAGTCTGTGCCTGTTAAAAGCAAATGGAAAGTTCCTTTTAGTCAGAAGTAATAATTGTTACTTTGTGTTAATGTGTAAATTGCCTTTCCTTGTGACTTTGGTTTTCACAAGGTAACTTCACTAAAATTTGTTTATGTTAATGAGACCATGAATGGGTTTAATTTCAAGTGTTTCACATTATCAATTAGAAGAGTTATGGCCCCTGATTGTCCCCCAAACTTTGATTCTGCAGCGTAACGTTTCTAAGGAATATTGCATTTCAGTCAAGATTAGTATGCACCTTAAAATTGATGAGGCCTTGACTGAGTTGGATTTTGAGCAGTACATGTTATCGTTTGTAAGTTATGGCCACTGAATGCCCATCTTTTCCAAATTTTACTTTTTTCCAACAGAAGTTATTGTTGAAGACCCTGCTGAGCAGATTGTATAGAGTAGGGCTTTTTGTGATGCATCCATCACTACTGGCTGTAGTTCTTTTAAAGCAAACAGTATAACCTCTGATCTGCTTGTGCATTGTGTGACAGTAGATCTGGGTGTATGCTGATTGCAGCACACTATATGCAGATACCCAGTAATAAATATAGGCCTTGTCACATTGAATTAGCAGACTGGATGACATACTGAAGGTGATAATTGTTAATAATATAACTTGTGGGATTTCATTGACCGGTGTGTTTGGAAATAAAAGGAAGCCATCTGGATTTCGTTTAAAGAGCACTCGATGTACCGAACACGTAGCACCCACAATCAATATTTATCATCTACAAAGAGGTTTATTACCTGTAGAACAAAAACTATGCTTAACCCGTGGTACATAATGCCTCAGGGATAATCAGTTTGTTTTTATTGCACGATGCCAATGAATTCACTAATCCACACCGACTCTGATGTATTGTTTAATGAGATAAAGCAGGGGTCATGGTTTCTAATCACAATCATAACTGTCACACCTGCTTGAAATGGTTTCGGGTGTAACTTTGTATCGGTTAAATTACCGGCAAACACACTGAGAATTTTACTTGAAAACGACGCAGCAGATATTCTTAGATTTGTGTCCGAAAACATAAGTTATAGAAAAAAACTAAAGTCCAGCGATGTCAGAAAATTACAAGGCATTTAAATATTATTTTCTCCCAAAAAATATGGTGTCCGAAAATAAACCGTGTCCGAAAACATGCCGTGAATACAGTATACTCATTAAACTTGTGTAGATACAGCTCAGTGAGAGAAGCTCAGCCATGTCAAAATTAGGTCACTGTGACCCAATTTCCATACCTGAGTTATTGACTTATTTACAGCTATGCATTCATCACACCCTCAACCCTACTTAACCTACACTCATGAAAATTGGTATGTGGATATATCTCAAGGAGAGTAACTCAGCTATACCAAAATTAGGTCACTTTGGCCTAATTTCCTTGCTTGGGTGACCTGTGTATTTTCAGCTGTTTGTTTGTTACACCCTTTTATATTTTTTGACCCTACTTCACCAACCACTCATGAAAATTGGTATGTATATGTAAATAAGATACTGTTACTCGGCCATACCAAAACTAGGTCACAGTGGCATAATTTTCACACTTGAGTTACTTTTTATATTTTTAGCAATTTATTTTTTTACACCATCAGTATTTTGGACCATAGTTCACCTGCACTTATTTGTATCTGCATCTCAGAGAGTAATTGAGCTATACCAAAACTAGGCCGCTATGACATAATTTGCTGACTTGAGTGACTTTTATAGTTTCAGATCTCTATGCAGCCTCATTATCTTGGACCCTATTTCACCTACAATCATGAAAATTGGTATGTGGATGCATCTGAAAGAGGATAAATTCAGTATTCCAAACTCTTAGACAGTGTGACCTAATTTTAATGTTTGAGTGACTTGAGTATTTTCAGCAAATCAGGAGCTACACCCTACATACCTTTGACCCAAATTTCAAATATACTAATGAAAACTGATATGTGGATGCATCTGAAGGAAGAGTAATATAACCATTCAAAACTGGGTCATTGTGACCTAATTTTTGCACTTGAGTGACCTACAGCTGTATATATTTTCCAGGTATTTGTTCTTTACATCCTCAATTGGAATCTATCAGCCCATTTTACTTACACTTATGAAAATTGATCTTTTAATGCTTTTCAATGAGAGCAGTCCACTATACCAAACCTAGGCCACTGTGATGTAATTCTGTTTGTAAAGGACATTTGGTCTTGTTCGACCAGACCTCTCATGTGGCTTTGTGAAATCTCTGCCAAACAAGGGTCTGGTAGAAAGGCGAGGCTCTCTTAAATTTGGAAATGTAATTTAATTGGCTGATGAAATAGGTGACATAATATATAATTGTGATGATAGGATGATGACATATTTTGCATAAATTGTGAGTTTCATCGTCTGATTGTCTCATGTCTCATACCCCTTGCATTTGGTGTCTGTTTAATGAATAATGTTTGATGATATCCTTTTATGCTTACAATCTAATTTTCACCTGAATAATTTAAGACAGTAGCAAAAAATGTCTCCAATTTTCCTTGTACAATGTTTGGTTGAAGGTAATAGTGATCAATGAAGCAGTTTATTTGTGGCATGTATAGTGGGGGATCTCACAAAGCCACACAAGAGTCGGTTTGAACAAGACTAAAGACATTTGTATTTTCAGCCATTGGTTTGTTGCACTGCCTCTATCTCTAACACTTAAATCTAGATTACTGTATATACTCGCATATAAGGCGATACCAACTGCAAACTGCATAGACTCAGATCTGCCATCACATAATGCGCTAGCAGATCTGGGTCTATGCAGTTTGCAAGGACTAATCTGTTGAACAAACAACATAGACCCTGCTCTGACCGCATTATGTGATGGCAGATCAGGGTCAGTGTTGTTTGGATTTGGACCGCAATTATATGTGAGTATATATGGTTATCAAAAACTGATGAAACTTTTTTGATGCATGTTAATGAGTTGTAATGCTTCCTTCCTCCACATGGTGGCTTAGTCGTTAGCTTAGGCTCAAAGCAAGTTTTTAAAGTGTTAAAATCCTGACCAGACCATCCATAATCAGCTGTCATGGTGTATCTCTTTGCAAAAATCTCAACTCCAATTGCCTCAGCATTAATCATCTATACCAGTCTCAATATTGTTGGCTACTCCAAATCTTCTCCTGTTGGTGAGGGAATTTGTGTTTAGGAGTAAATACCACAAGTTCTTACTTTAAATGGTTAAATACCTGTACCACAACACAAAAGCAGATAGTTCAGAAGTATTGATTCTCCACTTGATATTTTTGCTTCAGTCTGAATGTTGAGTCATGTATGGTTTTGTGAAATGGATTAAGCTGTGATAACTGTTTGCTTTCAAAGGTCACCAAATGGAAAGTGCATAATGTGTTAAACTGTGTTTTTTTCAAGCTCTGCACATGCACCTTTTAGCACAGTAAAATTTGAAAGGGTTCTTGTAGACATTGGCAACATCTTGTAAAAGGTGCACAAAAAATAACCATCCATACTGCTTGCAAGCTGGTGCTGTGTAGGCAAGTTCTTTAAATTCACGAGGCATACACTTAGACCATGTGGCAAGGTTCTCCATGATCAAGATTACCTTATGTTTTGACTGACTTATTAGTGTTTTGTTTGTTTTTATGGGTTTAACGCCATTTTTCAGCACATGATAGGCTATATATGGCGGCCAATATATCTGGTGGAGGAAGAACCCGGGAAAATCCTGGGAAGAACCACCGACCCATGGGAAGCTACTGGCAAGCTTTCTCACATAACCACATTGGCCGAGACCGAGACTCGAACCCACGTGGACAGAGGTGAGATGTCAGTGATCGGTAAAGGCGAGCGCCTTAGACCACTCGGCCACCCGGGGCCCTGACTTATGAGTGAGCAAATCATATAGAATGCAAGAACAACAGACTTTGTGACATTTAATACTTTGAGCAGTGAAGGTGACAATGACTCGTGGTCTAATATAATATATGCAATTACTACATGTTTATAGTAGCTGTGGGAAATGGCTGAACTGGAATTTGTTAAGGTACTGGGAGTGATAGCTTGGCAATACATAAAAAAATAATTCTAATTATACCAAATAAGAAAGGTTGGATTAAAAATGACTAAGATGAAAAATAAGGTTTAATTCCTTTTCGGCTGTGCAGCAATTTGTAAGAAACAACCTGTTATTCACAGGCACTGAATTATTTCAATTCTTATCCATATACATTTTTTTTCTCATCTTGAATATGAACATAATTTCTGTTTCATAATAATTTAGCATCAAAGAGAAGTACTAGTATGAAAATAGTGCAGTATTTTAAAGGAATGAAATACAAATATTCATAATTATGGTGATGTAATAAGTAAGAATTATTTTTAGAAACAGGACACTATAAATTTTAAACAGGAAGCCTTTGTCTTGAAAAGCTAAGAAAACACAGGCTGTATAACATAAACATTCGCAAATAAAAACTGAGTTGTCCTGCTGATTATTATAGTGCATTTTAAGAAAAGGAGGATTATGCGCATGCATGTAATGTCACATAACTACACTGTTCAAGACAAAGACATGAAACCTTTGGATATGATAATTTGGTTTGGTGTGGTGTTTTACCACACAACAACAAGAGTAGATTATTTAGTGTTGAGGCTATTGGAGTAAGTTGCCCCAAGACACACCATGGTAGCCAGCCTGGGCTGATCTGATGATAGGATTTAAACTGCACCCTTTTGTTTGCGAGTCCAGAATGTTAATTACTGAGTCACCGTGGCTCCTTGGATATGATTGAGGAAGGAGGGATCCTAAATGTGCACAGAGGTTCTAGAATTTTGATCCATCCCATGGGTGCAGAACATGGGACTGGAGTCACTGACAGAGCTTGAAATGCACACTAGCCAGTAGCAGACTGGCCACCTGTTCTGTTTAGTGAAAAATCTGGTAGCAGCATGTGAAATTGCCGCCAGTCCAATGCCAGCTAATTTCATGGCACACTGGGGCAAAAAATGAGTAGCCAGTCCATCTGGCTAGTTGGATTTTTAGGTATGTTGAGTAAATTTAATATACAGATTGGATATTTTATGATATTAAAAGAAATAATAGAAAGCAAGTAAAAAACAAATAACAGTAAATTGTTTCTGGTTACCACTCGTGAATCTGAGTGAGATGAGAAGATAAATACATATATTTTAAGTTTTAGATACATGTAGTTATGGGAACATGGTTTTGCAATATTTTTCTTCAGGCAAGACATAGGACTAGATTCTTTTTCTTTTCTTTCAGAGGTTATTTATATTCAGAATTGGTTTTTCCACATCTATAATATTACAATTTAGGCCATAAAAACGGCATTCAGATATTGTGTATCTGCATTTTTAAACCTTTAAGATAAATAGTAAACTATCTTTGTTGTCTTCATTTGACCCCCAGTCATTTGAAGGTGCCCATCTCTGACCAGATGAAGATTCAAAATCAGACTTGTGCCTTAACTGGATCAGAAATAATCTGTTCAGTTTCAGATACATATACATGCAGAATACTCCATCTACATACTAGGGCTGATACATGCAGAATACTGAATCTTCATACCAGAGCTGAGAATACTGCATCTTCATATTAGGGCTGATACATGCAGAATACTGCAGCTACATACTAGGTCTGATGCATGCAGAATACTGCGTCTTCATACTAGGTCTGATACATGCAGAATACTGCATCTACATACTAGTTCTGATACATGTAGAATACTGCATCATCATATTAGGTCTAATACATGCAGAATACTGCATCTAAATACTAGGTCTGATACATGCAGAATACTGCATCTTCATACTAGGTCTGATACATGCAGAATACTGCATCTTCATACTAGGTCTGATACATGCAGGATACTGCATCTACATACTAGTTCTGATACATGCAGAATACTGCATCTAAATACTAGGTCTGATACATGCAGAATACTACATCTTCATACTAGGGCTGAGAATACTGCTTCTTCATACTAGGGCTGAGAATACTGCTTCTTCATACTAGGGCTGAGAATACTGCATTTTCATACTAGGGCTGAGAATACTGCATTTTCATACTAGAACTGAGAATACTGCATCTTTATACTAGGGCTGAGAATACTGCATTTTCATACTAGGGCTGAGAATACTGCATTTTCATACTGGGACTGAGAATACTGCATCTTTATACTAGGGCTGAGAATACTGCATTTTCATACTAGGGCTGAGAATACTGCTTCTACATACTAGGGCTGATGCATGCAAAGTACTGCACCTATGTACTGCAGCTGATACCTGCAAAGTCTGCACCTATGCACTAAGGCTAATACATGTACATGCAGAATACTGCACCTACATACTAGGGCAAACCACAGTTATGTGGCACAAGTATCTCTTCAGATATCAACCCAGCCAAGTTCAATGCTCTAGCATTCCCTTACTACCATCTGATGAGATGTTAAATGCTTAGTGGTACTTATCAAGAGATAGCCACATGAAGTATGCCAGTCGCTTCTTTAATGCACCATGTATTGTCAAGTGTCTTGTCTGTCAGATCCTTTTCTGGATGGACTTAAATTTATGAAAATCCATACAATTTTCAAGTTCTATTATGGGTTGAAATAGTTCTAAAAAATTCTAATTTGACATAGTGATAAACAGTATATTACCAATAATAAGCCCTGTGGCCATTCTTGTAAATGTGTTTGAAGGGGAAAAGAGAGGTGGGGGGGGGGGAGGGGCATCGGGTTATTATTAGACAAGGGTTTCCTGGTTAAGAATTTTGGCTAATTTTGTACAAGGTGATGATGGGCTTATCATAAAGCATGGGCTTAACATTATTGCTGGGACGATTCATCGCTGCACTGATGTATCACGATTTAAAATCTGCCGATTTGTGTATCGATACGTACAAACTAGTATTGATTTACATAAAAAAAAACAGGTCTTTGGTAGGAAGTTTAGGCTAATCCCAAAGTTAGCCTCCATTGTGAAGAGTATTCAAAGCATAATGTAAGATGTAAATGATTGAAGAATTGATCTTTTGCGGGTGTATATTATTACCCAATCAGTAAACGCCTTGCAAGCGCAACATGCACATGTGAGTAAACATGGGTGAGGAAGGAGAGATTGTTGATATTTCTAGTCTGACAGGGTCAAAATCTTCCGTGTTGAACCATTTCAGACACCCAGTATATGTGCAGAATGGAGTAGGAAACACAGTAAAAATGAGAACAATACATAAAGGCTGTAGACCTGTCCTTAACCATGCTGGGAACACAATAAATATGCGGACCCATCTTACTCAACATCATCCTACTATTTCCAATTCAAAAGCTAAAATACAAAGTGAAATCAAATCTGGGCAAGTTAGAGAAGCGGTTGGATATGATCAGCATAATATTGCTGAAATGTTTGGAAGGCAAAATAAATATTCAGCTAATTCCCAACAATTACATGCCAGACAGGAATTTTTATTGCTTCTGAAACGAGGCCTCTGTCAATAGTTTAATACACTTTTGTAAGCGCTTCTTCTGAGTTCAGGGGTTTGTAGTTGTGACTTATCTAAGTGGTCTGAACTAGTTAAATATTAAGCTGATAATCACATTCTTACTCTGCATTAAACACTTGTAGTGCTTTTTTTTTTCCTCCATTGATTCATTGCTATTTAAATTTGATGACATTTTTAAGCTAATAGTTATGTGTTGAACATTTTCTACTCAGTAATCAGTGATTGAGTTCCACCAGATTGCACTAGGGTAATCATTTTCTAGTCAGTAATCAGTGATTGAGTTCCACTGGATTTCACTAGGGGAAACATTTTGTACTCAGTAATCAGTGATTGAATTCCACTAGATTTCACTAGGGGAAACATTTTCTACTCAGTAATCAGTGATTGAATTCCACTAGATTTCACTAGGGGAAACATTTTCTACTCAGTAATTGGTGAATGAATTCCACTAGATTTCACTAGGGAAATCATTTTCACATTAGCATTTATTGATTTTTTAAAAATTTTTTACTAACCAGATGTTCACAATGATATTGGGATATTTTAGTCATCAGTCTAAACCCCTATAGTTAATTGTCTGTAGCTTAGGAGAAGTTTTCTCTTGAAATTACTTTATTTTCTTTTTTATAATATAGGATAACATAAAACTTTATGCATTTGTTCTTTATTCATTCATTTTTATATTTAATATAATGGCACAGATTTACAAAAAATACCACAAAGAGTACAAGTGCTTGTATGACCAAACACTTGCTTTGAAATAAATAGGAAATACAATCGTAATATGTATCGTATCATAACACCTGTATCGCAATACGTATCATATCACGTCATACATGTATCATCCCAGCCCTGCTTAACATTAGAGAAATATGGTGCATGTCAATTTCCTCAGTTTAGGATATAATAGTGTAATTACCACCACCCTTTACAGCTATAACTCCATATCTGTTGCCATCCACTACCTTTTCATTAGTGTAATTACCACCACCCTTTACAGCTATAACTCCATATCTGTTGCCATCCACTACCTTTGCATTAGTGTAATTACCACCACCCTTTACAGCTATAACTCCATATATGTTGCCATCCACTACCTTTGCATTAGTGTAATTACCACCACCCTTTACAGCTGTAACTCCATATCTGTTGCCATCCACTACCTTTGCATTAGTGTAATTACCACCACCCTTTACAGCTGTAACTCCATATCTGTTGCAATCCACTACCTTTGCATTAGTGTAATTACCACCACCCTTTACAGCTCTAACTCCATATCTGTTGCCATCCACTACCTTTGCATTAGTGCTGTGAAATCATTCCTTTTAATCATGAGTGCCCTAATTTTGCCCAGTATGAGATTTTTCTAAATCTTTCAGTCACTGTATGTGTCAGAATTAAATTAATTTATGGATCTCATATATGTATCAAGAATCAGTTTAATTGATCCTTGCATTTTCTGTTATCATATATACTCTCATATAAGTTGAGTCAAACTACAAACAGCATAAACCCTGATCTGCCATCACATAATGCACTGGTAGATCAGGGTCTATGTTGCTTGTTCTACTGATTACTCCTAATACACTGCATAGACCCAGATCTGCCAGCGCATTACACAATGGCAGAGCTGGGTCCGTGCAGTTAGACTTGACTTTGTAAAGGAGTATATATGGTATTTTCCAATGTTTGAAAAATATGAAAGTACTTTATTAGGAAAACATCTCATGAACTTTTGTGAAAATCCTGAGCTTCACATAATTATGCCCCCCACCCCCAGGGCAGGGAGAATGATTGCTTTTGTTCTGTCTTCCCATCAATCTGTCTGTCCGTCACACTCGTAACCAAGATATCTTTTTTAAAAATATATTGCACCAAACCAGACCAAATTGGATATTACCGTCTATACTCGCATATAAGTCGATACCAACTGCAAATTGCATAGACCCAGATCTGCTGGCACATAATGCGCCAGCAGATCAGGGTCTATGCAGTTTGTAAGGACTAATCAGTAGAACAAACAACATAGACCCTGATCTGCAGGTGCAGTATGCAACGGCAGATCAGGGTCTATGTTGTTTGCATTTGGACTTGGCTTATATGCAAGTATATACGGTAGATACCTTGAGTGGGTCCCTGTGTATCTGATTAGGTTCTAGTGACTGTGACCTTGTTTTCGAGGTCACGGGGAGATATTTTGTGTCAAGTGAAGGATCTGGTAGAGAGGCAGTGAGGTATCTTTAATCCCTTCTACTGGTATTTAAGTTACGGTTGTATTTTGATGCAACTGTAGTTGGCACTGGATCAATAAACACTCTTGCATAACCCTAATATTTCATTTGCTGTGGTTCCTAAAACTAAAACGTATATAGAAGTTTTCATTCAGTGTGTAATCTTTCAATTTACGAATTCAGCCATTATTGAATGGAATATTACTTCACATTCCATGAATAATAGAGTTGAAACTTGGATGTAAGAATCCTGAACATTTGCATGGAAAATCAGTAAATCTGTCATCATAGAGAACACAGCAGAGCTCAATACACGTACATGTAGTAATAGGTAACAGCACCATACAAAGCTAGAAATTTCTGTAAAATTTTCACACATGGAAAATTTTTGTTCAATGAAAGTTTTTTGTTTTATTTTAATAAGGCTAAATTACATACACCCGTTCACACATATCATTTGGTCATTCATGCTCTTCAGTTTATTATGTGGTAAATACTTACTTGATTGACACTTGGTTGTTTAGTCGTTCCATCCAAAGACATGGTTCTCATTCTGTCTCAGAGTGATTTTTTGGGGCTTTTACAGTTTCAGAATCAGAATTCTTCATTGGTCAAGATTAGAAATGATATTATTGAACAATTTGGCAGGAGTATACACAATGTTTAGACAAGCTTATTAGTTTGATATCCTAGTCTTGGTCACAAAGATGTTTGTTTCAATATATTTCTTTAATGTTAGACACAAAACAACATCTCTCTGACCAAGACTAGGGAACTCCATGAGTACATAATTTTAGGATCTTTTGCCCAGATCAGTAAATTGCTAGAAATAGATGACATTGTTAGAAGTGCTGGGTTACTTTATTAAAATAATGATTGACTCGGAAACTTAATGAGTGGAAGGGGTGGGGGGATTCCATGCTTCACCAGGAAGGCCCCTGACCATAAAAATAGGTGCACCAAACGAAAAATAGATTGGGAATGACGTGAGTGTGCTGTCAGTCTTAAGCCCCGAACTTGACAGAATTTAAACACTTGGCAGATTCTTAGATTAAAATGTATCACAGAGAAGTGGATGAATTGTGGCTTGTACAAACCAAATAAAGGGACCTTATTTTCTTGCCAGTACAGTAGCATATATGTTTAATGTTCCTTGGCAATCCTTGGCAGCAATTTATAAGTGGTCAAACATACTGTGAATTCATTTTTGTTTGTGATATACATGTAGCAATTATTGTTGATTTCATTATCGCCACAAAACTGCCAATTTCAAAACCCATTTAAAGGAGTTGTGTCTTCCAAGAAAGCAGACTCCTCAGGCACTCTCACAAATTTAACTACCCAAAGCCACAAAAATGTATGCCCACAAAAATTAATTCTGAATCAACAGTTACTGCATAGCATGCATTTGTCATTTTCTCAGGGTCTATTCTAGCACTAAAATATTAGTGGTGAAATCCACACACACACACACACATTTGACAAAAGAGGGAGAGTTTTTTTTTAATAGGAGAGGGTTGTAATGAAGAAATAAAGGTGGGACTTGCAAATATGATGTATTATTTTCATGCATTCTGTTGATTTTTCGGCAAAAATTAGCTAGAATCCTGCAAATGTGCATCTTAGAATCTACTCGGTTTTCTCCTTTATTGCTAGTGGAAGTGAACAGTGGGTACCATTCTTTTTACTATATTTTTGCTAAATTTGACATACCATATTACAACCCTGAACATTGGTTGGTGATAAGTTAGAAGAGGGGGGGCGTATGTGTGTGTGTGTGTGTAAAACATGATGAGCAAAGCATTGTCAGGTCGATTGCTGAGGTATGCAGTTTGTTTCTTGGAAAGATTCTCACCCTCTTACATAATTGATAAGATCAAAGTGGAGTGCAAATTAATTTCACAAGTCTTGGATACGATTCAATTATCCAGCCTAACTCAAACTTGCTACATGTATTTCAGGTATTTTGCCAAATGAGTGACAACTGCTTTGTCTGGGCTTTAATAAAACAAGAATGTGGATTGCAAATCTGCTGTGTAAATTTTGGTTTTGTTTCGTTGTGAAAATGTGCACCATTTGAAATACTGTAGGTACTTGCTTATAAGTCTGATTCAACTGCAAACTGTGTAGACACAGATCTGCTGTCTCATCATGCGCCGGCAGATCTGGGTATATGCAGTTTGTTAGGAGTAATCAGTAAAACAAACACGGTAGACCCTGATCACATAATGCATTGGCAGATCAGGGTCAGTGTTGTTTGCAGTTGGACCCCACTTATAAGTGAGTATCGTTGGTACATGTAAATTTTACTGAAAGAGGAAAGTTTGATACATAAATGTTGACTGGCCAATTGCTGTTTGATGGAACATCAGGACATGAATGACTAGTTAGTGCCAATGCAGTTTTAGTTGATTGTTATTTAAGAACACATCAAGACATGAATGACTAGTGCCAAAGAAACTTTGGTTCATTGGTGTTTAATGACACATCAGCACATTAATACTTAGTGTTGATGAGTGGAAGTACAGCTGTACATATATGAAGTGCCTTGGCCAGAGACACAGGGATATACAGTCATATATGTACAGGGTTCAGGGGGATTTTGTAGAAGACTATAAAGTGCATGAGAATTTGTGATGGCAAGTCATCA
This sequence comes from Margaritifera margaritifera, assembly GCA_029931535.1. Taxonomy (NCBI): domain Eukaryota; kingdom Metazoa; phylum Mollusca; class Bivalvia; order Unionida; family Margaritiferidae; genus Margaritifera; species Margaritifera margaritifera. The sequence goes on from JAQPZY010000923.1 coordinate 395,686, forward strand.
AAGTAGCTCTTTTTTCTTTTTCTTGTTGAAACACTTGCATCAAGATCACTGTAAGAGTGCTGTGGCTATCCATGTATCTGTCCTGTTTAGGTGGTATCCAACCAGTGCATGGGTGTACATCCGCCTTTTCAGTTACTAACTGTATTAGTAAGGCATTTACTTGGTGTTTTTGATCCATCTAAACTTCAGCTTAGGCCAACAAAAAAAAATATGTGTGCTTCCTATTGCACTGGTTTTAAAATTAGGGTAGGCATTTTTTTTTTAAAAAAATTATATATAAATCAAATAATATTTAAAGCGCTTCAAAGTACCAGGCAAAACCGGCTCAATTAGTTGCAAAAATCAATTTTGGCAATGTAATTTTGTTTATAATAACAAAAAAAAACAAACAAAAAATTTTTTTTTACAAACATTATATATAAATTAATTAATATTTCAAGCACTTCAAAGTACTGGGCAAAACTGGCTCAAAATAATATCTGGCTGTTACTATTATTTACCATCCATTTCATTTTCATATTGCTGCAAAATGTATAACTAAGCATGCTAATTTGAATATTTCTGACCTTAAGTTTCTTAGCAGTGGTCAGAAGACTCCCCCTCTTTTCTTAGTCAATTTGCCTTCACTTTCTCTTCTAAACTGAGAATGTCTGATAATATTTTGCCCTTTTTTTACAACAACTTCTGGACGTTATACCACTGTCAAACTTATTTGTGTCTATTACACAAAATGCTCTGTTTACAAAGAAAGTGAGCTTGTCATGGGATTCACTGGAATAGTCTTGTATCCTTTAAAACACATTTTGTAATCTATGAGAGAGAAGCCAAAAGGCTAACATGCCATTTTTATTTTATGGTGACTGGATGTCATGCTGACTTGAGCAGAACAATACTGTGCTCCTCAATAGTTAGCTTTTGTCATCTTGATAATTATTGGTGGTAATAATAGCCAGTAATTATCAAAGTGACAAAACCCAACATCTAAGGAATGCACAACAGTAAGGATAATCAGATTACTTAACACTTTGTATGGATTAAAGTCAGTATTTGATTGGCATGTTGAAACAACTGTCAGCGTGTTGAATTTACAAATCAGCCAATATTCCTGAGATTTCCATCTGTAAACCACAATTTGTCTCAGTTCGTGAAAGGTAAATTTAACACTTTTTGCACTGATTTACTGCCTGTGTTAGGTGGGTGGCCATCCTGGCGGGGTACTTTTGAACACAAACTCGTCAGTGCCAAGGGATTCTGACCATAAAAAGTGTGTGGCAGCTGATTGGGGGTGGGGGTGGGCAACTTCAAGAGGGTGACAACTGTATATATAATATCCACCCAATTTGTAGATGAAGAAAGTATGAAAGATAGGTGGACAGACAGCTGGTTATATCTGAGATGGATGGACAGATAGATGGAAAGTACTGTATCACAATATCCTGATGCCTCATGGAAAGCACAAGGATGAAGTGGTTGCCACCTGCCCTACATTGCAGTGTTGTACTTACTCATTTCTCTTATCATGTTACATGACCATCAAATGGGAGGCAGTTTGATTTTTTTTCAAGCATCTGGTATGGGATCCAGACAAATCACAAGAATTGCTTCATGAATCATTCATGAGCTCAATGAATAATGAATATGCCCAGAAGCATTGAATCGAGAGAAGAGGAGTTGTCAGCCCAAGCTATGGCATAGCAAGAAATTCTAACCCCACCCCCCCCAATTTAATTCTGGGACCCCTATCCAGTAAAAAAAATTGTTTGAAGAGATGGTTGCTTGGACGGTTGCTTCGCCACTGAGCCCAAGGTATCCAAAAATGTGTAGCCTCTATCTGTAATCAGACCATAATCAGTGTTCCAGCTAGAATCTGAAAATTGTACGGTGCCAGTCCCCCCAAAAGAACAAAGAGCATGTGAAATTCTCATAAAAGGACACTTAATTTAGCATGAGTGTACAGGAGACAATATATCCATCTTTAAAAATGTACCAATTAAGAAATATATACAGTTGCTGATTTTAGTTAACTTTGCCAGATTTAACTGTCTGAAATAATTGTAGAAACAATTTCAGGTACTGGATAAAAGAGTTTGACTATTTCATGCATTGTACCATAGAGTTAGCAACACCTCCTCTCCAAACTTTTAAAAATCCCTAAAACACTGTAAAAGTATTCTGATACTAGTATTTTTTATTGATGTGAGTATTTTTTTACTATGTTGAAACTTGCTAAACATCTAGTCCAATTGTGACTATATTTTAACAGTAAAAAATGATTTTCCAGGATCGAGCCTCCCACAACTTTGTAATTTGCAAAAACCATTGATTGCCACTTCATCTGCTACAGCCTGCTTTGAAACAGTTTGAACCCCAAAACAGGCTGACTTATTTAACAATAAACAGCACAATCTGTTTATTCCTGTCCTGATAAATAAGCCATTGTGCTGATGTGCCATACATACATACATACATACATACATACATACGTACGTACGTACGTACGTACGTACGTACGTACGTACGTACGTGCGTGCGTGCGTGCGTGCGTGCGTGCATACATACATACATACATACATACATACATACATACATACATACATACATACATACACACATACATACATACATATCGTGCATCACATCTTGGTTAAGTATCGTTGGCTATCTGTATTCCATGAACACATTTCTGATTTACCTTTGTGATATGACATGTGGTGAATAAATCTGCATTGACCTTGATCAAATTAAACATTTGACAGCCAGGTCTTGTTTCATCTCCATGGTAGATTGAATTTCTCTTTTTTAAAAAGGTGACATTAATAGTTTTGTTGCTAGGCAAGATTGTCACTTTTGAGGTATATCATTTAAGAGTAGACACTAAGCTCTTTGAAATTACTGATAAAGAAAATGATTCATCAGAAGTGGAGACATCATACTCGTTTCATTTATAACGACAGAGATTGAATGCTTTATGAACAGTTTCCGGAATGACAAATACCATATTTTTGTATATTTTTAATCGTCTAATTTTGTTGATACCATCAGTTCAAAGCTGTAGATAAGTAGTGTATTTGCATATTTTATGCAAAACAAATAAAGAAAATTTTTAATGTGTTCAAATTATGCAAAATAATTTAATATTAAGCATTTTCTCCAAAGTTACTACATGTAGCGCATTGCTCCTGCCATAAGCACAGTCCATAACTTTCCTATTTGGACAGGCTGTGGATCTTCCGTGCATGTATGAAATTATAATACTTGATTACCGTGAGAACACTTAGTTAAATACAGTCATATAATTGAGAGCACGCTGAATTAGTTTTGGTCACTGAGCCATTTAATGCATTCCAAAAGGCATGAATAATGTCTTGATGATTAAGATTCAGTCTTGTCTTGTATTTGGCAGTGTTAAAAAATACCTAATTGGATTTTTAAGAAATGTAATTATATCCAAACCAGGGAGAAAAATATCCAATTTATTAAATTCTTATTTAGAGTTCTGAATCCTTGAAAATCTTAATTTCTGTCGACTTAATATTTTTTTGCAGGAACATTTTTTGTATTAAAACTTTCTAAATTCAGATGCTTATTTAGATAATTCCTTCCTATTTATAAAATCAAGGGGGATATGTTTCAAAAAAAGAGTTCAAGGACATTACACATGTATGTACACATGGACAGACTTATGGATTGTGTTACAATATCTCTGCACTTTTAAAGTTAATAGAAAAGCATATGAAAACTTACAGACAGTACAGTGTTTATACATCAAGTCCTTACTGAGACTGAAACATAGATATGGATGATATTAATGTTTCATTTGCAACTTTGAGGTCAGTACTATGGATCATACCTCGAATGTATGCCGATAGATGCATTCGGACCACCTCGGCTATTTATGAAGCAAGGATTGACAGAGAAGTTGCGAATGCATCCAACTATTTTTTCTTGTGTAACTTCTGGGTCAAACCTACAATCAATCCAATCATAGAAATAGCAGAGGTAGTCCAAATAAATTGCGGGGACGGGAGGGGTTCGGAGAAATTTCTGGCAAACAAAATTTAAAATTTTTCTGTAAATTACTGTGCTGACATACATTCAAGGCAATTTTTGGTCTCCATAAAAAGCCGAGGTCATTCAGATAGATTAATATTTATAATACAATGTATGTATTTTGGATTAAAACAGAGACATCCCCTGTAAATAATACATTGACTGCCATATCTTCCTTATTAAACTTCTTAAATACTACAACAGGTACAGGCATTGTAAATAATACAGCTGTCCCACACTATAATGCTGTTCAGGGTCAGGCATTATAAATAATACAGCTGTCCCACACTATGATGCTGTTCAGGGTCAGGCATTGTAAATAATACAGCTGTCCCACACTATAATGCTGTTCAGGGACATGCATTGTAAATAATACAGCTGTCCCACACTATAATGCTGTTCAGGGACAGGCATTGTAAATAATACAGCTGTCCCACACTATAATGCTATTCAGAGGAGCCATTAAAGTTATAGTGTTATAAGTAAGGTCGTAAGAGAAAGCCACAGTAGCTCAATATGTAGAGTGTCAGACTTGTAATCAAATGGTCGTGGGTTTGATACCTGCCCAGGCCAGCCTGTGTCAGCTGCCTCAGAGTGTACTTGAAAAAGGCACGTGTCTCACATTTCCTCGGCATGATAAAGCCAATAATGTGTTAAAAGTGCCATTAAAAACAATCAGTCATATTAAGATGCATATTTCACAGGGAGGTAAGCCTGCCTAAGGGAAATAACCACGATGTCAAGCTGAAGGACATGATAACATTTTATTTGCCCTTAACCATATACTATATAAGGCGAAATTTCTGTGCTATTAAATTTCCAGTTTATAAAATAATATTTGTAAAAAAAATTGTTTTATTTTCACAATTTTGCATTTTTATAAGTATATTAATCCATTCCCACAAGTTAATTTTTGCTATTTCTTACCAGGTCATGAAAATCGTAAAATTCATTTAAATGTCATAAAAATGTCCTCATATGTAGTATATTCATTTTTTCTGATCACTCAAGGCATTTGTTTTTAATAGCTGAATGCAAGAAGTGGCAGAAAAGGACCTACATTCCAGCTTTATACTTCATATTTCTTGTTTGATGGCTTCTAGAAGATCCATTTGTTTTAGGGCATAGTTCACAAATTACTTGTACAGAATAGATAATCCCTGGACTCATCAGCTAACTCTGTGTGCCCATTTTTATCTCCAAGTCTTTATCTCAGCATAGGTAATTCAGGTGACACTTCAAAGCACTACTTCAACAATGTGCTCAAATATTTGACCTCATTCTAAATTTGTATAGGGTTCATCATGATAGACTGTTTATGGTACCAAATGTGTAGGTTGAAATATGCACACAAGTATTGATATAATTGTACACCTGTACTCATTCACCTGTAATTAGCCTTTGATGTTAAATTAAATTAAAACTGTAATTTAAATCATGTATCAAAATGAGGAATCTGAATCTGTCTGCTTAACCTTATTGATTAGGGCGAGAGCTGGAGTTCAGCTGTTGGAAAGGGTTCCCAAGGGATTTGTTAGGAAGGAGAAAATTAAGATGATGGCAAAGACACATTTCTAGTGGGTAATAGAATGTGAAAGAAGAGTTGATTGCTTTGGGAATAGGTTAAATGAGGAAATTTGAACCAGTGTAGTAGGAGTGTAATGAGGTAATCCAGAGGTTATTTTAAGAATACAACGGTAATTACAGTAAACAAATTGTCAGGGTTTTCTTGCTTTGAAAGAATGCCAACACAAAAATAAGTCTGTAAAATTAGGGAATACCGAATTGAATGCATGGAATAATTATTTGACATATCAGATTAAATATAATATTGCTTAGAAGATAGATGCCCCATTAATAAGCCCATTTTGTGATTTGATAGAAGATTTTTCAGAATTCTTTCTGATCACAGTTCAAAAAAAGAAACATGCGCACTATAACAGCTGATGTGTTCCAGAATTAAGTAAAATTGGAACACTGTCAACACACAAATTTTATACAACATTTGGTTTCTTTTGACACAACTACAGGAATTTCCCTAGTTTATACAATTGCCTGATTTTTTACAGTTGATCAGTATTTGAATGAGAAAGCATTTCAAAACAATAGAAAATGTAGATCAATAAAAGAATCAGTTCTTCCTGTTGAACCAGAAAAGATTTAAACAAAAGGCATGACAGTAATCACATGGCAATTACGAAAGAATAGCTTTACAAAGGCTGTTTATATACAGTACTTTTCCCCGTGTAAATTTGAGGCGGTAAGTCTTAGCTTTATAAATTTATTGAAAAGTGGGGGATGAGCTTATCTTCAGACTTACTTGTAGTTTTCCTTGCATAAAGGTTGGTTAAAATTTTTAAAAATGAGGAGTGCTCTTATCATCAAGCATGGGTTTTATAATTGGATAAATATGGTAGTCATATGTCTTTTTTTGTGTGTCCTCTCTGTGTTAGTAAATGGTGAGACTTAGTTAATTTTCCAGCATCAGCAGTGTTGACTTCAACATTATCATTCGTGTTACGTTACAGCAAACAGGATTTACTGGTACTGCAGACAAGCAGTGTATATTATTCAATTCAAGTACTGAGATGCTGGTTGTTCATTAGATCCATTTACTCAGTGTCAGTCCAATAAAGTTGGTTTTAAACAAGAACTATATCCCATTGCCAGTCTGTAAAATGACTCATTTTAATTTCTGTTTTTGATGTTGAATGATTAAATTGAGAAGTACAAGATTTTGTTGTTAGTACATACTATCATTTGCACTATTTTAAATTTGGGGGAATGCAAGTTAAAAGTGTCTTTTCACATATAGGAAGTCATTAATTGGTACATTTTCAATAGACTATAGCATTTTGTAAGCCGTGGGAATGACTCGGTTACCTGTCAGTATTGTAATATTACATCAAGCATCAGAAGGTGCGGTGGCTCAGTGGTTAGTGTGCCGGACTTGGGACCAAAACGGAGCAGGTGTGAATCCTACCATCAGATCAGCCTGGGTTAGCTACTGTGGTGTGCCCTTGGGCAAGGCACTTTACTCCATTTGCACTAAATTTACCTACTTTTATCACTGTGCCATAAAATATCAAATCAGCAACAACAACATCAGGCATCACTTCTTTGCAGTAAATGGCCATTCACTGTAACAGTTTTATATTTGAGTTTTAATAGGTCATATTGGGTGTGTAGGAAGCACATTATAGTACAGCATGCAGATGAAACACAACATTGTACAGAATTATTATGTGCATTTTTATGCATTTTATGCACATGTGTTGGTGATGCTAGATTGAGACTAGAATTTTCCAAGTACATGTAGTCGCCAGATTTTGCCTTGAAAAATAGAATTGTTTGATTTTTTAGTGTACCAGAAAAGAACTCCAATTTGGCAATGCCCGTGCAGAATCTTAACTCTCAAAGCTTTAGTCTTTACCCACTGTCTAATAACTATTGGAGTTTTCTTTAATGACATTCATCTTTTCTGAAATTTTATCTTTGCAAACTAATAAATATTTGATGCTGAGTGAGCTTTGAGCAACAAATAGAGTCCCAGATTATCATTACAATCTTGAAAATATGTTACACTCAGGGTCAGCAATAACTGTAAAATCAGTGCACATGTGGACAAGCCTCAAAATTTAGAATCACAATTTGCTTCCTGACAATCAGAATAGCTCTTGAAATAACTTTCCTTATGGCTGTTTTGACCAGAACAAAAACTCTCTAGTAAACTTGGGAGACTTGACCTAAATATACTCTGCTGTATTTGATGACATATTAGGTCACTTTGACCTATATTTTCAACTCTTGTAACTTGCTAGATGTCAAGTGATGTCACATTGCAAGGCACTGTAATCAACTCTCTTAATGGTAAAAATAAAAGATCTTTAGCAAGTGTTAGATAAATATATTCATTCATTCATTCATTCATTCCTCAAAAAATATACTCAGATCGAAAATGCAAAGACAGGGATTATATGGTTCAAAAATGTCAAGCACATACCACTACAGCTATTAATTATGACAGGTCTTCTTGATGCTGGATTGAGATTTTGAAAGTTGATATTAAGATACTAAAGAGATAATCCTGAATTTACAATTAGAAATGTAAAATTTAGATTAATACAGTTGGAAACTGATTTTTTGTTGTTGGTAAACATAAATCAGATTTGTTGTTAATGATAAATATGATAAAAAATGTTCTGAATTCTGACACTTAAGTAAAAGCCAAGTCTGTGAATAATTAGGACCTTTCACCTCATATTTTATCAGTTGAGGCACCTTTTCCGGAATGTTAATCATGGAATTACATATATTTTAAAGTTCAAGTTTTTTTTATAACCTGCATAATCCTACTTATTTAAATTGATAAGACTGTACAAAAATGCAAAAAAAGATAGAACCAGGTATTTTCTTAGGTAATATGATACTCCATTGGGGTCCTTGTCATGCAACTTCAGAATGATCTAAAACATCTTGTACAGACCTGTGTATGCAACGCATACCAAATTAGGTACCGTATATACTCACCTACAAGTCAAGTCCAACTGCAAACAACATAGACCCTGATCTGCCATCACATACTGTGCCAGCAGATCAGGGTCTATGTTGTTTGTTCTAGTGATTGCTCCTAATAAACTGCATAGACTCAGATCTGCCAGCACATTATGCAATGGCAGATCCATGTCGGTGTAGTTTGTAGTTGGACTCAACCTTCAAGTGAGTATTACAGTAATATTTAAACTTTTGATTATTCAAGAATCCCTTAAAATCAGCATTGTTACTTTGACAGTTTCTGATACATATAGTGTCATTGGGTCACTGTTTTTAAAGAGCATGTGAGGCATTAAAGCCACTCCATTGTTGTAATTTGATGTCAGGATCACCTGCATTACATGAGTTTAGGTTAAGTTTTGCCAAACATCTTTCAACAGATGAAGTTTTTCTAGTGCTGCCCTAAAGTGTCGTAGGCTTTGGCAGCCATGATGGCTTGTGTTGTGAAACTTTCAAATGTTTTTGGTTGTAAAAATTTTTGTGAACACAAACTAGATGGAAGTTAATGTATTTCTACTAATACATGTACATGTAGTATGATTGCAATTTGTGAAGCACATCTGTACATTTGTTATCAGGGTCTGTTCAAGGACACAAATGCAAGATTTGTGGTTAGGGTCAGACTCTATTCTAGAACTAAAAAATTAGGGGTGAAATTCCTCCTTAAATTTGGAAGAAAAGGGGAGAATTTTCTAAATATAGAAGGAATTTAATGAAGAAATAAAGGTAGAGCTTGAAAGTATATAGCACAATTTTCGCACAGTCGGTTGATTTTTGTTGAAAAAGAAGGGTAGAAGTTTCTGAATATAGGACAAAATTTTAGAAGAGACACTGGGTTGTTGAACTTTTTGAGTACACAAGGAGGCCAACATTAAGCAAGTATAAATTGCTCATATTGTGTACATCACCAGCAGCCACATTTTCAGTACCAAATCTTCTGATGTGTGAAGTGTAAGAGCTCGTAGATGAGTGGTTGAGAAAGTTTACCTCTGACCAACACGACAACAACAGGCACTGAAATGTAAAGTTATGAAATTGAATCCATATATTGGCAACATCTTTTCCTCTGTTGAAAAATCAAACTCCAGGAACCATAATAACTGCAGTAACAGCAAGAAAAACTCTTGGTTCTTATGGTCCTGTACATGTAGATACAAACAAACAAAAAATAAAGCTTATAAGGTCTAGAGTTGATACTGATACATGAGGACTTGCTGAGGAATGTGATTATGGTGTTAGTCTTTTGAGTGGAGCTCTCAAGATCTGTATTGTAATCTCAGACAACCTCTTCATTGTGGCGACTATAATTGTATGAATTTCCTTTTTGACACTCTTATAAAAAGGTATAAGGTGTGGAGTGAAGAGGGCAATGTGACACAGCTGCAGTATATATCCTATTACAAGATGGATGTGTTAGTGATCAATATTGACCCAAATGTGCTATCAGGTACTTTCATGATAACTGGTACAGATCCTGGCATGCCAGTTTTAAAGAAAAAGTATACCCTGATCTCCCCAACTTAAGCTGAGAGGCAGATGGGGTTGATGCAGCATCCTGGTAAATCCATATTCTAAAATTCAGGTGCATCTGGTACTAGAGATGAAAGGGCTCAAAAGGAACCATGCATATGGGCATGCTAAGGGCCTAGCTCACATGACCTTTGACTTGTTCTGGGTTTTCTAATCTAGGGTCATTTGTCATGTACTTACTTCTTATACATGGACACAGTCAGGAGTTCAAGGAAAATGACCAGAAGATCATCAACATTTTATTTGAATATACTTAAGGGTCTACAGATGTCTTGAACTCTATGACATCGTTCATTCAAAATAAGCTGCACTTTTGATTTGCCCATCCCAGTTCTAAATAATGTAACTGCCTAGATAGATTAAATTCCATACATTGATACCATATTACAGGATTAATTATGATTCATAATATTAAAAGCTAGTACAGTAGGTCTGTGGATTTAAAAGTTCAGAAATAGGTAATGTCCATAATGTTCCTAATGTCCACTTCCCCATATAATAAAATTCCTTATCAGGTACACAGTGCATAGATCGTATGTCAGCACTGTGGTGTACATCACAATTAAAATTACAATACCTGGGTTTACTAATGAAAAGTAGTCACAGCCTCCATATTGTTTAATGGAACGCAAGTACTATAAAGTTTTACTGAAATGGGCACTACTTTGACTATGCAAAACTTCACAATTCCTCAGCTGGTTTGTATCACACAGGACCTTCATGTTTCACATGACTGGAGTACCGGTAGTCCTTTTTTTCCTCAAGTGTGACAATTACAACTCTTCCTCACTCTAAGGCAACTCATTATAACACTGTTCCTGTTATAAGGCAATTATGGTTATGGATCCCATTTCAGTAAGTGGTAATCAGATTATAGATACCATGTATTTCATTATACCTGTATGGCAGTGTACTCTGTGGCTTGCATGGACCACATTATAATGAGGGAGTACTGTATCATGTACTTCATAACACCTGTAAGGCAGTATACTCTATACCTCCCATATACAGCATTATAATGAGGGAGTACTGTATCATGTACTTCATAACACCTGTAAGGCAGTATACTCTATGCCTCCCATATACAGCATTATAATGAGGGAGTACTGTATCATGTACTTCATAACACCTGTAAGGCAGTATACTCTGTGCCTCCCATATACAGCATTATAATGAGGGAGTACTGTATCATGTACTTCATAACACCTGTAAGGCAGTATACTCTATGCCTCCCATATACAGCATTATAATGAGGGAGTACTGTATCATGTACTTCATTATACCTGCAAGGCAATATACTCTGGCACCCATGGACAAGATTATAATGAGGAAGTACTGTAATACATGTACATTCAGTGTTAGGTGGATGTCACAAAAAGTTTCATCATACGCTGTAGCAAGCCAGACATTTTTTTTATTTTTGGATGAACTTCTCTTATGCCTCACAGTACAGTACATACATTGTATGTACCATAGCTAACTTTAAATTCATTGTTATCATACTTATGGATAGTAGTGAAGAATATCTGAGTCCGTGATTACAATGTTCTAAATTTGGCTTATTCCTTTAAATATGAGAAGGATTTAGTCATTGGCTGGGGGAAATAATTTAATCACAAGTTACCCGGGCGTATTAACTGATAATTTATTATTAGACATCAGGTGTTTTTCTCTCCTTGTTTTTTTTCTTGTGCTGTGCAGACATGCACGCAATAGAAAGTGTTCATGTTGAAAACGCAAAAGTGGTCTTTTCTTCAGCAAGAAATGGATTAGGGCCATGTTCTCATTTATTGTCAGTATACACTTTAAAACATACAATTGATGTTTGGTTGTCTTTCAATATAATCTTGGAATCTGTAATACCTCACAGCTCCTCCAGCATGATTGTATTATTTTGCCATTTCAGAGGGTTCCCATGCCCGTCAAGATTCAATGGAAGTCAGTTGTATGACCACTAATCCACCAGAAGAGTGCAATTGTGGGCGGTTCAAGACACTGGAGCGGCGCAGGCATCGTGATCGTTTGAGATGTTTAGCTCATTCGCTGGTTGGGACTCCAAACTACATTGCTCCAGAGGTGCTACTAAGACAGGGTGAGTTTACACTGAAAGTAAGAAGACAATCTCTCTGATTTTGAAATTCTTACTAGAACACATTTTTAGTGAAAATGTTTCTTTCAGTGTAATCTTCTGGAAGATTTTGTCTCTTTTCACACTGCTCAATTAACCATAATTTGAAACAATTTTCTAATTCCTCACTAACTTTTAACTTAATTTGAGTCCTTTCATAATTCTTTTTTAAAATAGTTACATATTTGGAACATCTTAAAGCAAAGTTGTGATTGCCCTGTTTCTGTTATTTAAAATACACAGGAGCTTGAGATTGGTCTTTGCTTTAAACAAAATGTTTTCACAATAGAGCAGCAGATAAACAATAACCTATGCCCAACATGAGCAGGTTTGTCAGTGTTCATGTAGTTTTAACAGAGCTCTGTAAAATCATAGAATTAATAAGCTTTAGCATACCCTTGCATAAAATACACCCAACTGAAAAGCATTGACCCAGATTAGGCCTGGAAATCTTGAGCTTGAGTTTGAGCTTGGGTTTTGTTCAGTCACAAGTGATGTTACTTTTGAAAAGTGTTTTCTGATTGGATTTTAGTGGAAACTCAGTCACAGATTTTTGTAATCTCCAGGCCTGATCTGCCATTGCATAAGGTGCTGGTAGAGCAGAGTTTATAAATATGTTAAACTCAGATATAGAATAAACAGTGTAAACCTGGTTAGTCCAGCACATTATTCTGCAATGGCAGTATTATGGCAGATCAGATCTGGGTCTATGCTGTTTGCAGTTGGGTTCTAAAGGTCTTGTTATATGCATGCAAATATCGTAGTTGAAAAGTGTAGACTGCATCTTGTGTTTATTTTTAGGGTACACGTCGTGTTGTGATTGGTGGAGTGTCGGAGTCATCCTGTATGAGATGCTAGTAGGACAACCGCCTTTTTATGCCCCAACCCCACAGGAAACTCAGTTTAAGGTAATTACATATATCAATAAATCATTGCCATCATTATCGTCATCCTTTCTTACTGCCAGCACCACTATTGCATCTCCCTCTTCCATCTAGGAGCTATGGTGTCTCAATGGTTAGTATGCCATGTGGTCAACTGCCATAGTTTGTGTCTGGGCAAGTCACTGTGCTCTATATCCTTAGCACTAAAATGTCATTCATATACTGTTGTGCCATCAACAACCAATCATTGGGGCCCTGTCCACATGAAAAATTGGTAAAACGACAAGCATACCTTTTGTGTGCTTGGTTTCAACAAGTTTGCTGCACAAAGCACACTTTAGTGAACAATGCTGAAAGGATTATTCTAATAAAAGGTCAAACCATCAGGTCACCTCGTTTGACCTGGACATGGTAATCAGATCAGCATAGCACCGTCTCAAAATCAGCATTACCCATAGTTATTTTCATTTCTTCAAAATAATGGATAAAAATCTTTAGGTAGATTCTTCTATTCTTGCAAACAAACAAAAATCTTTCAAGAAAAGCAGTCTGGTAAACCGGTCTTATCATAAAAATGAAGCAGAAATAAAGAATGCTTATTTTACAAAATCCATTTTGATAAATACTTAGAACAATACAATTTTCATGACCATAATATTTTTGTGAAGTAATAAGGACACTGTATTCTGGCAAACTTTTTAACTGTTAAATAAAATATTGCAGTCCATCATTTATTTTGTGAAAATTGAACCAGATCTGCCATCGCATAATGCACCAGCAGATGTGGGTCTGTGCGGTTTGTTAAGAGTAATCAGTAGAACAAACAACATAGACCCCAATCTGCCGGCAGATTATGTGATGGCAGATCAAGGTGTATCATGTTTGCAGATGGGCCAAACTTATAAGTGAGTATATATGGTATTTGGAAATTTAAGTTTTTACAAAATGTAAGTATATAAGTATATATGATGGGTAATTATAATTGAATTTGGAAGAATAAAAAAAAAACCTAAAACTATTATGAGATACAGTATTCTTACATTGATTGATACTGTTTCTGAAGGATATTGAAGGATTAGACACTTCATAAAAAATGAAAATGTTTATCTCTTGCTCGCAGGTATGTGACTTGCAGAGGATCAAACATTGTTGCACTCGTTAAAGGGGTGTGTAATTTATTACCTCACCTGTATTAGCAAATTGCAAGTCATGGTAATCAGTTTTGCAGTGATTATCACCACTAAGTTTCAGTGTTAAGGTTTTTGCAAGTCACAGAGCTCTAGATAAGAATTTCATAAATTGGGTATTTTACTCCTGGTTTGGAACTTGTGCATTTTTTTTTTACAAATTTGATGGGGTGTTTAACTTGTAAAACACAAAGTTGTGGTACCAGACTGGATCTTAATCATCAGCACATTATTTGTACCTTTGAGAATGCATCAGACTGCTTAATGACCAAAACTATTTCAAGGTGTATTCAGTTCTGGGCTCAATGTGAGTGAGTGTTTTCACCGTGAACAAGTACTATCATTTTGAAATATGCACAGAACATGTGGGACTTATCCCAGTTACATTGTTTATATCGATCAAGTGCACCATCATAAATATTCATAGTGTTTATGGCTGGAGCTTTATGCTGTCAATTTTGGACTTAAAATTAAAATTAAATTGTTTTGGGTAATTTAAATGCTTTTGTACTTTTCTTTATGCAGTTTTAGTTGATAGTTTTTCTTTAAAAAAAGATCCAGATATGCTGTTGATCTAGAGGTTAGTCAGATAAATTTGGGATACATGATAGCACAGCATGCAGATGAAACATTGGGTTCAGTTGAACCAATGTTACCTATTATGTAGCAAAATTAAATTTTTTTTTGGTATATTTTAGGTAATTCACTGGGAGAAGACATTGAAATTTATACCAGATTCAAATGTTTCGGAACCAGCGACTGATCTTATTATGCGATTATGCTGTGCTGCAGAGAACAGACTAGGAAAGGAAGGAGCAACGGAGATTAAAAAGCATCAGTTCTTTTCTGCGATTCAGTTTGAAGGACTACGTCGACAAACAGCTCCGTACATTCCCCCAATACGCCACGCGATGGACACATCCAACTTTGATCCTATTGACCCAGAAAAACTTAATGATGATTCAGATGATGAAATGAAAAAGTTAGACCATCCTGAAAATGGGAAATACCCTGAGCATGCCTTCATTGAATTCACATTCAGGCGTTTTTTTGATGATGGGGGTCATCCAAATCCTATGCGTGACTCTGATTCAACAACAGCGACCTCACCTGTTTACGTATAGTGTTCAGAGTTATGAGTGTGTGAGATGAATGGTGTTCACTCAGAGATAGAATGGAATGTGGGATTATGACTTAGTGTTCATTTGAATCAGCATTTGTCTGAGAATGTGATAATGTTAAGAAAAGGTTGTTGCAAGGAGGTGGAAGAAAAAGAAGATGAGAGGGAGAGTGAAGATTTTCCAGGGTGCCTTCGTTAACTATCTGTGATATTCAAACCATGTTGATGATCTGTTCAGAATGATGTTGATTTTTATTGTAATTTGGCCAAAGATGAGCACATTGAACTTCAAGAGCAACATTTGCTGTTGCATTGATTAGGAGATGTAAAACATTTTGTAATTATTTAATTATGAAAATTTTTGGTGATCATTTTTTGTTTAAACAAATTATTGAAAAGTCTTAAGTAAATATTGATGTATATGCAGGGCTGTGACAATATGCTAGTGACTGGCATTATTACCATCTATTTTTAAGCATCAGTCAAGCATTAGTAATTTAAGAATAATGACAAAAATTACATTTCTTTTGGACAGCCCTGGATATTTAGACAGTTTATTTAGAATCTTTAAATGTAACTGAATTTGTTGTTTATTCAGATCAAAGTGTTGTCTTTGGTTAAATTACAGCGGGTCAAAATAGCCAGACTTGTACTCTGTAGGGTTGTGTCCTATAGCAGATATTCTGTTTTTTCCTGACAGAAAAAGGGACAGTAACAGTGGATATTAAATTTATCAGAAACCTATGAACAATTGTTATGAGATTACACTTTTTTCATTCTCAGAATGAAATAAGTTGTCACACTGACAAGTGATGCTTTATTGTTGATAGGGCCATGTTGCTATGTTTAACCATGTACAGCATACACCCAACAGCGTACAGCATATGTCCAACAGCTGACAGCATACACTTACCATATATACTCTTGTATAAGTCAGATTCATCTGTAAACAGCATAGACCCAAATCTGCTGTTGCATATTGCACTGGCAGATCTGGGTCTGTGCAGTTTGTTAGAAGTAATCAGTAGAACAAAAACACCATATATACTTAAGTATATGTATAATCCAACTATAAACAACATAGACCTGGATCTGCCATCACATAATGCACTGGTAGATCTGGGTCTATGCAGTTTGTTTGGACTAATCAATAGAACTACCAACATAGACCCTGACCTGCTGGTGCATTATGCAAGGACAAATCGGGATCTATGCCATTTGCTGGAAGAAAAAATAATGAACAGCATAGAAACTAATCTTCTGATGCATCATGCAGTCGCAGACCAGGGTCTACAATGTTCACAGTTGAGTGTGTGATATGTGATCAAACACAATACTACTTGGCATTCAGTTTCAAAATATGTCCCTTTGAGTGCTTCTTCTAATCACTCTGAAACCAATTTACTGAAGAATATGTCAGATTATTCAGAGCTTTTTCCTTTTTTTCTGGAAAAGCTGTCAGCAGATTAAAAGTAATCATTACCAGCTTAGATGTCTTTTCTATGTCATATTACTAAAGGAAATCACAGACATCAGTTTATTCAAATTATTTTTATACTTTTATAAATGGCTGGCATGGCAGATCTTCACCATATCAATTTTTAGCAATTTCACACTGCACTGGGCAAAAGTAAATTCATGGAGACACTAAATTTATGGCAATTTAAACTCCTATTAAAGATCATGTTCCTTGTGTTGACATGGAGGGGATACAAATGAGCAGTTTAATCATGGATTAAATCAAATCAAAATGACATAACAGTCCTAAGAATCCTCAAAAGCATCCCATGAACTGGCAGCAACAGAACAGTATTAGTGTCTGGTAATTGTTCCTAGGGACTTCCTTAATTATAATCCAGCTCATAGTGACATGATTCTGAGAAAATTAACACATCAAGTGCTAATTGATTATGTTAATGATTTATTAACTTATTCAAGTACAGTACTTGGCAATTAATAAAAGTTTTCTTTTTGAGAAACCCCATAGACTTCAGCATTAAATGAAAAAAAAAAAAATATATATATATATATATATATATATATATATATATATATATATATATATAATGAGATTCCAAGATTCCAATCCATTTAATAATATTTTATTTATAGGGAATGGAAGATAGTTTTTAAAAACAAGTATATATTTTGTACATTAAATGAAGATGTTTAGAGATGGTAATGAACAAAATGGGCACAAAAAATGAAATGTTATTTGGCCATAAGTCTCTATTGTAGAAAGCTATGTTTAGTTCAGCACTTGTAATACTGAAGAATCTGCAAGTTAATCATTAAGCAATCAAAAAAACTGTTACAAATGCTGAATTTCTCATATTCACCAGCATTAAGTAGATTTTACAAATTTCTACGACCTTTTCAGAAATGTCAGTTCCTGTAGAGGTCTATGGGGTTTTTGGAAATTGGAAAATACTTTTGGCTTAGTACTTTTGTTTACTCAGAGTTGTGTTTGTATGTTTTTCAGATCAGGTTTTAAGATCACAAATAATGGTATTCTAATTGTGCAAGATTTTATTGGTTTAAAAAAAAAAATTAAATTATATAATGGAAAAGAAAGCATGCAATCAAATAAATACATAAATTCCATTAGAAAGAAAGAAAAAGAATCAGTAGTTATCAGCATTAAACATCAAAATCATGGGTGTTTTGAGGAAATATGAAAGAGACTAAACTTTTGAAACAGAAACAATTACATGCATAGTCACTGGTAAATTTACACCCCAGCCTGGGTGCACAGATACTGTTCATCCAGTTTCAAATCATGGACACTTGTTAGTTGCCATCCCATATAAGGAAACCTCTGTACAAAGATGAGGAAAAAAACAAAATTGTGAGATAAGAAAAAGGATTGTTTTTGTCTGTCTGTAAGTCTCCACATGGTAACATTTTGGTTTCAGTTCTGAAGAAGGTGGACAAGCAGACCTTTCAGGTTTTCATCAGTATTAAGGAAATAAAGGTTTTAATCTAAAGAATGAAAAATTCCATTTGAAAATAACTGTGGCTGCAGCCGTAGCATCAGCAGCTATAGCGATGGGTGATTATAAATTTATGGCAACTCATTCCATTGCAAGGGATTGATTATTAACATGTGAAGATTTAAGGTGACATCAGCAGCATGTATTTTATGTTTGCCTTCTGAACATCCTAGAACAATATTTACTTTATGCAGAATTTTATTTATTGGCTAACATATCATTTGTTTTTATGCAGAAAGAAACTTTTTACAAAATAAGAATTTTTCTGTGCATTGTTTCTTGTTATGCTTTAGCTGTCAACATAGACTTGAATAGATCTAGGCTTGCCACTTCATTTGTCTTGCTACTTGAGGTTAGCATATCAAAGTATTGACTTACATCTTGTGGATGAAACAAAGAGTGGTTGGCCTAGTTAATTTTGGGTGAGTTTTAAACAACTGCTTCTATTTAAAGTTCAATATAATCAGTTTCCCTATGTCAAAAAAATAAGTAATTTGCCTGTGTTGCTCTTTTTCTTTAAAGTTGTGATCAGTTAATTCATTTGAAGTTTCTAACGCTTTGAAAAAGATAATGTATTCATAATTTAACCAGAAAGGAAGATATCTTTTGACAAATGTTTGTGTTGCTTTTAATTTGTTAAGAACAATTCATTTATTCTACCCAGTGAACAATCTTTATGTATTCTATAGAAGAATATGCATTATGGTTGAATTTGAGCAGTTTTTGCCAGTCAGATAATTTAATGAACTATGTATTATGTTGTGATGATGTCCATCTGTATATATGTCCGTTGTGTCTGTTACCAATTTTGTTTCCACACAATATCTCGAGTTCTCCACCATCTACACTTACCAAAACTTTGTAGATGGCTTGCACTTGTAGATAGGAAAAATCCTAAAAAAAATTGGGTCAAAAGATCAAAGGTCAAGGTCACTGACCGACAGAAGAAAAACGTTTTCCACACAATAACTCGAGTTTTCCATCATATGCAGGTACCAGAGTTTGTGGATGAGGTAAGAAAGAACCATATTGAATTTGGACTCCAAAGGTCAAGGTCACTGTAACTGAAATAATACAAACAGTTCAGCACAATAGCATTAGTTTGACATATCATACTTAGAACATACTTTGTGAAAGGCTTGCACTTGTGGTGGGGAAGAAGCCGATTGATTTTGAAGTCAAAAGGTGAAAGGTCAAGGTTACTTTCGCTGAAAGAAGTAAAATGGTTTCCGCACAAAACATTCATTTATCTATATTGTGGACTATTAAACATGAGGCGGGCATATAATATACTTTTCATGGTACTCCTGTTGCTCCTGTAGAACAAAAATGTGCAAAAATGCTCAAGTATGCAGTACTTAGTTGTAATGATAAAAAATACATTTTACTGAGCCCAAGAGATTGATTTTTTTTGGGGGGGGGGAGCATAAACATTTTGGGATTGTCCAGATTTTCTTTGAAAAATCTTTGACTAAGTCTAATAGCAGAGAGTACCCAGTATACTTTTTGTGTATAGTGTTTGCAGGAAACATGGAATTTGAAAGGGCATTAACTAAAGAATCATAACTATGACATGTTATTTTGGGTCTTGGAAGTTAGTTGCTTGTGCTCAGCAGATTTTAACATTAGACTTTTAGTGCCAAAGTTCAGTTTGGTCAGGACTTCCTTTCTCTCTGGATTTTCAGTTCTTTGATTACAAGAGATTCACTCAATATCTTTCTGTAGAGATACATTTTTCTGTGCTGCAGGATTATTCTTTTTATAATAATTGTTGCATACTATGGGCCCAGTCTGTTGTCTTGTTATTTAAGAAAAGAGTTTACAAATGTTTTACTCTAGGAATCACAAATTGTGCATTGCAACATGCAAGCTGTACATAGTGTAAAATAATATAACAATGTGATAGATAATTAGTAAATGTAAATATTGCACACATTGTGGTCAAGGTACTAATGTTTATTGCATCATTTACCATATGTACTCGTTTACAAGTCGAGCCCAACTGCAAACTGTACAGACCCAGATCTGTCATTGCGTAATGTGTTGGAAGATCTGGGTCTATGCAGTTTGTTAGGAGTAATAAGTAGAACAAGCAACATAGACCCTGATCTGCCAGCACTTTATGTGACAGCAGATCAGGGTCTATGTTGTTTGCAGTTGGACTCGACTTAAAAGTGAGTGTATACGATACCTTGAGTACCAACAAAATTTTGGGTCAACTCAGTTTCAGTGTACTGTAGCTGCTCGCAGGGTAGACCCAGATCTGCCATTGCATGTTTTGGCCAATCATGGTCTTCTTTGTTTGTTCCGCTTTTGATTTCAAGCAAACAGGTCTAGACCTTGATATACTAGTGCATGCGTGACATCAAATCTGAGTCTTCTCTGTTAGGTGTGAATTATACACAGGTACATACAGTAGGCAGTGCTTTACATGAATTAAATTGTATGATCATGAATTTATTTCTTAGATTGATTCCAAGCATGTCCATAAACTTACAAAATATTTTTTTTTAAGGAAAGATCCAACAAATTGAATTGATATTAACTTCGAAGATTAACAATGACATATTCAACCACTATATAATTTTTTTATTTATAGCTTCAACATATTTTTATATGTACAATAAAAAAAACAAGTGAAGTGTAGCTATTTTGTCAAACATTTGGCAACCCAAGTTTTGAAGGTCAGAGGTTAAAATGGTAATATATAAATCGGTTCCTTGATCACAAACCAGCATGAAGTGCTGTTGTGCTTGCAACTGGGCTTCCCATGTTGCAGTGATGTGTAAAATATTTAGAATTCTATGTATAGCTGCTGTAAATTAACCAAATAGTGCATTGCGGGAAGCTATGATCGTGAACTTGTAGTGACCTGTATGTATGTGTATATAGCAGCCTTCTTGTATGTGTATATTGTCAGTGCGCTTGTGGTGAGTGCACCCGGTGTACAGGCCCTTGTTATGGTTGTTATTACACCACATTGTTATAGAGCTAAACATGAACATGTTAACGAGCAATAACCTAAATAAACAAAAATATATTAAAAATCTAACATAGTTCTTTTATTTGTTTAGTGTCGTCTTTATGCGGTGTCTGTTCTTTTCTATCCTTAGTGTCTCTTCTATCTCTATCTCATTTGAATTTCAACATAACATGCAGGCTAGTGATGCTTCCTATAGATAGTTTTCTTATGTCATCATGATAAGTTTATATACCGTATATACTCCCATTTAAACCGATACCAACTGCAAACTGCATAGACTCAGATCTGCCGTCGCACAGTGCACTGGCAGATCTGGGTCTATGCAGTTTGTAAAGACTAATCAGTAGAACAAACAACATAGACCCAGCTCTGCTGGCGCATTATTCGATGGCAGATCAGGATCTATAATGTTTGCATTTGGACTCTGCTTCTACGCGAGTATATACGGTAATTACTTCTCTTGAAGTCAGTGTTCTGTATTTTATATCTCATCCACCCAGGTGAAATGTATGCCAGATCTTGATTTCATCAAAAAAAATTTGATTGCCTAAAGTCTTTTTATAGAAAAAGTAGGATTGCAATTGTCAGTGTATAATGAAAGATATTAGCTCTTTCACACCCACTGTGTGACACAGACATGTAATTGGTGATTTGGGAACCCACCTGAATGGCAGAATAATACAGATGCAATTAAAACAAGGGAGATATTTATATTTTTTAATATCTACCAAAACAAAGTTTTACAATCCCCTGTAAGATGAAAAACTGTGCCTAAATCTTCTAATTTGACAATATGGTCAGCAATATGTAGAAACTTTACTCAATTCTAGAATTGTATAGTAATATTCAGCACCACCCTTCACAGCTCATACATGTTTGGCCATCCGTTGCAATAGCAGTCATGTACCATATTTCTTTTTGATAATCCCATCCTGGTTGATAAGCCCATCCATAAACTTCTACCAAATTTTGCCTGGTCTATTGATAATCCCACCCCTACTTATTACCACATTTATAAGGTGGGCCCCCTGGGCTAATCACATTATGAAAGATACATTGTATCTCTATAGTCAAAATTTGCAATAAATGTCAAATTAATACCCCATTTTATGGATTCAGTTGGTAGAGCACAGGACTTGTAATCCAAGTATCACAGGTTTGATACTTGTCCAGGCCAGCCCAGGTGTCCTTGGGAAAGGTACTTGTCTCCCATTTCCTCGGCATGATATAGACAACAATGTGTTAAAACTAACAAAACCCATTCTATGGAAAGTTGACCCCCAAAACAGGGTGCACACCCTTTTGCAAGAGAAGGTAAAGCTAACTAATGAAAACTGTACTGTCATTCTTACTCAAACTTTTTTCCATTAAAATTGTAGAAATAACCCAACGGTCTGGTTAACTGATTGGACCATAATTAAAATTGTACCAATTGGACCTAGATATGTAGGAGATATAAAATAAGATAAGAATTCTTTATTTCAGACTCCATGGTCCATACATCTAATTTAAAATGTAAATGTATTATATATATTAAAAAAACATGGGTGTCATGTGAACAAATGTAGAGACACATACACAACTACCGAATGCTTCTGTCATTGTTTAGAACAAAATTATGTAAGATATTTAAAGAGTAATTTGTTCCATCTATAATCTGAAAACTAAAATGAATATCATATTTCCACAGAGATTTCAAGATATTGGACATTCTCGTCATCATTGAAAACACATACTTTCTCAGTAATTCTTCAAAACTAAATATATTGTAATATACAATCATGGTAGTAGCACTATTCCATCTTTGATGGTTTTGTAGTAGAAGGAGAGAATTGTTGTAACAAATAACTTATTTTCTTTTTACTTTTTTACATTCACTAAATTTTGTCCATTGAGGTGTGCAGTACATTGTGCAGTAACAAGATTTTAATAACTTTTATTTTCAAAGAACAATATCAAAATTTACATAAAAGCATGTTTGTTCAAGTACACAGAAATCTGTAATGTCTCCTCCAATCTTTATCATCTCATAGATTGGATTTTGATGAAAGACATTGTCACTTTAATGAAAGTTGGATGAGTGGAACTTGTCCTTATGAACTGAATCTTATTTATTCTTCAATCATGCAATGTCTAGCAACTTCGGTATTCTTCAAGATGCACACAGTGGTTTATAAAGTGAAAGAAATAAAGGAACCATGTACCGTATATACTTTCTTATAAGTTGGGTCCAACTGCAAACTTCATTGGTGCAGATCTGCAGCTACATAATGCGCCAGCAGATCTGGGTCTGTGCAGTTTGTTAGGAGTAATCAGTAGAACAACATAGACTCTGATCTGCCAGTGCATTATGTGATGACAGATCAGGGTCTCTGTTGTTTGCAGTTGGACTTGTCTTATACGCGAGTACAGATAGTATGTAATAAGGACACTGGTGCAGCCAGAAAGTGCCTGAGGCTGGGGATATTAGTTCTGACAAAAATATTATGAATGGGTATTTGCCCATGAAGTATTCACAGATAAGAATGATGGGTAAGAGATTATAAAACAAGTTTTTTGTAAAGGTGTAATCTAAAAGCAATTTTCAAAGAAAGTTTTGAGGCAAATACAGTACAAAGTTTTTGGTTACAAATATAAGGACTGCTTTTATGAGGATATTTGACCGCAGGCAATTCTAGTACTAATTTGTATGAAATTTAGGATCACACCTGCCACACCTCCACTAGCTATATACTTACTCTGATTATTCAATATACAGGACTGAATTTATTTTTCAAAAGCTTATTTGTCCATGGGAAAATTTGCTTGCCCATTCAAATTTTCACTTTTCTTGCTTAATTGTCTTAATATAAAATCTCAAGGAAATATCCTCTCAAGATTACAATATTTATTTAATCCAAAAAAAAAAATAATCACCTAAAATAACAGCGTGCTTCATGCAAATCATTATGTACAATACTAAAGATGGGAAATCGCCTCACAAACAGTATCAGATTTCATTTTCCTTGATGTGTTATCGCCATGTGGATATTAACTTGCTATGTGAAACAGCAATGGTAATTTAAAAAGCAAGATATATATCTGATCAAGAATTTCCATTTTGTGTTTATCTTGCAAGAAAGTCAGTAATATTTTGAGATCAGTTTATGTATATGAATCAATGGCACATGTGTATAGTTCCCAAAATATACACAGAGCATTTTAGAGAAATAATTATTGTCAAGTTCTCTTTCCATATTAAGGGTGATATTTAGCAAAAGTTTCTATGGAAAGAAGTGAAAACAATTCATTTCTGCTGTATTCATTGAAGAATAACTGGAGAGTCTATAACTTATTGTTTTAATACAAAGGTTAACATACATGTGACACAGATACATCTAAGTTAGCTTAGTGGTAGAAATCCTGATGAAGGTAAAAAACTGCCTACTCATGGGGTCTTGTCCTAAAGTTATGAAGTAACACCCCTGGCATGATAACTTGTCAGTTTGAATATTGTAATTTAGGTAGTCAGAGGGAAAAAACTCCCAAAATTGTATCAATGCTGATAAAGGAGAAGGGGAGATAACTCTTACCAAGCACTAACTGGCGTATATTTCTGAATGTGTGTGTGTTTGTTGTTTTTTGGGGGGTTTTTTTGCCACATATAACATATAGCCCACTTCTTTGCTGGAAAAAAATTATATATGGTGTAACAACTTGTAATATTAGTAACATGTATGTGTGAGTGACCCAATATGGCAATTGTGTGGTCAGTTTGAAATTTGTATCGAGCAACTTATGCAATACATACATGATGCTGAACAGATATTAAATAATTCACAAGATCACTAAGAAACTACATATTTTATTCCATCTCAGGTCTCATTATTTTATCATGATCTGTTACTGAAATTAAGGTTGCTATTTTTGTTATTTTGCTTACATTATCAATGAAATCTGTTATCTTCATGAGCTATTCATTTTATCAATAGCATTTAATTACATTGACAATATATGAATACCCTGAAAAGTGGCTTCATGAGCTATTCATTTTATCAATAGCATTTAATTACATTGACAATATATGAATACCCTGAAACGTGGCTTCATGAGCTATTCATTTTATCAATAGCATTTAATTACATTGACAATATATGAATACCCTGAAACGTGGCTTCATGAGCTATTCATTTTATCAATAACATTTAATCACATTGACAATATATGAATACCCTGAAATGTGGCTTCATGAGCTATTCATTTTATCAATAGCATTTAATTACATTGACAATATATGAATACCCTGAAAAGTGGCTTCATGAGCTTTTCATTTTATCAATAGCATTTAATCACATTGACAATATATGAATACCCTGAAACGTGGCTTCATGAGCTTTTCATTTTATCAATAGCATTTAATCACATTGACATATATATGAATACCCTGAAAAGTGGCTTCATGAGCTATTCATTTTATCAATAGCATTTAATCACATTGACATATATATGAATACCCTGAAATGTGGCTTCATGAGCTTTTCATTTTATCAATAGCATTTAATCACATTGACATATATATGAATACCCTGAAAAGTGGCTTCATGAGCTATTCATTTTATCAATAGCATTTAATCACATTGACATATATATGAATACCCTGAAATGTGGCTTCATGAGCTTTTCATTTTATCAATAGCATTTAATCACATTGACAATATATGAATACCCTGAAACGTGGCTTCATGAGCTTTTCATTTTATCAATAGCATTTAATCACATTGACAATATATGAATACCCTGAAATGTGGCTTCATGAGCTTTTCATTTTATCAATAGCATTTAATCACATTGACAATATATGAATACCCTGAAAAGTGGCTTCATGAGCTATTCATTTTATCAATAGCATTTAATCACATTGACAATATATGAATACCCTGAAATGTGGCTTCATGAGCTTTTCATTTTATCAATAGCATTTAATCACGTTGACAATATATGAATACCCTGAAACATGGCTTCATGAGCTATTTATTTTATCAATAGCATTTAACGTGGTCATTAGTTTAGAAAACTTTTAAGACTGAGATTTGTTTCCAACTTTCAGTATGAAATATTTCCCAAGCTCCGACTACTTTTCTCATACAAAGAAAACTGCCTGTCTTTATAATGCCTGCTATAAGGCTGGGCATATTATGTTGTAATGTTGTCAGTCTGTCTTGTCTGGCCAAGTTCAGTCACAGTCTGGCCAAGTTCACTGTGACTGAAAGAAGAAACATGATTTCTGCATGATAATTCAAGTCCTCCACCATCTGCAGCTACCAGCCTTTGTGAATAGCTTATGCGTAGAGAACTTTATCGGTCTATGACTAAAAGAATAAAACTGGGTTTTGCATAATAACTCGAGCTCACCAAAATCTAAAGTTATCAAACTTTGTGGATGACTTACACTTGGGATAAGGAAGAATTCTGTTGAATTTGGAATCTAAAGTCAAAGGTCAAGGTTTCTGTGGCTGAAAGAATAAAATGTTTTTTATATAATACTATGCTTCTTGACCACTTACCTAGATCACAGTTTGTGAAGGGCTTGCACTTAAGGTATGGAAGTGGCCTATTGATTTTGGTGTCAAAAGGTCAAAGGTCAAGGTCATTGTGACTGAAAGAAAATTCGGTCTTGCAGAATAAGTTCCTTGATCAGACTTTGTGGATGGTTTGCACTTAGGGTAATAAAGAAACCTATATAGTTTAAAGGTCAGAGGTCACAGTTATGGTAAGTCTAAGATGAAAATAATGGTTTCTGCATAATAATTTGGGTTTTAGACCACTTACCTTGACCAAAGTTTGTGGAGGGCTTACACTTAAAGTTGGTTAGACTCGTTAGTCAATAATTTCAAGAGTCAGCCATAACCTACTAGTGGCTACATAAAGGACTATTAAACACTGGGCAGGCATATAATGTGCCATTCATGGTACTCTTGTTAAGTTTTCAAAAGATGAGAAATATTAGAATTTTGTACTTGGAGAGTTCTGAATTCCAGACCTGCTGTAACCTCTTGATTTTTAGCTCTAATGGTCATTGACCAGAAGAGTTTATGCTATAGACTATTGTCAGTCAACTGTTGTCCATCTGTCAGCCATCCATCAGTCATCCATTAGTCATCCATTAGTCATCCATCAGTCATCCATCAGTCATCCATTAGTCATCCATTAGTCATCCATCAGTCATCCGTTAGCACAAATTATCACTACTCCTCCTGAACTATTTGGAGGATTGACATGAAACTTGACACAAACATTCTTCCCAAGGTCTTGTTGGTACTAAATGAAAATGGTGCTCTTTCCGGCATCCCAATATGGCAACCACGGTGATCATCTTGAAAATCTTGCTATCACTACTCCTCCTGAATGGATGGTCATATTGACAGGGTTTTTATTCAAAGACTTCTTATGATATATAGTAACTCCTAAATGAAAATGGTGCCAATCTGATATCCAATGTGGCCACCATGCTGGCCATCCTGAAATCTTATAGCTACTTCTGAATTGATGGTCATGTTGACATCAAGTTTTCAACAAAAGACTTCTTTTGATGTCTAGTTGGTGCAGAATGAAAATGGTGCTGATCTTACATCCAATATGGTCACTACAGTGTCATCTTAAACATCTTGTTATAGTTACTCATCCTTTATGGATGGTCATATTGACATTATGTTTTCTAATTAGTCCTAAATCTGACATTTCTGGTGGACATCTTGAAAAATTTGTTAATGATACTCCTTCATAATGACATGGGGTTTGCTCTAAAAGACTTCTTATGATTGTCTGGTTGGTTCTAAATGAAAATTGTGCCCCTCAGAGCTACAATGGTGTCCATCTTGATAATCTTGTTATCACTTCTCCTTCAGAATGAATGGGCTTATTGACATGAATTTTCACTTAAAGACTTATCATGATGTCTAGTTGGTCTGATGTGAAAATCTGACATCCAATATGGCCACTACAGAAACCATCTTCAAAATCTTGTTGACAATACTCGTCATGAATTGATGATCATATCAACATGAGGTTTTCACTACAAGACTTCATATGATGTCAAGTTGGTCCTAAATGAAAATGTTGACCTTTGAACATCCAATAACATCTTATTATGTCTGGTTGGTCCTAAATAAAACTGGTGCTAATCTGACCTCCAGTTTCATTATTTCACATGGTAGTTATCTTATAAATCTTGTTATCAATGCTTCTCTAGAATAGTTGACATAGGGTTTTCATTACAATACATCTTTTCACATGTAGTTAGTTCTAAATGAAAATGGTGCCCATCGAACATCCAATAGAGCCAGTGTAGTTACCAACTTGAAAATCTTGTTATCACTACTTCTCCTGAATGAACAGGCTTCTGACATGGGGTTTTTCACTGAAACACTTCTTATGATGTCTAGTTAGTCCTAAATGAAAATGGTGCCCCTTGGACATCCAAAATGTTGAAAATCTTGTTATGACTACTCCTCCTGAGTGGATGGTCATATCAACATAGGGTTTTCACTAAAGGACATCTTATGATGTCTAGTTGGATTCAAATGAAAATGATGCCAGTCTGAAATCAAATATGACTATGTTGAAAATTTTTTTAATGCTACTCCTCCTAAATGGATGATTCTATTGACATGAGGCTTTCACTAAAAGATTTCTTATGACATCTAGTTGGTCCTAAATTAAAATGTTGCCCCTTGGATAATCAGTCAGACTTCTTATAATGTCTAGTTGGTCCTACATTAAAATTTCATGGCCATGGTGGCCATCTTTTAAATTTTGTGGTCACTATTTCTCCAGAAATTATAGTTGTTGTACATGAGGTTTTCACTAAAAGACTTCTTTTGATATGTAGATGGTTTTAGATAAAAGTTGTTCCAGTCAGACCCATAATATGGCCACCATGGTAGCCATATTGAAAATCTTGTTATAGCTACTTTATTTCCACAGATGGTCCTATAGACATTGAGTTTTCTCTAAGAAACCTCAAATAAGAATCGTGCTATTCAATGGTGATCAATTGAAAATCTTGTTATCACTACTTCTCTTAAAGGGATTATCATAACGACATTGTATTTTCACTTAAACACTTCTCACTATATGTAGATGGTCCTAAATGAAAATTATGCCATTGCAATGTCCCAAAATTAAAAAAATTTCCCAACAGCTACTTCTTCTAAATGGATGGCCATACCAATATTAAAAAAAACAAAAAAACAACTCAACCTGTTTCTTGCAATGTATAGTTATGCCTATATTAATATGATGCTGATCTACTTCCAAAATGACTACCTTGATAAACAAGTTGATAGTTAGTCAGCACTCTGATATTATGCATCATGCTTTTTAAAAATGTATTTAGAGGCAACAAAGTCTTGAGAAATGTTTTCTTGATTTAGTACTTGTTCCTACATATATCTATTTTCAAAACTATAGCATTAGTCCATATTTATTGCTTATGATGAAAGACTCACCTTTGATTTTACCCCTTAATCTCATGATGTTAATTAAATCTCTTAACTGTCAATTTAAACGGAATTATTTGACCAGGTTTATTAACGTTCCCATTGCAACCGCTTTTCATTTGTTGTTGTGTCTAATCCTCAATAAATCATCAGTTCTAGCTGCAGTTTTAAACAGCTGACTTGCAAAGCATCAAGATGCATGAATACACATTATATTCAACCAGAGCATATTTTTGACGATGATCAATAGCTTGAAAGAGGCTCCGAATGCATAGATGGTTATAAACTTCCGTGATTGTGTTAGCAACACCTCTAACTGATTTTATGATAATGAATTGCCTCCTGATGATCTATGCAAGCTTCAGGTAAGCTTTAAATACATTTAGCTATGTGCATTCAATTGTGTGAGGGTAAATCCACTTAAAAATTCCCACGATAAATACAAAATTGTGTCATAAGTGATATGCGACCAGGTTGATTCCCAACCATGTCATTCGTGAATATCAGTCACAAAGTGGGAAATATATTTATCATGCTCTACTACTAATGTGTTGATTGACAGTGTTGCCATTGTCTGTCCGTCTGGATCAGTTTTCTTGCACTGTAGTGGGTCATTCGTGTTCCATGTTCTTGCTTATAGAAAGAAGACGTCATTTGATCCATCCTTAACGTTAATGTACTTTTTGTTACAAATGTTTTACTCTTACGTTTTTCATTGTAAGTATAATGCCAGTAGCGGTTGTTAACCATTACATTCGTGTGCTTATGTCATTTCTAAGTGTGATGCTTATTCTTATGGCCTGTAAAGTGTAAGCTTAAAAACCAAAGAAACTGTACAGTAAGTTTTAATAATGCCAGCATTTTCTTATATATATATATATATATATATATATATATATATATATATATATATATATATATATATATATATATATATATATATATATATATAACACAACAAAAGGAGCTTCCTGTTGCTATTTGATAAAATGGACACACATCTCGTGTAACTGATCACAATTCAAATTGAATCCTTTTGCTGGTAGCACTTACTTGCTACCAGGCTAAAAGGGGTAACATGAAACACCCAAATACACCCAAATATACCCTTGATATGCATGATAAACAAAGTATATGTTCTTTAGGTATCATATATTACACAGTAATGTCAGAAAAGTAGATAAGTTGCAATAGATGGTTAAGATTTTCTTTGCATAGCATAACATATAGTTCAGTGTGCATTTTTTTTAACATGCTCATGTGTACTTTTGATATGTATAAAATCTTCTTAAAGTTCTTTTTTTACTTTTCAAATTGTTTATAATGATATAACAATTTTCAATATTTAGAATTTCTTTTTTTTCTCACCATTGTATGATACCCAAATAATAAGTACCTTGTTTATATAGCATATCATAGATATTAAAGGTTAATTTGTGTGTATTTGGTTGTGCTCAAATATTCACTCAAATTGGCATTATATACACAGTGTATGTTCTTTGGATATTATGTATTTGATGAAAATATCAGAAAAGTTAATAAGAAACTATAGTTCAGATTTTATTTACCTAGATTAAGCCAATACACAAAATTACTCTGTTACATTAGCCAACATGTTTTGATGTTGTTTCAAGCTTGTAGCATGTGGAAGTGTGACTAGAGCTTAGTTTGGTGTTTAATAGATTTATTAAAAACCAAATGTTTCACCAGCCTTTTTATGTTTTGTAATAGCCAAATAATAAAAGCCAAAAGACTTATTTTGTCTATTTTCCTTTCCTACTAATTTTTTCAATGATTAGTTCTAAATAGAGATGATTAAATTTCATTTTGAATTACCATATTTATTACCTGAGGGAGGTGCACATCCCCAAATACTAAATGGATGTGCACCTCTTCAGGGTAATAAAAGTTTGTATAAGTAGACCGATATAAAATAAAAAATTGTACAATATATTATTGAACAAACAAAAATAATCTATAGAAGAAAATAAACATACATACATCCCCAACATGCAATCATAATACATATACAAATAAAAAAGAAACAAATAAAGGATTTATATATAGAAGATAAATAATAAATACAAGCAATTTCAAACTGTAAAGATGTTCAGTGAACATACATCACATGAACATACAATTATAAAACATGTGAACATTTTAATACATAGATTTTCGATTTTCTGTCCTTTTTTTTCTTCACTTTAGTCAATTAAGAATATGTATTCTGTGTTCTTTGTCTTGCTATTGTCTTTCATTTAGTTTAATTAGTAAAAAAAGGAGATTAAGTTAAATAAGTGATAAACAATGTACAACATATTGAATCAAAGGAAAAAATTAATGCAGTTTGACACTATCAAAGGATATCAGTAAACATTGAACATTATACCTTATGAATTAAAATAGCATACATCCCATGAGCATACAAAGATAATACATATGCATTTGTTTTTTTGTTTTTTTTTTGTTTTTTTTTTTTCTTCTGTAGTTAACAAAATAATTGTATTTGCTTTATTTTATTTCTTTAAATTTATGATCCATCACAACCACCAACCCCCCAAAGCAAACAAACATGCAAATTGAAATAATTGAACATGGTACCATAGGCATTAAAATAACATAACATCAATGAGTATTATTATATGGACACTCCCCAGATGTTTATTTTAATAATATGAGAAGTTATATTTTATTATTACCAAGAGTGTATGTGGCCCATATATTTAAATAGTAAATATAACTGTTAGAATATATTGATAGATAAAGTCTACAATATATTGAACAACAGATAAACACATGCAATTGGAACTGTAGGTCTGGTACCAGTAGTTTATTTCACAAAGAAAAACAAAATTAACACAGAGCGTAGCCACTTAAGGTAACTAAGAAACACAAACATAACTTCTGGTAGATTCTTCACTAAGAAGAATTAAAATTTATTTAACACAAATCCTATAGCCACTTGAGGTGACAAAGAAACAAGAAATTAGAACACACACAGATCTTCTTGTAGATTCTTCTTCCTAGAACCTTGATACACAGTATTCTGGTTTTGCGAAGAACAACAAAAAATTCAACTCGTATTGAATTCTTTGTTTGCTATCCGAATTTATGCACCATTTTATTTAATTAATTTTGTGTATTTGTCATTCAACTTTAGTTCAATTTAGAGAGATGCACTTCCTTTTTTCTCCAAGTAGTCATCAACAAAATGGCAAAGAAGAAAGCAGCAAATATATATTCAGTAGTACCCATGATCGTGTTAAAAAAAACGCACACTGAACTAAATGTGCTATGCAAAGAAAATTTAAACCATCTACTGCAACTTTTTACTTTTCCGATATTTTTGTGTAATACATGATACCTAAAGAATTTATACTTTGTATATAATGCATATCAAATGTAAATGTGGGTATATTTGGGTGTATTTGGGTGTTTCATGTAACCAGCTAAAAGTAGATTACAAAATCACTTACCAGATAGCAAATATCAACAAAAATGTATGCAAGATCTTCTCTTTGAGTTATAATTGTTCTCGTTTCTGTATGGCAAAGAATTGACTTTTTATCTTTTCTTCTGTTATGCACTATCCACTCACCATGTGTCTAGAATCAAACTGCTACTTGTCTTTGGCTATATGGCATAGAATTAGGCTTGTTATCCTCTCAACTATTACGCACTATCCAATCACAATAGTTCTGGGATCAAACTGTAACTTTTAGTGTAGGTAGCAAAACAAAAATATTGGGTGGCAAGTTTTTGGCTCCATGCAAGTAAAGTTTTGAACCCTGAATGTTTCTTTTTTTTTAAAAAGATGCAAAGCTGAATAATGTCGTCTACCTGAAAGAGCATATTGGTCAACATGGCTGAATTATTTCGCTGTGCGGGTGACATCTTGTTTGACAATAGTCAGCCAATACCAGGACTAATCACAGATGTTCTGCTTAAGCAGTACTCCGAGACCAGTAACTTCCTGCAGTATATGAAGCCACTGACGAAGAATCATTCATACTTCTTTGCTCAAATCAGATCTATGTGTAAGATTCATATTTAAAATTGTTTTGAAATGTACAGTGAACCTGTCTGTAAAAGACAGTCATGGGACAAAAAAATGGAGAGTTGGCTTTTATATTGATGTTTACTTTAAAGTAAAATGAAGGAAATTAGCTGATAAATGGTGTCTTTCAAGAATATGTGTCATTTATATAGAAGGATCTATTAGGACATATTTTACTAAAGTTTGTAATAAAAAATTTATAACATGTACTTTACTTCTTCACTAATTTTGTAAGGCCACCATTATTTTTGTACAGATTACTAATTGGAAGATAGAGTTATAAGAATGCCAGTAGATTCTAAATTTTGAGTATTTGTCCATGTTTGGTATTTAATTTACATGTATATTGACATTGTATATGCATAAAGGAATCAAATGCAACAGTGTAAAGGAAAGCAGAGCATAAAGAAATTATTATTTATAATTTAGTCATAAATATTTTCTTTCTTTATTTTGTAGACAAGATATACCACAATCTCCTCTCTATCTTGTATAGAAAGAGATAACAAAACTAAATGATACTTTTGATTAAAATTTGACTTGTTGATCCGAATTGTAATAATAATATTTATTGAAAACCACGATTGCATATAAGTGAGTCATATAAGCCAGTTCCCCTTTTGTTGTTGTTGTTATTATTATAGTTATTATTATTATTATTATTATTATTATTATTATTATTATTATTCATAGTGGTGACTATGCTGCTGCTCTTGATCATAATGAAGATATTTTTATTCACAAATTTATAATGGATTGAATTTAAGATACAGAACAGGTTAATTTCAGCAGTTAATTTATATGTAATTAAATGGACAACCTCATTTTCATTGTTTGTTTTATGAAGTCAGCATACTTGTGATCTTAAAAAGTGTGTATTTATTGATACTGCAACACCTCTCTCAATGATTTTGTGCAGTTGCATGTTTGTGCACATTAATAAAAGAAAAAAGAGTAAATGCAAAATAGTGACTGTAAAGTATGGTAGTTTTAAGTGTTCAAATAAAAGAAGAGACAAGAAACTTGAGCAAAAGAAAATGTTTTTTTCTAAAGCATAAAATGATAAACTGTTCTGATTGCTGGTTTAAAGGAAGCTAGTTCAGACAAAACAGTGGGAGTCTGTTCCATTGCCAAGAGAAAAAAGGAATATTTATAATAACTGGTTGTAGCCTGAATGAAAGAGGATCCTTATGTCTGGTCATTATGGTAAGTTGTCTTTTATGAGATGATAGGGAGAATATCCGCAAGTTTATGTACACGTTAATAAAACATGACCAATGTAGCATCTCTGCATGTGTCTTAAAACAATTGACAACCTAATTTGTTTTGCATGTCTGTCACACTTGCAGTTTTTGAGTAGTTATTTTTAACCCATCAATCTGCACCATTTGTAACTTTTTTTTCAATTTTTTGATGTTCAGCTTTGTGTATAATGTGTATTGGCTCCAGAAAGAGGAGGCATATTTAAATTGTGGTTCAACAAATATAATGTTTTGTTTCTTCAGCTCCCCATAGCAAAATAACGATAGGTATAGCTGGACCAGATATTGATAATGATGCTCATCCAGGCCATTGGAACAATACTGTTGGTTACCATAGTGACACAGGAAAGTGCTATACATCTCATAAATGTTCAGCCAACACAAGGGGAGAGAAATTTGGAATTGGTGAGAAGTTGAGTTGTCCCTCATTATATTTCATTTATCAGTTCCTTAATTAAATAATGATACTGATCATCACAATATTGTAGATTCATGAAATTTTTTTGGAATACTTTAAGTTCTTCATATTAGCAACATGAGTTTGTTAGGAATAATCAGTAGAACAAACAACATAGACCCTGATCTGCTGGTGCATGATGTGATGGCAGATCAGTATCTATGTTGTTTGCAATTGGTCTCGACTTATAAAGCGCATATGAGAAATAAGTGCACATATGATCTCCACTAATTTCACCATTTTATTGAAGTCATTTGAATGAAACTAGTTTGTTTTTCTCCAGTCTATTTAATTTCTAACAAAAACACATTTTGCAAGTTGTTTTTGAGCTTATTAAGTAGAGTAAAACCTGTTTTGAAAGACCACCTGTCTTGAAAGATCGCTGTTTTGGAAGATCACCTGTCATGAAAACCCAAATTTGTCATGCACAGATCAACTGCTGTGTGTAATGTAATGACTTTTAATAAAGACCACCTATCTTGAGAGACCAAATTTTTTTGGCAGAATGGGGTGGTCTCTCAAGACAGGTGTCACTATACTTTCTGAAGATCACTTGTCCATAGGACATGCACTTTCAGAAATAGAAATCAAATCATGTACATGCTTTATCTTTCCTGCCTTCTAGAAGAAAAGTGGCAGACATGATATCCTCACTTCCATCCATCCATCTGTCTGTCCATTACACATTCATTTTTGCTCTACAATGTTAAAGCCATTTGAGATTAAGGGATGAAACTTGTTATATTTATACTAGAAGGTGTGTTGCATATCATATTGGGGGGTGCTATCATCAAAGTAGGGGCTCAATATTTTATGTTTTCCATCATGCTTTCTCTTCTCGTATATAACTTTAATGCCATTTAGGATTAAGGGATGAAACTTGGTATACTTATACATCATCACTAGAAGGTGTGCCACTTGCCGATTGTGGATGCTATTTTCAAGGTGAAGGTCACAGCTCAATATTTTGCATTTTCCATTGCACTTTCCCTTCCACTTAATAACTTTAAAGCTGTTTGAGTTTAAGGGATGAAACTTGGTATGCTTGTGCATCATCACAATAAGGTGTGTCATTTACCACATTGCGGGTCCTATCTTCAAGGTCAAGGTCACAGCTCAATATTTGATGTTTTCCATCACACTTTCTTTTCCACTCTCTAACTTTAGAGCTGTTTGAGATGAAGGGATGCATTTTGATATACATATATATCATATGTAGCCTGTGGGCTGTGTAACATATTGCGGGTCTTATCTTCAAGGTCAATGTCTGTGTTATATGCAGAATTATATGTACACTAAAATGTTAGTGCCATTTGAGATGAAGGAATGAAACTTGGTGAAACAATATATCATCACTAAAAGAGGTAACATACCACATTGGTGATCCTATCTTCAAGATTAAGGCCACAGGTCAATATTTTAGGTTTCAGTTACATTTGCCATTCTGTTTTCCAACTTAAGAGCTGCTTAAGATAAATAAATGAAGCTTGACATACTTATATATTTTTGCTAGAAGATGTGTTGCATTGCACATTGGAGGTCTTATGCTCAAGGTCAAGGTCACACATCAATATTTTAAGCTTTCTTTTGTTTATGCTTTATTTCATAAAAGTTATTTGAGGGATGAAACATGGTACACTTATGTTTTTCAGTTTGATGGCATCTCATATCACAATCAAAGTTTCATCTTCAAGATCAAGGTCACTGATCAAGTTTTCAATCATTTTTCTGCACTTGTCCTCTTATGCCCTTTGAGATAGGGCACTGAAACTTGGTTACTCTTGATGTCTGCCCAGTAACTTTGCAACTCTGTCTTTAAAGTCATAATCAGATTTCATTATTGTGAACTTTTGTGACCTTACAATGGTAGTGGGGCACAAAATTGCACTGAATTTACTTCTTTATCACTGCAATAGCAATCTTGTAATTAGTCTTAGAGCACTATCACAGGTTGAGATTT
The DNA here is from genome assembly GCA_029931535.1 of Margaritifera margaritifera. NCBI lineage: Eukaryota > Metazoa > Mollusca > Bivalvia > Unionida > Margaritiferidae > Margaritifera > Margaritifera margaritifera. The sequence continues at coordinate 433,328 of JAQPZY010000923.1, forward strand.
ATCCTTGTTAAAACTGGTGATGTACTGATATATCATTGTTTATGGTGTTAAGCTGAGTTGTGAGCAGAGCAGAACCAGATATACCACCTTTGATCTAATTTTGCACAGTGGTACCTGGAATTTTAATGAGCATATTTATTTCAGGTGACATGTTTGGACTCTTGGTGACACATTTTGGGAAGGAAATGTCCACAGTTGTGTTCCTTAAGAACAGTGTTCCTGTAGCTACAAGGTAGTACAAAAAAGAGGGAAAAAGAGAATCAATGATATCTTTAGATCAATCAATAGTTCGCTATCTTTATTTGTTCTGTCATTTAAAATTTGGTATTATATTTAACTTACAATGAATGACCTCCTGTCATGTTCCCATCTATTACTGTTTTAAATTGATGCTGTGAATGATTTTTCAGTTTTTGGAAAGCATTATTTTGTTGCAGATAAAAAATTAAATTATAGAATGTTTGTTTGAGCAAGAAACTTCAGATTGGTCATTCATTATTTTGTTTTGTCACTGTTAAAACTTTATTAGGACAGTTTTAAATGTGGGATAAAGTTTTCGAGGTAATGCACAGAAAACAACATCATGACTTTTGTATTTCATCAATCCCTTATTATAAGACCCTTCATTATAGCACAGTTACTGTTATTAGTCAAGTATGGTGATGGATCCTATTTTGTTAAGTGGTAGTAAAAGTGGTAGTAGTTAAGTGGTAGTAAAATTATGTATATCATATACTTCATTTATTAGGAACTCTCACTATAAGGCGTTATACTCTATTACTCCAATGGAAAGTATTAAAATGAGGGAATACTTATGTACTTCATTATAAGGTGCTCTGTCTATAAGATGGTATACTCAGTTACTTCCATGGACAGAATTAAAATGAGGGAGTACTGTAATTTTTACAACTAATACATCTGTTTCCTCCTATAAGGTCCCACTAACAAGATGCCACCACCTGATGAGAGACCATCTCATCATTCATCAAGCTTGTAATCTTACCATTTTGTCCCCCACATTAAAGATCACCTTTTCATCACAGAACAGGCATTCTTACAAGAGTTAGGTTATACTGTAGCAAACAGTGATCTTTTTTTTCTCCAGATATCTGTTTGAACCAGATCACAGTAAATTTTTGCCCACCATATGTCTGGAGTATGGGCCCATAGATATAGGAATGATGTGGCTAGATGCATCGGTCAGAATCCCAAGATTTAGTGAGGTACAGTTTCATTTTTCTTTTGTAGAATGAAGCATGATAGTTATAGTAAGAAATTTGCTAAAATTCAAACAAATTGTTTTCTTGCATTTCAATAAAAACAAACATGTGCAGTCTGCAAGTATCAAAATCACACTAACTTTTATTTCTTTTTGAGTGCTATTTGCTTTTATTACTTTTACAATGTCATAATTTCTAAAATTGTCTGACTGTTAAACAGTACTTTTATCTAGATTCTTGCATCATATCTGGTTGACATGCTTCACATTTTAAGCTTGCTTTAATTTATGTTTTGTATTCATAGTAGTTTGTTCATCCTGATAGCCTCAAGAGAGAATAGTGTATTATAACTCCTGTATATACTCACGTAAAAGCTCATTCCAACTGCAGACTGCATAGACCCAGATCTGCCTTCGCATAATGTACTGGCAGATCTGGGTCTATGCAATTTGTAAGGACTAATCAGTAGAACAAACAACATAGACCCTGATCAGCTGGAGCATCATGCGAAGGCAGATCAGGGTCTATGTTGCTTGCATTTGGACCTGGATTATATGCGAGTATATACAGTAAGTGGGTTACCCTCATGGGACAAGAATATTATTATTATTATTATTGCTCAGACATCCATTATGACTGCCACAGTGGACAGCTTGAAAGTTTTGTTATTGCTACTCCTCCTGAATGGAAAGTCATATCAACATGAGGTTTTCACTAAATATTTGTTATGATGTCTACTTGGTCCTAAATGAACACAGTGCCGATCTGACATCCAATATGACCATCATGACAGACATCGTGAAAATCTCATTATTGCTATTTCTCCTAAACAGAAAGTTGTATTGACAAGGGTTTTTTACTGGAAGACTTATGATGTCTGGTTGATCTCAAATGAAAATGGTGCTGATATGACTTCCAATATGCCTGCCACAATGGCCATCTTGAACATCTTGTTATTGCTACTCCTCTTGGATGGTCATATCGACATTGGGTTTGCACCAAAAGACTTCTTGTGATGTCTAGTTGGTCCTAAATTTTTAATGGTGCTGATCTGACATCAAATATGGCCACAGTGGCTGCTATCTTGAAAATCTTGCTATCGCTATTTCTAAACGGGAAGTCACATTGACATGGAGTTTTCACAAGAAGATGTCTTACAAGGTCTAGTAGGTCCTAAATTAAAATGATACCAATCTGACACCATGGCAGCCATCTTTAAAACCTTGTTATGAGATTTTCACCAGAAGACAATTCTTATGGTGTTAGTTGGGCATAAATGAAAATGATGCTGATCTGACATCCAATATGGCCACAATGGTGGCCATCTTGAAAATCTTGCTATCACTACTCCTTCTGAATGGATGGTCATTTTCACCAAAGAATTCTCATGGTGTTTAGTGTGTCCTAAATGAAATGGTGCTGATCTTGCATTCAATATGGCCACCACAGCAGCTAATTTTGTAACTTTTGTTATTACTCCACAATATCAGAGATTGTTTCAACACTCAGCAGTCAAAAACAAGAAAAGGTCTTATCTTGAATTCCTGGAAATTATTTTGGGTCAGTAGAGCATCAGTCTCATCAAGGCACTTATGTTTTTCATACTTACGTTGTTTCTTCTGAAGTACAGTAATCATAGACTTACAGGTATTAGCAAATCATAAATCATATTATCACTAACAAATGTTTAAATTCATAAGTACTACCGTATATACTCATATATAAGGAGATACGTGAGAAATGCAGAGAACGAAAAATGATCTTTAGTGATACAACCTAAGAAATAGCTTATTTGGCAACAGAAATAGTAGTCTAAGATACATATACCGTATATACTCACACATAACTCAATACCAGCTGCAAACTGCATAGACCCAGATCTTCCGTCGCATAATGCGCCGGCAGATCTGGGTCTATGCAGTTTGTAAGGACTAATCAGTAGAACAAGCAACATAGACCCTGATCTGCCAGCGCATTACACGACGGCAGATCAGGGTCTATGTTGTTTGCATTTGGACCTGATTTATACGCGAGTATATACGGTAATTGGGTCTATGCAGTTTGTAAGGACTAATCAGTAGAACAAACGACATAAACAAATGAGTGAAAAGACTTGTTTGCTTTGTTTTTATATTCCATTTACACAGTTATTGCCCTTGTAAATGTATTTTTAGCCTGTAAATACTTGGAATTTGTAGATATGATAGTTTTCATTTTTTTAAAACTTTCTTACTTATTATTATTTTGCACAACCATATGAATGGGCAGAAATTCATCAGTATATACCTTTATCACTAGCAGTGTGTGTTAAAATAAAAATTACCAATAATGTAAAGGTATTATATGTTCTATGTACATGTATGTATACATTTACATTGATCATCTTTGAATCTGATGTGTTTGTGTCTGCATCGAATGGTCTGACTGTAAAACTCAGGAATATAGCAAAGACATAATACTGTCGGGAAAGCATGTTGTAATTCAGTTTGTTTTAAGATAAGATTTTTGGATGAACGTAAATTAATCTTGTTTTGTTTGCTGGCCGTTTGCAAAGGATTGATAATTAGAAAAGAAATATATAAAAGGGGAAAATAATTGCATAGAAAGATAGAAAGGGAGGAGAATTTTGGAAAGAAGAGAACTGCTTTACCTGATCTGTGAAATCAGAATATTAGAATATTTTTCTTTGAGACTATCTCTCTCTCTTTCTTTTGCAATATAGAGTGACTGTTTTACTCAATATTCAATCATGTGCAAACAGTGTCCCTCTCTCAACTTGCACCAATTCACTCAAATTAGGTGAACAATTCGTCACTTTCATCTATCCATGGCATAAATTGCAAAATAAATACTAAGTTGCTGTTTGTTTACAGAAATCATAGTTGTTTAAAGTTCATTATCCCTTTCTTTTTTGTAATAAAAATACTTGAAAAAAACTTTCCACCCTTGCTTGCCATAGTGGCACATCCTTTGACACATCACACTATTATAAAAACAAAAATGCTATAGATACCTGACATTGTGACACATAAAGCATGCTGTAAGTTTATGTTGCACATCAGGATGTGCATAAATAGTAATATGATTTGCCTTTAAGATAATATTTACACTGCAAGGAAAAAATGGAGGATTATGATGCCTAGTTGATGCCTAAAATGTCATGTTGAATCTTAGTATTGGCATATGCTCTGTATTAAATCTCTATAGATTTAAGATAGGGCAGACCCCAAGGAGGGAAGGGTGTACCCCAGGTATGGCAGGGAGTAACATCCTACAGAAACATAATGGGAACAACACTGCATATGATAAGGAATATCCATGTCATATTCAGAATGTCAAATCTTGGAACCCTAACCTTACTGTACATTTCAGGAAGAAACTTCCATGAAGAGAAATTCCTTTTCTAATCTTTCAGAGGAATATGTTGCACTGGATCAGGCATAGAGGTGTTCGGTATGATGTAGACAAAAATGTCTTCTTATATGACAGAAAAGAAGCTCTTGTCACTGTACAAAGTCCTCAGTCATTAAGCAAAGGTATGGTTATCAAAGAAAACTAGAAATATGTTCATGGAACATAAATGTTGCCACATTAACCTAAACACAAAACTTAATTGGATGGACAGAGAAAGGTAACACTGTATGCTCCTTTCACATTAATGACAGACAAAGGTAACATTGTATGCTCCTTCCACATTAATGACAGACAAAGGTAACTCTGTATGCTCCTTCCACATTAATGACAGACAAAGGTAACACTGTATGCTCCTTCCACATTAATGACAGACAAAGGTAACTCTGTATGCTCCTTCCACATTAATGACAGACAAAGGTAACACTGTATGCCTCTTCCACATTAATGACAGATAAAGGTAACTCTGTATGCTCCTTCCACATTAATGACAGACAAAGGTAACACTGTATGCCTCTTCCACATTAATGACAGACAAAGGTAACACTGTATGCCTCTTCCACATTAATGACAGACAAAGGTAACACTGTATCCCCCTTCCACATTAATGACAGAACATAACAATATGATGCTTTCATTTCAGAGTAGTGACAAATTTGCCAATGATGGAATTTTAAAAAATTCACGTCTCAAAACTATAAGTTACGTAATAATATTTTATAGATTAATTAATCAGGATGTCATTTCGTTTTGTATACTGATACACTAGTGGTCTTAATTGCACAAGAATATTATTTTTGTGCATCATATTTCAGATTTAAAAATCTGACAACCAATTAGTATTCTGTGGAAATAATAGAACCCCTTCCCCAAACTTCAGATTTAAATACAGTGAAACCCCGCAATAACGCGATAATTGGGGTCCATCAAATTCGATCGTGGAAAAAGTGGGGTCGCGTTATTGCTGGGTTTTACTGTATTTGACTTTATTCAGAGAACAATGTATAAACGCCTAATGTATAGCATGAATAGGGTATCAACACCGTTAACTATCTGATATCGAGCTGTCTTTGCTTTCCCACATGACAACCCTTTGATTGAGCCGCGAGTTTGATACTTGTTCAGTGCCAAATAACAGAGAGTGGTTATTTGAACTCTCTGTGATCTTGCCACACAATTGACATGTGTTCAGTTGCATCCTTTAATAGATTTCACAGACTTAATGATCAAAGTGTTACTTACAGAGCCCAATCTCAGTCTCTACATAAGCACCCACATATGACAATCTTTGATCAACCAATGCATTGTCTGATGCTTGATTGTGTATGCAGTTAAAGAAGAAACACATGTCGGCTATTGTTTGAGCATTGATTGTATACAGAATGAATTGAAGACAAACACAAAGAAGACTTACTGGCTTTACTCATGGATCAGTAATAAGTAACATTTCTGATAATGTTTATTTTGGCATAACACTTCAAGAAATTAGTGAAATTGTTAAATTTCAGAAGCCTCGCCACGATCGAATTCATACATGATCTCTTCCCCAAAATGATAATAAACTTTTTATACACTATTTCTCGTACTTTAAAAAAATTTTTTTTTTCCGTGTACGAGAAAAATACACGTATATAAAATTTCAGGAACCATGCCACGAACGTTTTATACTCGAATTCATATGCGATCTCTTCCCCAAAATGATAATATACATATTTCATACACTATTTCTTGTACTTTGAAGAAAAAAAAATGTTCATGTGCGAATGAATATAGGAAATTTTGGGAGCCACGCCACGATCACGTTATATCCGAATTCACGTTATCGTGGGGCGCATTATTGCGGGGTTTCACTGTACTGTGGAAAATGTCCTTTTTTTGAAAAACAAAAAAAATTATTACCCACACAAATAAATCAATTCATAGAATATAGTAGAAGTGCCTCCAATAAAGCAGTGTGAATGTTGACCATTCTCTTTCCATGTCAATAAAAACTGTAGATCACAAGATTCATTTTAGCTCCAACTTTTATAGAATTCACTGAAGAGACAAAAGTCACTAAATTATAATTAATCCTTACTTATATAAAGAGGTAGTTATAATTATTATCCTTTCTGAATTTAATTTTAGCAGTTTGCTAAATATATATATATATATATATATATATATATATATATATATATATATATATATATATATATATATATATATATATATATATATATATCTTTCTGAGTTTCCATACACTTATGCTAATTCACCTTCATCACTGGTTCTCACTGATGAAGGCAAATTTACTGAAACATATGGAAACTCAGAAAGCCTTCATTATTTAAAACCCAATACAGACTTTGTGTGTGTGTGTGTGTATATATATATATATATATATATATATATATATATATATATATATATATATATATATATATATATATGCAATGTGTGTGTGTGATTGTTTTTTGTATGTGATTGGTTACTGTATTCGCTTGTATATAACATGGATCAAACTGTGGAGTGTAGATTATAATTGACTGTTGCATAATGTAAAGATATATCAGAGTCAGCTCTGTTCTTTCATCAGTACTCCCTCATTATAATGCCTTATAGTGAGATCTCTAATAATGAAGTGCATATATAAAATTTTACTACTACTTAATGAAATGGGATCTGTGACCATACCTGCCTTTTAACAGGAACTGTGCTATAATGAAGAGCCTTATAATGAGGGATTGATGTATCTTTGATTTAAAGTGAACAGCATAGGTCCTGATTTACTGACACATTATGTGATGTCAGATTTGGGGCAGTTGTTTGTATAAAATATATTGGGTATTTTTCATGGATATAAAATTAAATTTTTTGTCTTTCAAAAACAAGAGGTTTTCATTTTGGCTAGTAACATTCAATTGTAATTCTTTTTCTATTAGATTTTTCACACTATGAGGTTGTCCTGCAGGATATATCAGAGACTGAGGAGTCAGCAGTAGTTGGTATGGGATCCTGCAGCCCTATTCATCCAACCCCAACCTGTGTGCTACTCAGGGATTTCTTCAGCTGGAAGGCTGATGGGAAAAGTGAGAAGGAATATGTCATTGTGTCTTCTATGTTATCCTGACAATTTGTTAACAAAAGCATGGAATCATGTTTAGGGAAAAAAATTTCCAACCACTTGTCCAGGACCAGTGGTTTCAGAAAATGTACTTGTCTTATGAACATTTTCACTTGTCCCAAAGTTTCAGTCTCTTGATTTGTTAGATCTGTGCATTTTAATCCACAGAAGAAACAAAAGAAATAATGTACAACATATTTATTTCTTAAAAGGGAATCATTTTTTAGTTTTCATTGTCATGGTATGTTATATACACTATTTCTTGTTCTGATACAGAAGCATCAGTACTTCTTGCACCAAGAATGGAAAGGAATTTACTGGAATTCAGACTTTCCCAAACATCTTCTCTCAAGACTTAATCAATTGACGCAACAAAGTCTCTTGTCCTGAATGTGTTCTTATAATTAACACCAAGTTTAATACCATTGTCCTGAGTGTGTTCTTATAATCAGAACCAATTTTAATACCATTGTCCTGAGTGTGTTCTTATAATTAGCACCAAGTTTAATACTATTCTCCTGGAGCATGGACGGCATTTCTATATCAGAAAATGCTTTTTTCATATTGGGATACGTTGCAGGCTGTGTTAAAGAGAGCTCTTATTTTATTTTTTTTTTTAATTTCGTTCTCATTTAGTTTTAAAATGGCCATACCTAGTAGAGTGTCACTAACTCTAACTTCTGGGATTTCTACACATGCTGGCTAATGTCATGCATACACTGTGCTCCACAGCTTAATGAGGTCTAAAAGCATCATGAAACTTGCTTGATTAAATTCTGAATTGGTCAGTTCCATTGACAAATACACTGGCTGTATTTCCAACCCATGTAAGTTTGGGATATTGTTTGAAATAACTGCAATTTGGAGTCAATGAATTCAAGCCATGGATCATTATCAACCTATAATATCACTTAATCTCTTTGTTGTATTATATTTGACATTTTTTGCTGCCACAGACTCTATCTTATGTCTCTTTGGAGAAATAGTTACCTTCGACTTGGTGGCAACCTTATGTTTTATCCCTCCACTTTCACATGAATTTTCTTTCTCTGAATCTTCCTTATGACCATCCTTGTGAAAATAATTTAGTAAACTCAGTTTGTCCAAATAGACAAGATTACATAATTTGACAACTACTTCTGCTAAAGCGATCATGACATCATACATTTTGTCATCTAAATGTAAACATAGACTAGCATAATTGTTTCAATTCAAACACAGTATCACATGTGGAAGTTGATCCTCCGTATAATCAATTAAAAAAATTAAAAACACATTACTGTCATTTAATCAGTTCATAAAGGAAACAGTCACTAATGTTGGTAAAGTGCCTTTCATTAATTACATTGCATTGATTTGGTGAATTGAAATCAAAGGGTGATCCAATTGTGAGTATCTTGGTTGAGTAAATGCAATGTAAGAAGGTCCTTTAAAACACTGCTGATTAATCATACCAGATTTGTTTTCTCTGAAGTGTTTTCATTAGCTGATAATTTGGTCGCTTAGCCCTATATGCAGTAAAGGAGTAAAAGAACTTGAGCACATTTTACAGTTGTCAGTGGTCACTGACTGTAGGTGTGATTCAAGCATTCAGTATGTTCAAAGGGCATGAATGGCCAGACAAAGATAGATAAAGTGATTAAAGTACAAAAATTTGTGCTTGTCTGACTTGTTTTAAAATAGGAAAAAAGCACATGTCCCAGACTATCGCCTTGGAAATTTTGACTTGTCTGACTTTGAAAAGGAATATTCCAGAATGTTAGGCTATGGAATTTGATCAGTCCTGCATGCTACATTACCTGTGTTGGCATCAATGCTTGCATAATTATATTTGTTGATATTACAATTTATTATATACCTATTAATTAAACATAGCTCAAAGTAATAATTTTCCAACAATCTAATATGGACATCTGTATCACTTGCTAGTGTTTTCCAATTCTGTATCGCTACAGTCTAAAAAATTAGAACTACTTTATGATTTCACATCAATGACCCCCACCCACCCTGATTCAGGACAAGTTAACATTAGTTATTGAATCAAAATAAGTGTATTAATCAAATAATTATGCATAGTTTTAAAATTTGTACAGCAACAAATGTCCAAAAGTGTTTTCAGCAATGTTTAAAAGTATACTGAACTTCCCACCAGGTGTCACACTTGGAAATCAAAGACCATCATTGAGTTTCACATCATCCGCATCCAGTTTGAATAGTGAAAATAGGTGAAATTAGTCAGTATGCAATACTGATAAATTGCAATGTCATTGTCAATCACATATATCAATAAAACTCTCCAAATAAAACTACCTGATTGCTCATTTGACTTTCCAGATTATTCAATGTAAACTCATTATGATATTTGAGGATTAGTCATGACTGTGAGACTTGCTAATTGATCATCTGACCAGAGTTTACCAGTTTATGGCTGTGAATCTTTGGCATAAATCTCTGGACCCAAGCTAGGGCCAAGCCACGAGCTTGTATATAACCTGACTCTGTCTGTTTTCTCATTTACACTTGAAGAGGCTTCTCATTTACACTTGAAGAAGCATCAAATTTTACTCAAGCTTTGGCCTTCAAAATTATAAGTTGAAATTCTGTATTTCTCCAAATTTGAATTTGTATTTCCCTTATTTAACATTTGGCTCTACATTTATATAAAAAAAATTAAAATTGAATCAGAAATTACATTCTAAATTACTTCCAAAATTTGATTCTAAATTTTCTTTATCTACTCTGTAATTTCACTAACCCACAAGTGACGATGGACAGAACTAGGAGATACTTTGCCAGTTTTATTAAGGCTTTCTTCACTCTTATTCAGGCATTCACCATTTAAGAAAATTTGAGGACAGAGTGCTGCGAAAAATCAAAGAAAAAGAACATTGCCTTCATGATTTCATTGGCCTTGTAAGGCCAGTTCTTTGTAGTTTTGGAACTGAGAAAAGCGTCAAACATATGGTCAACTTTGGTTCATGAGGAAACACTGTCAAAATTTCATATCTGAGGCTATGGATGAAATTAATATTTTAGGACCAATTTTATGGAGTATCAGATGCATTCCAAAAAGCACAACAATGGTCCAGAAAACAGTACAAACACACTTCAGCAAATACATTTTCAGAAGCGAGGACCCTCGTTAAAATAACTCTTCACAAAGATCTGCACTATGGAAGTGACCCAACATTCTCTCCTTTTCAATTGGGGTCTGGCAGACACCAAGACAAAGATGTTTTAACAAATGCACTAGCTACCCCCCTCCCTCACCAATCACACTTGCTAATAGGTTTTCCCCAGTTTCATCTAACAACACCCCTGCAATTTGCATTAACAAATAATTTTCTAACAACTCTGCCAGATGGACAAATAGAAGGAGCTCATCTCCAAAAGCTGGTTTGTTTGTCATTGTTACCTCCGCTAATTCAGTTAAACTGACAACACTGATACCCAGTACTTCTGACTTCCCAACTTCTGACAAATCTTATGCAGATTGTGTTCATGCCTGAGCACCTGTTTTGACTAATGTATGACCTTTCACTGGACTAACCCCTCCAACCACAAGAATTTGAGCATGCAACAACAAGACATTGAGGATGCACATGAGAATGCAGTGGAAATACAATGACTGGTCCCTACCTAAATTTTGTAAAGAGGTTGAAGTAATTGGCACTTGAAATATAACATTTATTTGAGAAGACAAATGCCACCTTGGAAATGTCAAGATAGAATCTTTTCCTGGTGCCAAGATACATCATCTGACACATTTGGCCAAGAAGTCTGAGCTGCAAACGAATGTCAAAAAGTAATTGTAGACATTGGAATTAATGAAAGGCAAAAGAGTTGTGCTCAGAATATCCCTGCAGAACTGTGAAAACTTAGGCAAAACAGGCATTTCCCAATGCAAAAGTCTTCTTTCAGGTGGTACATTGCTCTCTAAAACTTTCCTTTGATAAACACAGGAACTTGGACATGCTAAATTCTTTAATCTCCAAAAGCTTTAATTTTATTCCTAAACCAGAAGACTCCAAGTTCCATACAGGGACTGACAATATACACTGGATGGATGAAACTGTGGCTACATACACTTAGCATTGGTGCACTTTTTAATAGGAGTGCTACCCAGACTCGGAACTTCAGTAGTACTGTATATACTGGTGTATATAAGCCGATACCAACTGCAAACTGCATAGACCCAGATCTGCCATTGCATAATGTGCTGGCAGATCTGGGTCTATGCAGTTTGTAAGGACTAATCAGTAGAACAAACAACATAGACCCTGATCTGCTGGCACATTATGCGCCGTCAGATCAGGTTCTATGTTGTTTGGATTTGGACCCGGATTATACGTGAGCATATACAGTAAATCTTTCCAAATGTCATGTTTTGACTTCCACTGAGCACTGTTTACTTTCCAAATGTCTCAATTATAGTGGATTAAATCAAAGGGTGATCAAATTGTAAGTATCTTGGTTGAGTAAACACAATATAACAAGGTCCTTTAAAACACTGCTAATTAATCATACCAGATTAGTTTTTTCTGAAGTGTTTTCATAAATCCAGGTGGCAGACTGCTTATGTACTGGAGGATGCACAGAATTGCATTTCTGGCATTAGAAACAAAAGCATGCCTGACTTTTTTTATTCGGAATTTAAACCTCAGTAAATTAGAAATTAGGGTTTTGCAAAATTTATCCAAAAACAAATCTTTGTGATGGACCAGGAGCAGTATATTTTGGAAGTGGAGTGACAAATGATGTGGATTATTATCAGCCCCTTTCAAAATTAATTTATCATGATACAGCATTGGAAGTCAGATGTAAACTTGTAAAATGCTGTGAAGGTGGTTTTTTGACAAAAGGGAATTCAACTGCTTGATTCCAAATAATTCAAGACCAAGGTATTTTTATCTTCTTCAAAAAATTCACAAACCTGTGGGAGACTGGACTATACCAAGGGAAATTCTGCCAGGTAGACCTATTGCTTCAGATTGTTCAAGTGAAACTGAGCATATTGCCAAATGGATTTTTTTATTCAAAACCGTTGGCTGAGAAACAGTTTTCATATGTTATAGATAAAAATGATTTTATGGAAAAACTAAGAAAAATTAAACCTCCTAAAAGCTGTATTCTGGTTACAGCAGATATTGATAGCCTTAATACTAACATCGAGCATGATCATGATCATGGTTAGGCTGCTTGTAGAATAATCCAGGTCCAAAATGACCCGATGATGAAATTTTAAATTTACTGGAATTTTGTTTATTTTTAATGCAAACATTTATCTTTAAAAAAAGGTACAGCAATGGGGAAGAAGTTTGCTCTATCTTATGCAAACATTTATGTAGCTGAATGGGAGAAATAAATATTTGCTAATACCTAAAAGTTATTATTTTTAGCTCTACTGGTCATAAACCAGAAGAGCTTTTGGGATGGTCTTTCGTTTGTCGTCTTTTGTCCATCTGTCTGTTAGCACAAGTTTGTTATCGCTACTGCTCCTAACCTTATTAGAGGATTGCTATGAAATTTTACACACACATTCATTCCATGGTCTAGTTGGTGCTGCAACCATCTTGAAAATCTTGTTATTGCAACTCCTTCTGAATGGATGGTCATATCTGCATGGGGATTTCACTAAAAGATTTCTTATGATGTCTAGTTGGTCCTAAATGAAAATGGTGCTGATCTGACATCTAATATGGCCACTACAGCAGCCATCTTGAAAATCTTGTTATTGCTACTCCTCCTGAATGAATGGTCATATCAACGGGGTTTTCACTAAAAAAATTCTTATGTTGTACAAGGTAAATACCTTTGGAAAGGGAGATTATCTGGATACTAGGGTATATTTCAAGGAAACTGACACTCATCAGTTGCTACATAAAAATGGTTTTCAGCCACGGCATATGTTCATGAGCATTGCTAAATCCCAAATTCTGAGGATCTGCTGGATTTACAAGAATGAACAAGACTTTCATGAAGCTTGTTCATTGCTTTTTGCAGGACTACAAGAAAGAGGTTACAAAATCAGGGAACTTAGGAAAATGAAATCTGAGGCAATAATAAAAATGAATATTTGCACCAAAGCACAAGAAATAATTCCATTCATTGTTCATTTCAATAGATGTTCAGTCTCTGCATCAAAATATGCTAGAGAAAACTTTTGTGATTTGCAATAAATATTTCCTGAATCATTTGGAACATGCACTTTGGTTACAGCATACAAACAAAATAATAACATAAGGGACTTTTTTGTGAGATCCAAGTGTGGTGGTAAGCTGTGTGATTTTTCTTATTAATTCGGACATAGTAAAAATCTTGAAACAGGTAGAAATTTTCAAATTAAACAACATATTTTATGTGATACCCAAAATATGATATCTGGTGTATTGTTTCAATTGAAAAAAAGCAATATGTAGGGAAAACCGAAAGAAATTTTTGCATTATTTTTGAGGGGCATTTTTTTTATATATGATTGCAAAGAAAAATAAAGCATATATCTACATATTTTAGTACAAATTGTAGTAAAGATCATTTTGAGTGATTGACATTGACCACATCTGCTGGTCAAAAGTGGATGGAAGAAAAGACAAAAAATTCTGGATTATTCATTTAGGAGCTGAAATTCATTTTGAAATTCCACAGACAGTGTAACCTTGACCATAGTCTTGTGCATTCTTGTTTTTTATTATTTTTTATATATTTTCTTTATTTCTTTTTTCAAAACATTAGTTTATTTATTTGTTTCTTCTATTTCTTTACTAAAAATTGTGTGCGATCATTGAGATAGATAGATTCAGTCACATATATCTATCTATCTATCTATCTATCTATCTATCTATCTATCTATCTATCTGTCTGTCTGTCTGTCTGTCTGTCTGTCCGTCCGTCCGTCCGTCCGTCCGTCCGTCCGTCCGTCCGTCCATCCATCCATCCATCCATCCATCCATCCATCCATCCATCTATCTATCTATCTATCTATCTATCTATCTATCTATCTATCTATCTATCTATCTATCTACCTAACTACCTACCTACCTACCTACCTATCTGTCTACCAATCTATCTATCTATCTATCTATCTATCTATCTATCTATCTATCTATCTATCTATCTATCTATCTATCTATCTATCTACCTACCTACCTACCTACCTACCTACCTACCCACCTATCCATCCATTCATCCATCCATCCATGTAGCTGCCTGCCTGCCTATCTATCTATTTATCGATATATCCATCCATCCAGTAAGTGATAAGTTCATGCTTCAAAAATGACCTAATCTCCATCTTTAAAAAAATAACATTTATAAAACAAGGCTTGAGTATGGATATATTTTTGAATTTAAGACCACACATTTGTTTAATTCTGAAAGTCAACAAAATGCTATGAAGAACATGAAATTGTAATGTAACATTTTAACACATTTGTGAATGAAAGATGATTTCTGATTGGATAGATCAAAATTTAGCATCAAATAATTTTAAAAAATAACTAAGCTTTTTTCCATGACAAGCCCATTCCTTTTTTTGCAAAAAAACCACAAAATTTTCATTCAAGAAAGGCTGTCTCCAATAATAAACCCACACCATTTTAAAAAAAGTTTACATGGAACTGCTGATGGTACTTATCACAGGTGAAATACTATACTAAGTAAGAGAGAGATTATCCTGGAAATTGTGGTAATATTGACACATCAATAACTACTTTTGATGTTTTAGTTTGAATGAATTTGAGGAAAATCCAAACTTAAGCATGATCATGATCAGATAGTGGTGTTTTGTGAATAATAAGCCAAGTTCAGGATCAAACCAATGTGTGATAGGTCTAATATTTATACTACATTGAAACCTATCAAAGAAAGATCCTGACTGTTTTGATTTTCTGCCAATAAACTTTGTTATGTAAAGCTAGTCTTCATTTTTGGAAAATGGCTTTGGTTTGCTTAGATTCTAGAAAGTAGGACTGTAGAAGTACTGTCATATTGCACATGAATCTAATATACAGTTAAACATTCACCAAAGATGCAGGGGAGTAACTTATTATTAAAGTAATCAATTAATGCACATTATTTAAATTGGAAGATATCTCGTTTGATACAAACTTACAGACTGAATGTTTTTTACCCTAAAAAGAAAAATCCTGTTGATAACTTATATCTCTCAATGCATTAACACTGACCATGCAGAGGATTATAATTATGAAAAAATCAAAGTCATCCTTTTAATGCATTAGTGTTTTTCAAGTTTAAAAAAATTTAATTAATAAAATTACAGTTGAATGGCAAAACCATAAATACTGGCACATGTCAACATAAACAATAAAAGGTCACCATTCTGCCTTACATGCATGATGCATGGCAGTCAGGGTAATGTAGATAATTTTTCATGGATAATCACTTTACTGTAATCACAAAATTTAGACCATTTGGTCCGTTTTAGCCATTTTATAAGGGATTTGACAATGAGTGTTCTGGCTAACTGTCCAATCAGGTCACAAATCTGTGGTCCCTCGCAAGGCCAGTTTTTACTGGTTTCACTTCATTATCAAGGTGCCATTTCATAAGATGTGTGTATGTAAATTGCAAGTGGTTGTGAATCAATATCTGTAGCTTTGGTATTATCTGTTGGACACTAATTTTTCAAAATGGCTACTAAATCTTATGAAATCATCTACTTTGGCTATTGCTTTTTCCTTTTTCCATTGAGAAAATAAAGAGACATGTTCTGATTACTATAAAAAAAGTTAAGATTTTTGACTCAATTTTTGTATACTTCGAGAAATTGTTAACTAAGTTCTGGTTATTACTAGACATTGTTTAGTAGGAACCTAGATGTATGATAATTATCTTCAGTCATATAAGAAATAAATATAAATTTGATACAAATTGCAGTGTTTATTTTTTTACATTGACAATATTAGCAAACCATCAAATCTTTTATATCTCTCATATCACATTCTTGTACCTATGACAGTTGTCTCGCCTATTGCAGTGGTACAGGTGAAGCCTGGTATGAGAGTGGGGCTAGGAGTCCACTATAATCCAAAGGAGGTTGATAAACCTGATTTTGATGATAAAAATTCCCAGCTGGTGTTGTGCGTCGTCACAATTAACTCAGACATTGGAGCTATGCGGATGCTGATGCAGCCACCAGGAGGGTTTTATCCACTTGTCATTCTCTGCAGGAATGGTAAAATTTAATTGTCTAAAGTTCAAAATTCAAGTGAATGTATATTGCTGTAAACCAGAGAATTTTCAGGAACATATAGTTTTTGTGAATTTCATGAGGCAACTGCAGCAAATTTGGACTTATATTATACAGCCAAACTTCTCTATATCAACCCTTGCTGTAAACTTGTCACATATTTTGGTCCCAATGGAACCATCATAAAATTAATCTCACTAAACTGGCCATCTCTATAAAACTACTGACAATTTTAGTCCCTACAGTGGCCAATTAAGGAAAGTTTTACTGCAGTTTGCAAACATATAAAGTTTCTGATATTCACTGAAATTTCCAAAATTTACTAATGCTGAAAATATAATGATTGACAGAATCACAGGCTTCATACATTTCCAGCCAAATGTTTGAGGCTTTTGTTGGCTGAAGATTTATATAAGTTCTCTTGCAAAGCATGTACCACATTCATAACTGTGACATAACTATATTGTCACACGACTCTATTGTCACATAACCATATTGCCACATAACTATACATAACTATATTGTCACATAACCATATTGTCAATGGAAGATTAATTTCACATCAGCTTAAAAGTGTCTTTGAAGAGTCTATTTTTTTTTGTTTACTGTGATTTTACTATTTTTCACTGGGTGCCAAATTTTGTGTGGTATCATTTTTCATTGGGTACCAATTTTTGTGGATTTTGTGGTTGCTGAAAACCAAGAATTTAAAGACCTAATGAATTATATATATATATATATATATGTGTGTGTGTGTGTATGAAGACAATGTGTCCTAATTCCCCAATCTGCAAATTTAAGTACAGACAAAAATGTACCTTTGCACAAAACCACAAAAATTTATACAATTAAAAATAAATGAATTCACTGTACTTTTTTATGCTTTTCAAATATCTGAGTTTGAGTGAGAATACAAGACAAAGATCCCTTTTAGTTTGGAGAATCAGTATTTATACTAAGATGATTATTCATTGCATCATTAATCTCATATAAATGTTAAGTTTGTCCCTGGTCTGTCATATCTTTTAATTGACTTCTCTTGGTAAGTTGGTGATAACCTCTGGGGTTGTGACCATTTTCCATTATACTTAAAAAGTAATACTCCCAAAGCTCAAGGGCTAGGGCAGAGATGGCAATTGAACAAGGTAGATTGGGAAACATTTCAGTCCCATTGTGAATCAAATTTGATAGCTGATCATTTCAACAATGTAGTAGACCAAGTACCCTTATTTACATAGATATTACAGGATGTTGCTGGGGATACAATACCAAACTTTTTGACAATTCCTCAACTTGTAAGGATGCCATCAGGTAATGGAAGAAGGTGCTTGAAAATTTAAAAGCCAATCCAAGAAATGAAAATCTGAATAAATACTGTCTATACCAAGCTAAAGCTCATTTTACCATAAGAGAGAGTAAGAGGAAAACATGGAGATCATATGTCTCTAGGTTGAACTCGCACTTCTCTATTAAATCAATATGGAATATGGTGTGGAAGATTATTGGTAAAAATAAAACCAGCTGTATCAAACACTTCCGCCATGTCAAAAATTGGAAAGAAAAGGTTCCTCTAAATTTCAAATCTGCTAATGCTGAAGATTACAATAAACCTTTCACTCTCAGAGAACTGCAAGACTCTCTTGATCGAGTCCATGACACTTCAGCAGGACTAGATGATATCCACCATCAATTTTTGAAACATTTACCTGATACAATTACTAAACATTTTCAATAAAATGTGTGAGACTGGTGACTTCCCTGCCATCATGGCAAGAAGCAATAATGATACTAGTGCCTAAACCAGGAAAAGACCATACTGACCCTTCCAACTATCATCCCATATTATTAACAGGATGTATTTGCAAATCATTAAACAAACACTAAATGACAGAACTCTTCTGGTACCTGAATCTAAAAAGCTACTATCAGACCATCAGTGTAGATTCAGATGCCAGAGAAGTACTATTTACCATCTTGTCAGATTTGAAACATTTATTAGAGAAGCTTTCCTAAAGAAATGACATATAGTAGCCATCTTTATTTACTTGGAGAAAGTTTATGACTCCACATGGAAGTATGGCATAATGACTGACCTATTCAAACTAGGTCTAAGGGGCATTATGTAAGACAAAGGTGTAATGAAAGGCATCCAGATGTACTGCATAGTCATTTGTGTAATGAAAGGCATCCAGATGTACTGCATAGTTATTTGTGTAATGAAAGGAATCCAGATGTACTGCATAGTCATTTGTGTAATGAAAGGCATCCAGATGTACTGCATAGTTATTTGTGTAATGAAAGGCATCCAGATGTACTGCATAGTCATTTGTGTAATGAAAGGCATCCAGATGTACTGCATAGTCATTTCACTACATTATTCTGTTGTTTTGTCTGATAAAATCAATATTTTTTGTCATGTTATAAATAGAATTTTACATTTGTGTTCATTTCAAATGAAATTTACAAGAATTATTGAATAATTTAAATATTTTGCTTGCCAATGGTTGTAAAAAGATAAAAATTATTTGATTCATTTCATGAATTTCATTTGAAATGAGCACATATGTAAGATATTCTATGTATTACTGTATATAAGTAAAGTTCAGCTGCAAACTACACAGACCCAGATTTGCCATCACATAATGCACCAGAAGATCTTGGTCTGTGCAGTTTGATAGGAGTAATCAGTAGAACAAGCAGCATAGATCATGATCTGCTGGCTCATTATGTAATAGCAGATTAGGATCTATGTTGTTTGCAGTTGGACATGACTTATAATTGAGTATATATGGTATGTTACATGATGACATTATGTCACAGTTGTATGACACAAATAGATGCAATTTTATTTAAAAAATTGGGATTTTAACTCTTTAAATGAAGATTATTATTCTCTTCTTCCACAGTCTCTTAATAGCATTTTGGCTGGACTTTTTGCAGAGATTGGGTCACTTCCTATGGCATTGGATCTCAAGAATCTTCAATAGAATTCTTCCCATTCTGAGGCGTGTCAGTTTCTGTAGTACATATATATCTTGCTTAAGTATCATTTCATAGCTTCTTCAGGCTGTTCTCCACCACCACCATTGGTACAATCTGTGTGTGTTATAATTATTAGGCACTGACCATTTTAGTGAGGAGGGGTGGGCAAGTTTTTTTCCCTTTTAAAGGCAGTCATTTGTTTTAGAAAACAACATAAGACATATGAGCAGAGATGGGGGGGGGGATTTCTGACAAGGGATGACAGGAATCCCCCCCCCCCCCATGGTTGGTACTTCACTAATATTATTATTATTATTATTACTATTATTATGAAATTCAAGTTTTATTGTCTGAAATTCCAGCCTCCATAGCAAGTGTAGATGTTGAGAGCTTGCGGCAGCTCACAGTAAATGAAACAGTTAAGGCCTTGCTGGACAGAAGTTACTGGGAACAGTATGACAATGCCATGAACGTTGTCTTGTCAGATTTAAAGAAGAGAGGTACAAAGTAATATCCTATTTGCTTCAACAGCTGTCTCAGATTTGCATATTAATCACAGAGAATACATAGATTATTTAATAAATTTACTTCAATCAGTCTAGTTAAATTATACATGAATTTCAGAGATTACTCAGTTTTTACACTTTTTAAAATCATGTATAAATACAATAGAACCTGTATAATATAATGTGGGATCTCTAATGACCAGTGAAAATGTTTGTTATAAACAGAGTTTCATCAAACAGCAATATAAAATACCATATATACTCACTTTTAAGTTGAGGTCAACTGCAAACAACATAGACCCTGATCTGCTGGTGCATTATGCAATGGCAGATTAGGGTCTGTGTTGTTTGTTAAACTGATTACTTTTAACAAACTGCGTAGATCCAGATCTGCCGGCATATTATGCATCAGCAGATCTGGGTCTGTACAGTTTGCAGTTGGACTCAACTTATGAGTGAGTATATATGGTAGTCCTGATCTTGTTTTTCACAGTCTAAGGTTTGGTATACAGTTTTTTTCAATTGAAAATACTTGGCGTATCAAGCTGAAAATAATATGCCTTGGAATATTTTGTTTCAGAGTTGAGTCTTTCCTTATTCCGAAAATCAAGCAGTCTGGTTGTTAAAATGTCATCTGCAATTTGCCAAGTTTGTCTTCCTGCCAAACACAAGAAGATCCATGTGATTCAGCTTCAGCATCCATTAACACCTGAGAGACCATATTTTCTTATAGATATAAAGAAACTCAGTAAGTTATTTTACAGGAGTCTGCAAATTCAGAAGAAAACTTAAAGTACCATATTTTATGGAATTTTTTGTACTGAAACTTTTGCTTCTTGAAAGTTCAAAAAATAATGAGCTCAAAAAGATAATTATGATTTTTGGGTGGTGATTGAGTATGAAAAAATAAAGGACCCGACATTGAGGATGACTCCAACATGTATACATGATTGTCAATTCACAATCATCCAATGTAATTGTGCTCAAAGCATCATGCACTAGTACAATATAATTCATGTGCGTCCAATGTAACACCTGTACTGTATACATTAACACAGATGCACCTTGTTAAAATAGACCCAAAGAAAAATATCCAAAATATATCGAGCAACACATGCCTAAAAAACTAATTCAAAATAAATATGTTGATTAGTAAACAATGGTCATTGCTTGAAGAGTTAGCCCTGGAAAAAGGGTGGGAATGGATGGGGGGCTCTCTGTACAGAGATGATTTCATTTT